>CM039526.1:142376-272892 GCA_022433055.1 Begonia peltatifolia | reverse complement strand
TAAAATTTCAATTATATAATATCTTCAAAAAGAAAAAAAATGTTTAGAGAAGGAAATTTTGCAGAGAAATTTCCTTCCCTCAAATCAGTGAGCATTATGCTCTTAGGAAATAAATTTCTTACCCATTAATCCTCATCCCTTGATTTCCTTCCCTCTTGCATTAATCTCTTTGACAAATTTTTCTTTCCTACGACAATATCTTTCTCTCATAATCCGAGAATGAGTCAAAGCAGAAATGTCGGGATGGACGACCCGATTTTAAGAAAGGAAACTTGATCACTCAGTTCAAAGCTATATTTGATAATGAAAATCTTAAGATAATAAGCTTACATAGTGAAATTTCAAGCAGATAATATAATAAAGATAAATGCTTAAATAACATCATCCAAACATGTATGAAAATAAAAGAAAATCTCATTAATCAGTTATGGTTACAGATCCAAATCAAATATTAAGTTCTTACCAAGGAACTACAAATAAAGTTCAAAAGAAAGTAATCAACTAACAACCTCCTCCAATATTCACAAATCTAGTCACTCTTCTTTTTACTTGGATTTGGAAGACGTCGTTGGAATAGGTGACCAACTCAGTAGAAAATGTCATACCTAATGCACATTGTTACAAAAATGGGTTTCTATCTTTATTTTAAAATTGTTATTATATTCAAACTATGCATGTGTCATAAAATAGTTAAATAAATTATTTTTTTTCTTCTTTTTAACAAAATCGATTCCACGAGCCCTTAGTGAGGTAATTACAAAACTTGTCACGTACATAAGTGACTATACAACAAAATAACCCACACCATTTTCTACAGAAACGTTATCAGTGAAAATGAAGTGTCACACAAGAACCACCCTGTAACATTATCATAGAAATACAGTGATCCGAAAACCAAACAACGTCTCACAAGATCAAAAGAAACTATGACGGCGATATTATGATCCACCTCATCACCACCCTAAAAAAATTTAAGATTCAAAACCCAAGGAGCGCGTCATCATCACCCTACTGTCAGTTTTTCGTATATACAAACAATACCACCTTTGCGCAACAGAAGGTATACAAGATAGTCTCGTGATACTTTGACAGTAAGACTTATCAAAGTATCAAGAGGATTCACCCTCTAATATAACACAAAAAAACTCAAATCATGTAATCTGAAAGTATACGTGAAAAAAGTCATATATATATCGATGTGCTGGCGACTAGACTCCATCATAATTTTATAGGTGACAACCCACCAAAATAAGATTTTTCGAAGACATGCTATGTAATGCAGATAACATAAAATCTCTACCTCGACGATGACTACTCTTCTGCTTTACAGGAGCGACAACCTCTGCTACTAGTTTGAAATTAGCAAACTAGTCCAAGCTTATAAGAAAAAACCAAGTCATATATCTCTCTCAATTTTAGGAAAAACACAAGGATGAACCTTATACTAGACTAGCAACTCAATTAGGCAACCTATGAATTGCCACAAATCCGCTCTAGAGAACGAGAGCCTGACTTTGGAGAACGAGAGCTAGGTCTCGAGGCTCTCTCGGAGAGCGTGGGCCCGATTCCACGCTTCGTCCAGAGAAAGACAGTCCATTCTTGCCATTTTGGTTACGTATTTTGTTTGAAATCCATCATTCTCACCTCCCAACAGCAAATACACCTGCACACACTCTTAATATATCAACATTCATCCAAAATCTAGAATGATCAAACAGATTTGAGTTCCATTGTACGAATTCGTTCCCGAACCAAAAATCCTAGCTTTTAATTCAAACAATGAAGGGGAAAACTCAAATTGTCATTGAAGTCCCTTAACGAAGGTTGGAGGTGGAGGTCCCAAAAATTTTTCTCTGCCCTTGGAAATAGACGGTTTGCACTATTCAAAAATCACCTCACGCCCTCTTCTCTTCTCTTTAACTACGGCCAAAAATGAGAAATTATTAGGGTTTCCAAACACTTTCTATCTATATTCTCTCTATTTGCACTTTGACCCTCTATTTTCTAAATTATAAAATTCACATGTACCTTATATTAAAAGAAATTCTTAATCCTTTAACAACGAAACATTATTTCAAATATAACTGTGACCTAATGATGGTTTAACCACATGATAATTTATCTAATTATCGAATGATCAAGATTTTAGAAAAATCCAACGTGACTAAGAAATGATAAAATGAGTCAAATCATGACTCGTCGTGAGACAATAGCTAAAAATCTGAAATGTCAAAATTAATAAATCCTTAAAATTACCCAGTTTTACATCCACCATCTCTCTCTACTATTTCACGGTGAAAATGAGAGCGTAAGACTCGGGTTCAATTAGGAAGACTTCGAATTGATTTAGGAAGGCAATAGCAGTGTCACACTTGGTTGGAAGCACAATTGAAAAGATAATTGTACGTCGAATATGCTTTAATTTTGTAATGCTATTTTTATTTGAAATTGAGAGATTTTAGCTTACCTTTTTTTTTTTTCTATTGGTTAATGGAGAATCAAACTGCATATTGTGCGGGATGGGAGGTATAGGAAAGAGTCAACTTTCGCGAGGTTGATCGGAGATTCCAAAAGGTCAGAGTTTTGTCAGATTTGAGATATAAAAATCTCATTTTTCTTGCCTCTACTCTTTGTATGTTTGATTTTCGGATGGGTTTCTTGCGCAATTTCATACCCAAATTTTTTCATTTTAACCCTTGAAATCACCACGTCCTACTAGTCTGTAGGAAACTCATAGAAAACGTCGTCTTGTTGCTTTGTGCAATGATTGATGAACTGCGATTGGATCGTGGTTCACTTTCCCTTGGACCTCATGTAACACCAGAAAATTTTTTCATAAAACTTAGTAAAAATGCATAGTATGATTTAGCCATTGAAATTTTTTAGAGTAAAAGATAGACTTGTTGGATGCAATTCACAAGTTGGAAAGAAATGAAAAATAAGAAAAAAGGATAAGAGAATAGAATAGAATGAATGAATAGGAAGAAAGAAAGAAATGAAGGTTTGAAAAGTCAAGGGATGAAAAAAAAAAGGAGAGATGATGACGACGTTTGGAACAAAAGAAGAAAGAGGGAGATTGTATTCTTTTGCGTCAAGAAAGAAATTAAAAAAAAAAGTAAAGAAGCCAATTGAAGGAAGACACCTCCTCCACTTCTCACACTTATCATTTAAGTATTTAGTTGAAGAAGATAAACATAATTGAAGCTTTTTCTCCACGTAACTTTCTTCTTCTTTTGCTAAAAACCCTTCCATGAAATCCCCCTCTTTCTCTAAAAATTTTCTAGATTTTTCAAGGTAAAGTGATTTTTTGGGTCTGGGTCATGAAATTGCATGAGTTATTTGTTGACAAAATAGTTGATAGTGTTGCGTTTAGGAGTGCTTGATGAACTTGAAAAACAAAAATGGTTTTAAATTTCTTCATTTCTTGTTGGTTTAAAGTATAAATATGATGTAATAGTTGTTTAGTGAATGAAATGAAAAAAACAAAGAAAACCATCATATTATGCTTGCATGCTCAAAATGGTGGAAGTACATGGCAGTTAGGGATTTTTGTGAGTTGGTTTTCTTTGAAATGTGAATTAAGCATGTTAAAGTAGACACTTTAAGGAGTCCATAGCCTTTGAAGTTTTTGAATTCGGATATGTATACGTAAAGTTATGGGATTTTGAAATTGGTAGCCAATTTGAAGGAGATTATGAGATTTATGTTGTTGGATGCATTTTGATGTACATTGTTTGATTCTTATGTTTTAGGATTGGGACGCGATGTAAGTGCATGTTTGCATGCGTTTTGGCCTATTGACCTACACCACAAACAGTTAGGACGTTGATAGCTAGACTGACGAAATTGAAAATTTATAGTTTTCGAGAATTTTGGTTTGGATAGAGATTTTTAGGTTGTAAGTTTATTTATGATAGTTTTTATCATTTATTGATGGATTTGTTTATTAGTTTATTTTATATTACGCTTACATTATTTGAAGTTATGTATGTGACATGCTTTCATGCATCATAGTTTTTTCAAATAATAAAAAATGATTTTTTGCATACGTTTTCATGTAAACAGAGCAGAAAGAACATAGTAAAGTAAAGTACGTAAATAGCCATTGTGGGTAGGGAACTGAGTTTGGTCGTTCCATTAGAGGGACTGTCAGGTGTGCCATTCCACTTCCCCTAGAGCGAGTTGGTCATCCCGCCAGGTAGACAATCAGTCAGGCCATCTCCCCTCTAGAATTAGGACTCTAATGACTCATGTTATGCAAGAAAATAAAGAACATATCAAGTGCATGTTTTACGAACATCATAGTATATCCATGAGCATGCATCTTTTATTTGACATCACTTGTTGGGCATTATGCTCATTAGTTTACTTTATGGTGTAGGTGATATTGTCACAGGTGAGGACGTTGATCTTCAAGACGGTTGACAATGCAGTTGAATGAGGACGTCCATGGGGTGTGCTTGTAGCAGTTAGGGCGATTTTGACATGTAGACAAATTTGTAGGTATTTTGACGAATGTGTATAGATAGATAGATTTAGATATTTTTGAAAATACGAATTTGTGGTTTGAAAGGTTTGTTTAAACTTAGCTTTTGGTTCAAATATGTTTGAAAAAAATAGATTTATTTTTGCTTTAAAAACTTCCGCTTGTTTATTTGTAAAAACAATATAATTATATAAATTTGAAGAGTTATGTTACTACAGGTTGAACAAGAAAAAGATATTTATGGAAAAGAGTAGGGAGAATGATCGCCCCTCTATGAGGAGGGCGATGTATCGCCTAAAAGGGGCGACGCATTGCCCACTCTCTGGAGTGGGGCGTTGCAAATCGCCCCAGTGAGGTGTTGTATCGCCCTACTCTCTGGAGTGGGGCGTTGCATCGCCCCACTTGCTGGAGTAGAGATACAAATCGCCCATTTGGGGGCGATTAAACATCGTGGGTACAGTTCACGTGAACAGTGACAGGTACTATTCACATGAACAATGCCAAATAGAACAAAAAAATTTTAACAAAATTTTACGCACGTTTTCTATGAAGTTTTATAAAGGAAGGTTACACTTTTTCAGCCCTTTTAAAAATATACCGTAATTGCAAAGAATTTTCTTATAAAATTTTACGAAAAGTCAAGTTAGTAACGGCCAAATTACGGGGCTTTACACCTTAAGTTGGGCAACGGTCCAATTCTCCAACAAAGTTGCAATTTTAATTTCTAAAATTGCAAAACTTTAAATAGTTCGATACCTTCGATAAATCAAATTTTGATTTTTGAAACCACTTCAAAGTAAAGCTCTGGTACCAGTTGTTAGGATTAGACGCCCTAATCTACCTGTAACGAACGATCGAAAATACGAAAAAAACAACACAGAGATTCATAGTGATTCATAGAGATTCATAGTGATTCTTGTTTAGCTGCTCTTCTTCAAAGAAGAAGCCAAAACTCGAAGGTGCCATTTATCATCTTCTTGGACCAACAATGTCATTTCTTTATATTTTTTTCATCCCAATGATTTATCCTCTTATTTTTACTTATAACCACCTTCACTTCCACGGTTTTAATCTACCATAAATTTTACATCATTTCATTTTCAGTCGAGAGAGTTACACCTCTCCAAATTCAGTGTTTGTTTCTCGGCCAGAGTAATAAACTGAGCTTCGGTGACCATCGGTATTTCAGCCATAATTCTTTTATCTTTGTGTTTTAGGCCTTGCAATTTTAAGGTCATTCTACCAACATTTCCAAAAAGATCCAGTTAAATTTTCCGTTCATTTAAATTAGAAACGTAAAAGTTACACATTCTGAAAATTGGCCAATTTTCAGATCAGATTCTGCTTAACTCGAGAATAGTTTTGTGTTTTATTTTGGTGCATCTTTTTAAGTGCTTTTCTCTTGGATTTAAAAGTATGTCATTCAACCATTTGTCTTCAACCATGCGAACATAAAAATAAAGGATTATTGGAAAAATAAAAGAATAGTTTTTTCGATTACATGATTTGTTTCAAGGAAAACAAATTCCTTCTTAAACATGATGATGTCCAAGGGTAGCCTCCTTGCTTTCAAGGCGGTATGACTCCTCCAAGCCTTGAACCTCATTGGTTTTCAAGTCTTCAAAAAGGGGATGCTTAGATTGGGTATCCTAAGGTAGTAGCTCTTGGGTACTCCTTTGCCCTCTTTGGCTCCATGGCTTGACTTTCTTTACAATGAACTCATGCTTCATCATCTTGATAGACCACTCCTTAGCTTTTGAGTTGGACCTTAGTGTCATTTAAGTCCCTATAATTTTTCCTACAAAATGAGCGCACGAGTTAGCATAGTTTTGAGCTTGGGTTCAAATAAATCATTTTCCTTGGCAAATCAAAGAATAGTTCAAAGGAACACATTTTCGATTCAAGAATAAAGTAAGGAACTAAGACCCCAATCAAAGAATTCGATGGAATCGTACTTATGAAAACGTGAGCTTGACCCAAGCCACACCTGTTGCCTAACTGAAGCTATCAAAACATGAGCTTGACATAGACCAAACTCGTTGGTAGAACCAAAGTTATCAAATCGAGATTCTTCAAGCGTGACTTGAAGAAGATTGTTGTTTTTCGCAAAGAACTAAAGAGAAATCCTCTCTAAACAAACTCAATTTTTAATTTAAATTTGTTCTTCATTAAATCGAAAGTGTTTTGCCGTTAAAGGCTATACATTAAAATTAAATTAAATGCTAAAATAAAAAATGAAAATAAAGATAAAATAACTAATAAAATCATGGGATAAGGATCTTTTGTATGATTGGATGTCATATCATATGTAAACTCTGTTTGAACATAACTTTAATTGATTTGGGTAAATTCAGCCGGATAAGATCGTTTCTACGGGATTTGCATGCACTTGCATGTGCTTGTGCATGTGACTTTTAATCCTAGTGTGAGCATATGCTTGGCACATGTCCTTTTTAATTTCTATATGTGCATGTGCATGACACATGTGTTTTTTAATTCTTACATGCGCATGCGTGTCGCACCCTCCCCTTTTAGTTATTCAAGAGCATCTGTGTCGCACCTTCTCCAAATCTTCAAGTATATTTGGTCTCCCTTGGTTCAACTTGATTCTCTTCAATACTCAACACACTCAATAGTTTTAGATCAAGTTATCACAGCTACTCTCTCTTTTGGATCTCCAAAATCAATCCTTATAAGGTCTCACGTTTCTTCTTAGTTTTGGATTGCGTCATTGAGCCTCCAATATCCTCAATTAGATCCTTACTCTTGGGCTTGGGCTTGGGCTTGTCTTGGTCGTTCTTTGAATCACATCAGTTATGTAAAACTATTGAGTTAGACATCAATTAAAAATGTCTCGAGGGTGTAAAAAACATGAATTTAGACATTAATAGAATATATCTAGATAGTTTTTTATGAAATATAAACTTTGGTTAAGTATAACCATGAAATCAGAGGTAAATTGTAAATGATATTGATATTACTCACCATTATATTTTATTTAGAGATGGAATTGAGTTTCATGAAATGAGATAAGAAAATGGGTGATGAAAATCAAATGAAAGCGAAATATGTAATTATCTTGTGAATCAAGAGTTTGGTGCAAAGTGAAGGTTGGACAAAGAGTTAAGATGTGCATAAAAATTATTTGCACAAGAGAATGAGAAACAAATTTAGTTAGGCGATAATTATCAAAGTCTTATGTCTAAACATTAATATATATGCACCATATACTTTTTACGTAAAGAAGCGTGACACATAATTACACATTAATAAGAAAATGTTTAAAAAATTAAGATAAACACAAATCATGAGATGTGTAATTTGAGTGTGTTAAATTCGGAAGTAATGGTTGTGAGGACTGATCATATAGAGTTTTAGTAAGTGATTAGACGTAATATCTGTTTAATTTGGTTAATTATTATACTAGGATTTTTACTAAGTTTTAAAAAGTTATTGTTTGCTCTAATTTTTCAAGAACACATAGTAATAACTCACAAGATAAAGGAAAAAAACAATATAAGTTGATCAGCCTAGCACAAGTTAGGCGTAAAAATAGTAGTTGAATTTTTTATCTTTCATTATATTTTAGTTTAGTATGATCTACGTATGTAAATAAATTGAGATAAAGTCTTGTACATAAAAATACTTGTGTCTATCTCCGGTTGACTTTGATATATTTTATGCGGCTCATTGCTTATGAATGGTAAATCATCGTGATTTTTAGTTAATTATACTGATTGGAACTTTAACAACTCGGGAATCCAGGAGACTCCAATGTCAATGTTCTAGTAATTATAAAATTAAAAATACCCATATGTTTGGGCACCAAATTAATTTAAGTAAGGTATGATAAATTTGAAAATAAGAGCCTCTATTTGTAAAACTTGCAAACAACAAAATATATTGATTGATTCGTAGGTGGGAACAAATTATAGTAGTTTGGATTGCCTTCATCCACGTTTAGAGGGTTCACATCGCTTGACTGACAAGATTAGTCGTTCAAACAAGTATGATTGACTATTTATGAAATAAAAGGACTCGTATCATATAATGTTAAATGCAGATGATTTTATCCAAGTTTGGTAACACTATCCTCCAAAACCATCTCAATCGCATGTCACCCCAATAAACATTCCATAACATCAACTTGTAGGTGGAATTGACTTTCTTATGCCGTCACTCTTGAATATTGTAGCTCCACTCAGATCATACATCCTTGTGTAGCTGCGATTATTTCATGGAAATTTTAGGGTCAAGATTAGTACGCCCTAGTGCTCTACCATTAGTCCATGTCTAGATTTAACATTTGAAGTTAATTGGTGCATGCCTATAATTAATATTAAGAAAATTAAAAAAATACGTGAGGATTTTGTGTATGGTTTTATGGATAAAACAAAAGATACTTACCTAATCAAGAAAACTAGAATTGAAACTTTCAACTAAAGCCTTTTAAATTAATGTTAAAATAGTTTAATCAACGATGCATCTTCGTCTCTTCTTTATTTTCTATATTCTACTCTTTCATAATTTATGTTTCAGTTGATTAAATACATGGTTAAAATAATATTAATCTCTAAATTATGTGGTTTTTTTTTTAAAAAAATAAACCTTATTTTTAAAAATAATTTCACGAGGTTCAGTACCACGTCAGTATTGGACAAAACGGTCTCCTGTTCGTTAGAGATCGACCTCCCGTTTTATTCATAAAACAGTGACTGAGGAGTTGATCGGTCATATAACATAGTTTGATTTGTTAGATTATCATAGTTTAAGATTTTAAATGTTAGGGTTTATAGTTTAGGGTTTATTTTAAACAAACTCTATATTTTGGAGTTTAATTTGATTTTTACCCTTAAATATTTAAAGTATTAAAATAAAGAAAAGATATTTCTTGAAGAAACATCTTTATTACACGACTTATTTGCTTTGGCCGTTTTAAGGATCAAGCTGTTGGAAAGTGTCAAGAACATGACACCGAAACCTCTTATCTACTTCTCCTTCTCCATTTTCTAACTTGTAGAGAGAGACAGCGATGAGCCAGAAGAAAGGGAGCATACCCTTTTCATGGGAAGAAAAACCCGGGGTGTCAAAAGAGAGCAACAGAGAATCTCATTCAGACGTGGAAGAACATGAAGATCTGAGCATGAAATCTCCGGTCTCAACCGATTCTGAAAGCTCCAAGGGCTCTGGCCATGGCGTCAAGATCCCTCCTCCCCCGTTTTTACTGCAGGAGGCCTCTCATAAAGCTAAGGGCATAAGGTGGGAAGATGACCCGTTTCTTGTTGCTTATAGGAAATGCACGAAAGCCGTGAAGAACAGTAAAGAAAGTGGGAAGATGCAGAAGAAGAAGAAGTTGCCATCATTCTCCTGCAAAAATTCAAGTGAAATAGTGGAAGATTGCGTAGTAAAGGCATCTCAGCTTCCCAGAGATATTAGAATTTATCATCTCCAGAATAAACCTTGAAAAGGTTTCCAGAATGAACCTTGGTGGATTTGTCGTTGTGATCAAAGAATATTGAAAACAATCCAACTTTTTTGTATCTTCATCCCAATGGGCCTGTTAGGTTTCAATGATGGGCTAAGCCTTCTATCCTGGATAGCCCAACTTTTGTGAAAACTCTTTTCATAAATCACAAAATTGCTATTCATATTGCATGTGATTGAGTCGCAGTTGAAAGGGTCAGAGCTTGGTTATCTAAAATTCTGTTTGGTCCGTCTAAAAGTTGCTCGTATGACCAAAGAATTTTGCTAATAATAGAGTGTCATGCATTTTGGTTTTTCGTTTATATTTGTGGTTTCTTATCTGCTATCGTTTCTACGTAAATCTTAGTATTACTTCTTCTTTTGTCTTTTTAGATATACCGAGATATAGAATATATTATTAAATATATGTCGAGAATCATTGAGAAATAAAAAAATAAATATATTAATCGTGCTTCTAGAAGTATTATTAGTGAAACACCATAGTGCATGTAATTTGAAATATAACCTAAATTAGGTTCTTATTAATATGCTTGCCGTCTTTGATATAAAATTTAAAAAGAACATGCGGGGAGTCAAAGCAAATCGACGAGAACAAAGTTGTAATAATGAAATAAAGCATACGAAGACAAATTTAAATGGGAGGCGACAAAGGCAATCGACTAGTGGATTGTTGCATTTTAATCACAAAAATGTGTGTCCACTAACCCTATTCTTCCCCCTTCTCCACGTCCAATTATTAATCTTAATTGATTCAACTAATCATCTACTAACACTCACTTCAAACTTGATCCAACCCTTATTCATATTTAGTCATAAAAAGTGGGTCAAGATATCTGCACCTTTTTGTTTAACAAACAAAATGTGGACAGTTAAACAAAAGTAACAATTATATTTGATTGAAAGTTGAAACATTGTAATGATTCATGGTTTGGAAGTGTTAGCCACCCAATGATTGGTCATTGGAGAAGCCAATGTAATCAAAAGTTGTCATTTCTAGGATTGAACGACAAGCTTTTATGTATGTGACGACAGTGTCCTGTGATATTGTAATCAACGAAGAAAATGAAATTATTGGTTAAGAAAAGAGCAGAAATTTAAAAAAAAAATAATATTAATTACTCAATATTTACAAACAAGATTATGGAGAGGCCACGGTTTCTGAAAAAAATGGAATTTTTTTTTTTTTTTTTTGCCTTTTCAAAAACCAACCTTTTGGTCGAACTCTACATAGAAGAAGATGCAGATCTTCTGTAAATGGGAATCCTGTTATATGGAGTTTGCTTAGGTGTTAATCATGTTGTTTATTACGTAATTATTGGTTGGGTTTGGATCTGATAGTATGGAGTTTAAGTATGGCGATTCAGTGGAGAATTGTTGAATTTGTCGGAAAGTCAGGATTTGACTTAAGTCCGACAGTTTCTGTCGGAGAACAATCTGTTCCGACTGGAGTCGGTCATTTTCCATCCGTTGGCGGTTGTAGTTGTACAGCGCAACCTGCAAATGGTTCAGGAGCTGACGATTTTCAATTCTAAGCCGGTTCAACTGGTTCCTTAGGTTTTCTATGTGATTCTGCTTTCGCATCCTTGACCGTCGGGCGGACTCCCGGTTCGATATCATTCGCCTCCGCTTGCGTTCGTCGGTGAACGGAGCCGCCCGAGTTGATTCTTCCGAACCTGGTTTTGTTTGGGTTTGGTCCATGTCCTCTGAAACGTGGTTGGAAATAACGGTGGCCGGCGATCGGAAAAGATCAGAATCGGAGTTCGAAAGCAGCGGTGTAGGAGAATCAAACGCAGCGAATGGGAGTTGGGGGAGTTCCCATGGACTCATCTCGTCGTGGGACATCCGGCCAAAATGATCGGACGGCATGATGACGTCAGAAGGCAGGCCAGGAGAGAGAGAGAGAGAGAGAGAGAGAGAGAGAGAGAGAGAGAGAGAGGGAGAAGAGAAGGAAAAGGGAAGAAATGCCGAGCAGGTGCTTGATATTTAAGACGGAAACATTGGACGTCAACAATAGTAATTAATGTTCTTAAGGAGGGGTAGTTTAGTCTAAACGTATATTTTCTTAAGCTTTCGTGTCAATGATCGCCACTGTGGGTCCGGCAACGTGGTGGGCCCCTCTCCTTTTTTTTGTCTATGCTTAGTTAAGAAGAAAGAAAGGAGGGGTTTTCTTTTTCTTTTTTAATTATTATTATTATTAATTTTCTAATTTACAATTTAATTATATGTATTATTATCATTTAATTTATACTAAAAGTAGAAAAATTTTGATTAATTATTAGGGTAAATTAATGAGGTAAGTAAAATGTAATATTTTGAAGGACAAGTGGATTAGAGTATGATGGTTGAATTCGTTAAATAAGGTAACGAAGATGGTTTGGGACATATTAGACAAATAGTTGAAAGATCCTACGACTTGCTTGCGGTTGTTGAATTAGTGGAAAAACACTTTAATTTAATTGATGTACTATGTCGCGATGCTTATCTAATACAATTTGTATAATTGGGAGAGGGTGGAAAGTGAATTTGATAGAAAGATTTCGTAATTTGGAAACAATTTTCGGTTGGTTTTAGTCAGCTTGATTTGATTTTGATTGGTTTGTTCCGATTTTTTTGAAAATTTAAAAATATTAAGACGTCGATTCGATTCGATTCGATTCGATTCGATTCTAATTAGATCTTGAAAAAAAGAACAAAAAACTTCTAGTTTTATAATGGAGATTAATCGGATATAGACTGTTCACTCCTCATATAATGGAGATTAATCGGATTGCTCTTCAAGGGAGAGTCATGGTTGTATTTTGGCCCATAATATCTTAGGTTGGGTAGGACTAAAATAACTGTGTTGACGTATGCAAAAAGACTTCGTCAAGCCCAATGAGAAAAGATTAGGTTTACTTGCACATTAATTTTTAACTATATAGTTTAAACTAACACTTATAACACGTTAAAGTGTGAATACGTCTTTTTTTTTTTTTTTTTCCTTTTCCTTTTCGCGGGATAAACATGACAAAATTTGTCTTTGACGACGTTTTTTTCCGACTCCATGTACCAATCATCCATCCATCAATGCCTTCGAATTAGCAAACAACAATTCTAATTATTGCATTTTGATTACTTTTAGCATTGAAATTATTGCATCCAACCCTCCAAAAAAGATCACATTTTGTTTGATTTTCTTGTGCATTGGCCCCATACACACACACACACACTAACTATTGTTGGTCTTTCGAGTATTTTCTGGACGAAGTGAGATGATCTTTGTTTCAACGCATTTTACTCTTTATCTCTCTCGAATGCTACTTAATTATTAAAACATTTTATTCAAGCTATGTGCTTGTTTTTCTATCGTGGAGCCCGCTGGAGAAGCAAGCATGATAATTCAATTATCATCACCCAAAATAGTGTATTTATCGACCATGCATGTATGTTGGTATTTACGTTTATGTGATTATACGAATTTTGTTTGGAAAAGCTTACATGCAACATAAGTTTTAGAATGAAAATTAAAGACATCTCTTAGAAGTTTTGTAATATACGTTGGAGGTATGGAACTTTTGTCGGGTTTTATGATGTAATACACACACATGTATATAAATACACACACCAAGTTGCAAAACTATTATATACTATGATTTTTATCTACTACCCGTGAGATTTTTCACGTAATATTTATACGTTGCATAATAATTTTGGTTGTTTCTCTCATGATTCGCATTCGCCCACAGACTTTGTTCCCCGGGAGACATACATGATAGAAGCTTCTAGTTTTATTTAATAATTATTTTATGCTTTAAGATTCAATTAATCTTTTAAGAATTATATGAGTGGATAAATAAATAAATATAATAATCTCCCTCAAAACGTGGGAAACTAGGTGAAGAGAAGAATCTAAAGCATATATAAAAGATAGGGCTGCATTTGTGGACCTAGAACATAGCTTTTGCTTAGCTGTGATGAGCAACCGAAAGCGTTTCAACTCCTCACAACTTTTGCTCACACCTTTGACTCTTTGCTTTCCAAATAATCAAATTAAATATATTAAGATTTTGAAGTAAGAAGAATGTAAAAAGTATGAATAAATAAGATCTATATAGCTCGGATGCTCATCGTACGTGACCACAATGGATCAACCCGATTCCGGCGACGCATTCATGGAAAAAAAACACAAGAAATAGTTGCGAACAATATATAATCCAAACAACAATTTACACAAAAACACATTAGATTATATGATGATAATGCTGTCATAAAACTTGATGGGTACATCAATAAATAAATAATCTTGATGTAGCCGGCCAAAACCAAAACCAAAACCAAAACCAAAACCAATAATAGAAGTATTATCAAACAAATTATAGCCGGCCAAAATAATAAAGTTGAAATGGGAATTGAAAGAGATTTATTTTTTTTCCGTTCTCTCCATTCTAGACTTTAGTGACAAATTGTATGGTTTTACATCAACCGTGATGTCTTGAAAGCGACATGAAAGCAGTCCCAATAAAACACGTGGTCAAACAATCTGAGATACTCGTAGAATATCCAATCGGCCAAGCCAAGTCTCGATTTACAATGGAAGAAATGATTGAAGATTTAAATTTATAGCGTACACAAAATCGACTAATTTTATATTATATTCTAATGCATGTAAAGACGAGTTTTTCATTTCATATTTAAATGATGAACCAGTGAGAAAATGCGTTGCATGAATTTACATTTATCAAATCTTAGATTCCACGAGTCATCGATTGAGTGGTTTCGAAAAAATTACCACATACATAAGTAGATATAAATAAAATATGTCATCACTATCTTTTGTGGAAAATAGCTCAATGAATGCACATATAAAAAATGACAACGATTTGCAGATCTAGTTCATTACATGAGAAAAAGGACTGTGTGAAACCAGTCAAACACATCGATCGTAATAACAAAACATTTTATCTTGGATTAGGGATTCTAACAAAATGACACATCATAATTGTCTCAATTCAAGTCGCGCGTACAAAAAAAAATGTCTTAACGTAACAAAAGGTGTGTAGGAACAACCTTTGGTTGTTTTAACACCAACACAACCTATAACAAATGAGGATTCATTCGACATATATAGTGAATAAAATAAAATAAAATACCACGTACAAATAAAGTAAATATGTAAAACTGGCTTGCTTATAATATAAAAATAGACATGCTATTAGATAGATAATGTTGGATTGTATGTGTCATATCTTGCAAAATATGAGTTTTGAAAACCATGATACATATACAACACAATATATAAATCTCCACCTCAATTATGGTGACTGTACTAACCAGCTGGGGTAGTACGCTCAAGCACTAAATCGTTGAAACCTATTACAAAATCAACGTAAAAAATCTCTTAACAAAGCTAAGAAGAAATAGATGGGTCCTATACTAGGACTAGAAACCTGAATCGAAACAAATGATAAATGATCGAAACTTTTCTGAGACACAACTTCCCATACACCATGCGGTCGACCAGGATTCTGCAGCAGATGCCCTTAAACTGCAATGGTCGAACAAAGCCTTCAGGAGTCGACCAAACCTTGCAACATTAGACTAGACCATGCAACAGTCGACCACTCTGTAGCAATAAACCCAAGTTTGGGAGTTGTCGACCAGTCCAACTGGTGAGTTTGTCTGTACCTGCAACCGCAACCGACTAGTCTTGTAGCTCTAGTTGACTTGATTAACAACTGCAGTTGATGAGACCAGCCCCATTCGAGGTCCACTAGGGATGACATTGTCAAGTTGATTCGCAATAAAACTTGTATCTTCAATGATTTTCTCCCCTAATTAATCTAAAAATTTGCATGAACTATCAACTCTAATGATGCAACAACAACAAATGATTTTGAGTTTGCAAACTCAAATCTAGATTTGACAGTAATAGAAATCTAGATTAAGACTTACCCTCGAAGAATCTTGTCAAAACTCGAAGATCAACACTTCTATTGCATGAATCGAACGCCAAAATGATGCAATCCTCACAATCTTTTTCTCTCTCATGCCCTCTTCCTTGTTGATGTAAAGGAAAAAGGGTCCTCCACTTTTTATTTAAAAAGAAAATATTTTAATTAATATATATACAATTTTAAAAATATTATATATATTTATTAAAATATTTAAATTCTTATTGGTCGAAAATCAGAACATTAGAAAATTTCATTTTGGTGACTCTGATTTTACCTAACATGATTTTCTTAGATTTCTAAGCACGCGTAAACTCCCGATTTTTATTAATGTTATTGAAAAATAATGTGTGACCGAACATTAATTAGTCATGACAGTTCGAGTCATCTAGTAATAATTTAACCTTGAAAATGCAAAAATAAAAAAAAAAATACTCGTAATTTTAATTAATATAAAAATAACAAAGTTTACATCAACCACAATAATTAAAATATGAAATAAACTGAAAATTTGACATATATATTTGCTCATCCAATTAAATACATTAATGAGCAACCACGACATTACATTTGAATACAATTGTCAAAATATTCTGAAAACTTTAAGGAGGGTTCCTCATTGTGAGCCGTCGTACGTTGATTAGTTTATAATATAATGTTTGAACCGACGTAGGTGAGTAGGAAAATCTAGAAGGATGTCAACACCATCTTATAAATATATTATCTATAAATTGCACTAATAAATTGCACGCGACTTTGAATTTGTAACCAAGGTGTGTTGAATGTCGCGAGTAGGTGTTCAACTTGTACTTGCACATGTACATCTTTATGCTTAAACAAACTTGTGCAGGTATTCTCAAGTGTGACCAAACTTTGAAGGACAAAGTTTTAACTGCAACGTGTATCATGTTTGGTAAAGAGTTTGATTCATAGTATTTTACTCTTCACTTTTTGAGTTAGAGCTAAGCCGGTGGGCTGAGTTTCTGATCGACATGTTCTCTCTTTTCTCTTTTTCGTTTTTCCGGCTTTTGGATCGGCTAATTAGGGAGAAAACAATACGATCAAGGAATTAATGACGTTTTAATGGATAATAAAAGAATTACTAGGTTTGGGGGTTTGTTAAAACGTTAACTAATATTAGTGATGAGAAAATCACAACGAATTCATCCTTCTTCTTGTTTAAGAAACCCTAATTCACCTTATCAAAATAATAAGTGAACAAACTATTTAAGCAAGCAAGCATGCATGCATGCAGGCGTGAATTGAATAATTGGTCATGTGTGATGTATATGGTAAGAGTACAACAATTTGTGTTGTCTTGCCGTTACCCTTTTACGCATGCGTTAAAGTAACTTTCCAAATTTGAAGTCTAAGCATTAAATTCTTCGGTTTACACGAATAAAGAATTACATGTCTCTCAAAGTTTGTAAACCAACGTAGGACTTGTGAGTCTTTTTTCATGGGTTTTTACGATGATGACGATGGGCTTTGCTTGATTTGCGTTTCTTTTTCATTCCATACCTCTGAATTTCCTACTTTTCCTCCTTCGCTATTTATTGTCTTTTGGCCGGAAAGTCTACCTACCTACACAAGTTCACACGCTCCCTCTCTCCCTATAAATTCTTCCTCTCCACCCATTTTCTCCATTCTTCGAAGCGATCCAACATGGCGAAGCTTTCTGCTCTTTTCTGCATCACCCTCCTTCTCTGCTACACTTTGGCCTTTGGGTCCCGCCCGGCTCCCACTCTTCACGGGGTTCGTCCTATCCTCCCTATTTTCTTCTGCTTTTCTTGCTTATTTTTGTTGTTTGATTCATGGGTCCTCGAGATCGGTTGATAGTATTTCTGTGGTTTCACAGGACCAGGATCAATCCGATCAAGACGATGTGGCCACTGAAAATTGCGCAGGAGTCGCTGAAGATGAGTGTTTGATGAGGCGGACCCTCGCTGCTCACATCGACTATATCTATACCCAAAATCGTAAACCCTGAAGAGATTCTGTAGTTATTATTAGGTTTTATCTGTCTTGATATTTACCAATAAAATTCCCAGAAAATGTCGTTGTGGTTTCTTTGTTTTAGACCTATATTTCATCCCCTGTAAATTAACTCTTCTCTGTCTGATTCGCTAATGGGTTTCTGCTAAAAATCGCATTGAGAATGAATATTGTCAACTAGAAATGTATAAAAATAGAGAGGTTGATTGCAGATAAACAACTGTATTTGAAACTTAGATGGAGAGAGAAGTTTCTTATTGATCCAAGTAGTAGATCAACTGACAGAAAAAGAAAAGCTTTTCTTCTGTCAATAAACAACTATGAAAACAAAAGCTTATCATCGCTAATCCATGCCATTTGACTTTGGTTAGCCCTTACAGTTTATTATTGTCTTTGACGATCATGGCATAGAATACAACAAACTGTCACAGTTATTATAATATATTCAAACGTGCAAATGAACATAAAAAAACAATATTTACAGAGTAAAATAAAATCATAACAAGAACCATGATGCGGGCCTATCGGCTCGAACAAAATGATCAACGCATGAAGTAATTAGGGTGTTAAACTAAGTATAATAAATAAAGAAATGAAAGTTGGGAGAGGAGGAGAGCAGTGAAAGGAGGAATGTTTTAAGGGACAGGTACCCAGAATGTGTAGTCAAACTGGGATTGTTAAGAGGCATATTGCATATGTACCAACCCCACAATTTGCTCATTGACCAAAAAATAGGTTTGAACATCGTTGTCTCTCGTTCACCTTCGTTCCCACCTGGACTATGTCTATTCAAAGGCTGTATGAGCATTACAAAGTTGTTAAGAATTATGTTCAAAGGTTGTATGAACATTAGAATCGTACTCCAACTCTATTCTATATTTACTAAATAAAAATAATTTGAACTATCCTATTTGTTTAATTACACCAAATAGTTATCCGTCCCAGAGATTTTGAGAGTGCGGTTTAACTGAGATTAGGCGTCGCGCTCCAAAAGAAACCCGAGACAAAATGGAAAACATCCCGACTTGCAAAATGGACTGAATCGTTTGACCTTAATCTTAAATTTTAAAGTGATAGTATAAATCTAAGAATAAATGTTCCATATAAAAGTTAAATAAATTAAAATTTTACAAGTTCCATTAAAGTCTAACCTATTGAATAAAAATAAATTTATAAGGAAATTAATATAATAGAGAAGTCTACACGCCGAGTCGATAACTGAGAATCCTCTTGATTAAATTCTAAAGAGTTGAGCCGACGAAACTCAATAGCAATAAATTTTATTTTCAGTATTTATAAATTCATTTAGAAAATATACAGAAGGAACCCGTAAAAAGTAGTCCACTAATATATGATACATAATTAAAATAAGGTTTTCTACATAGTATAAAAATCAAATAAAATTAGAGTTACTCACAGACTGCGACTACACCATGTCATATGTAGTTAAAATAATAGCTATACTCAGCGTCGCGAAAGCCACGTGAAAAAATATAATCAGGTTTAAAGTTTTGAATTAAGAGACATATTACAGTTAGTTATCTTATTACTCTAGTTAAAACAAGGGTTTTAATGTCGAAATATGAAATGCGCATAAAAAATATCTGCATTAAAATAAAACAGTAGTCATGTCACAATACGGAGGTGAGCCTAGACAAAAACATTAGGTTGAGCGACTTGATCGTCAGAGAGGACTCAATCATCCAGCCCAGCCCAAGTCTAGGTTTTACGACGAAAGACTTTAAATTAAACTGATCCCTAAACCACAAGAAATGGACTGAAGTCCACATAATAATCATATAAAAATGAGATAGTACAAAACTTAAATAATATAATAAAATGTTGTGTAGAAAATAAAGTACTACACACTACAAAGTTTTAACCTGTTAAAACTAAGTTAAAGGAACAACAAGTCACAAGGGTCGGTGCTTTCAGGTCAATTCGAAAAGCACCCCAAAACACTATGCACAACTTTTCAATTTAGATCCAAATGCTATGAAGATGTAAGGAGATCTTACCTGGTGAGTGGTGGAGTTTGTAGAAAATAATCCAATAAAATGTTGTGTAGAAAATAAAGTACTAAACACTGACATGGTTTGAACCTGTTAAAACCAAGTTAAAAGAACAACAAGTCACAAGGGTCGGTACTCTTGGCTCAATCCGAAAAGCACGCCAAAATAGTATGCACAATTATAACAT
This sequence comes from Begonia peltatifolia, assembly GCA_022433055.1. Classification (NCBI taxonomy): domain Eukaryota; kingdom Viridiplantae; phylum Streptophyta; class Magnoliopsida; order Cucurbitales; family Begoniaceae; genus Begonia; species Begonia peltatifolia. Next base: position 252,798 of record CM039526.1, on the reverse strand, counting down.
CTCCCTAAATCTATCTAGTTAACGTTGCTAGGTTAGATGGTAGCTTGGAGTTGGTTCAACTCAAATTGCATAGATTGCATGCAAGAGGCTCTTGGCCATGGAAGAAACCACTAAATGAGGCACCAAATTGGAGTGGGGACCATTACCCCTTTTGACCAATCACTTGGCTGCCAAAAGGAGATGCTATGTTGGAGTTTTCTTTCTTGAAAAAGCCTTAGATCGATGACATGACATCCCCTAGCCATTGGATCAAGTTGTGCAACTCAATCTCGGCCATCAAAGTGAAGATGAAGAATATTTCCTTGCCACATGTTCGGCCGAGGCTCCAATGGTTCTTTTGGGAGTTTAAATTCAACCAAACCTCTAGGCATTCCTAGGTCTATATAAACATGGTTATTGGTGCTTATAATGGTTGTTGAATGCATGAGAATAACCCTGTTTTGCTGAAGGAAAAATCGAGAAGGTTGAAACCAAAAGATAAGCCTTGGTGGTTCACCATCTGAGCGGAGTTGCGTCTCCTTGCTCTCTAGCCCGTGGTTGCTTGTTGAGTGGATCGTTTTTCATCATTCTCTCATCCATTTCAAGAGTTGAAAACCAGTAGAAGGTGGCCAGAACCTTTTTCCCAAAGGTTGTTATTTCTTTCCTTGGAAAAAAGTGAAAGCCGAGAACTCAAAATATTGTTCATCAGCCAACCTCAAGTTTTCTTGCATATTTTCTTTTCCACAACCTATTTTGTTATGAAACTTTAAGGTGTTTTTTGAACTCACATTTCAAGCTTTCTTTAAAATTTCATTCAATTTGGAGCATTTTTGCCCAATGAAGTTTTGCTTCTTTTTAAGGTTCTTTGGCTTGGCTAAGCACCTAAGAGTCTAACTTCTTTGTGGGTGTAGAACATGGCCTGTACTAGCCACAATTGTGTTAAGAGACCACCAAGTAACCATGGACTTGGAGGACAATGGAGGCTAAACTCTGTTCAGATATCATTTACCAGGGCACTTACCTTGAAGGTCGAGGACACTTCAAGTTTTGAGAGGAAAACTCCAAATTTTTATTAATCAAAAAGTATCTCTACAATGCAGAAAAAGATGCTTAAATATGACGTAAGGTGGCCAGGGTTTTGAGCACTACAAAGAAGGAAATGGCGGAAGATTAGGGGAGTAGCCGTTAGGCTCAGCAATTGACCTCGCTGGTGCACCCATTCGGCAGCCAACGTACATGTCCTTTCATGGAAAGTCCTAGCCTTCATCTATTAGACACTAAAAACCTTCTGGAACATGGCTGAGCTGGCGTGGATTCAAAATGTTGAAGGAAATTTTCAAAATAAATCCCTCGGCCCTCGCTTGGTAAGGTGCAGTCCTTGCGCGAGTTGATCGACGGTCTGCGGCTGGCAAGTTAATCATCCGTGTGCGCCCTCTATCAGCATCCCCGTTCAAGCCAGGTCAGCTATATGTGCGTGTGCCTGTCAGTAGCCTCCCGTACAAGCCAAGTGTTCCCTCGTGCGTGCCAAACAGCAGTCGTCCGTGCGCCCACTTCCCCTTGGGCCTTCTTGTTGCGCGCTTTTGCTGCGACACGTGTGTGTGCCAAACCAAGGTCATCTTCTAATTTAATACTAACCATGCATGTATGCAAAATAAAGGCTCGTGTTTTTCAAAAGAAAATACAAGAAAGGCCAATGTTTGCCAAAGCAAGAAAATACATAAAGTGCTCAGTTACATGGACTTGTCTTCGGGAAAACAAATTCCCTTTGAGCGCGAGATGATTTGGCAATTGAATCCCAAGAAAGAACATATATATAGGTTTGTGACGTGGAAATGGCCTGTAAAAGCAGCGTTCCAACCCATAAAAAAACATTAGCACTCTCAGTGCTCAGCCAAGCCGAAAAATACCTTAAAATAAGCAAGTAGTTTGATAGGTAAATGAGCTCTAAATCAAACAAAATTTTACATGTAGCTTATCTTATGAGTGAAATATTGAAGCAAAATACATTAAGAAAATGAAAATATGCAAGAAAACACAAGGTTGTCTGATGAGCAATATTTTGAGCTCTCAGCAGGCATTTCTTTCCAAAGAAAGAAATGGTAATCTTTGTGAAATGGTTTCACCACCTTCTTCTGTTTTTCAACTCTTGAAAGAGTGGAGAGAAGGATGAAAAGGAATGCTCCACAAGTAACCTCAGACTAGTGAGCAAAGAAACCGCTCTCCTCTTGTTTGGAAACAACTAAGACTTAAATATGAGTAACCACAAAACCTTCTCAGTTTTTAGACAAAAGCAGCAACTATTTCATTGATCAACAGCTGATTACAAACACTAATAACCATGCATATATAGACGTAAAGGTGGCTGTAGGTTCAGGTTTGAATTTGAGCTCAAAGAGCCGTTGATGGCTCAGCCATTCAGCGATCGAGATGAACTCGTGCATCTTGCTTGGACGAAGGAGAGGGCAGCTGTGCATCTTGATCCAATGGCATGTAGAGGCCATGTCATCCATCCAAGGCAGTTTCTGCAAAGTGTTTTCCATAAGGGCAGATCTGATGTGATGTGTGATGGATCTAGTGGCCGACCTCATACTAAGGTAAGTGCACTTATGAATATTTATGCTAACTAATTTGCTCGTCTTGCAGGTATAAGCATTTTGGGAGTGTTAAAGAGGGAATTTGTTTTCCCGTAATCAAGCTTTGTACCAAACATTTTACTTTTAATTTGTAGTTATTTGTTGGCAAAAATTAGCCTTTATTTATTGTTTATTTTGTGGCAAAATATTATCATTTATCTTTAAATCTTGTAAGTGTGGAATGCTAGGGTTCTATAGAATATCGAGTTTTGAGCCCACGGGATAACGTGACCAAAAGAAGCCGAACACGCATAAGAGAGGAGCTGGGCGCGAAGCAAAGGAGAAGGGCGTGTGCAGGAGACTGTGAGAGCACAACATGCGCGCAATGGAAAACATTACACACGTAGCAGCAAAAGGCGCAGCAGTGCGCACGAGAAGATAGCCGTGCGCGTGTAAGCGAAGGAAAGGCCACTAGCTGAAGTAGGGCGCGCAAAAGGGAGATCAGCGCCTATGCAATGGGAAGCCAGGGGTGCGCAGTAGCAACAAGAGGGCGTGGGCATGAGCAGCAGTGTAGCAACCTGAAATTTCTGAGCACCTTAGTTTACGAACGAAATCAGTAGAAAATTTGAAAGAAGACCAAATTAGAAATTGAGAGAGAGTATATAAATGAAATGAGGGAATTATTGATGTGTGAAATTATAAGTAGGAGGTTAAGGGTAGGGTTGGGAAAATGTAAGAAAGAAAATGGAGGGATTTAAAAAGGAGAAACTTCCCAAGGAAGCCACCACAAAACTAGTAGCTAAACACCTTCCATTTCTCTATCAACTCTCTCTCCTTCGCGTAGGATTCTCCATCTCTCATTCCTTTTCATCTCTTCTTCATCTTCTCCATTATTCCTCCCACAAACAGCGAACCTTCTCCTCGCCCACCGCCGATTTCCAGAAGGTTGAAGGCAAGAGATTTGATGATTTGGATTAGGTTTTTGGATTTAATTGCTTGGATTGATTGATTTATGAATGGGGATGAATTTGTTTAGGTAAATGTTGGGTTTTGGTTAGGAAAATGAGAAATATCTTTTAGGCTGCTGGAAATCTCATCTTTCATGGTGTTTTAATGTGTTGGATGATTGAATGTGTGGGATAAATGTATAAGGGGTGGAAATTTGTTGAAGTTTTGGAAAGGGTAGGGATTTTTAAGGCAGCTCGGTTTTGGTGTTTTTTGACTGAGCTCCAATTATTTGTTTTAAAAACTGTTCCAACCACTTAAAATAGAAACTTTAGGGAAACGTTTGCCCTTTGAATCAAGTCGTTTCGATATTTGTAAAGAAAGTTACAAATTTTCAAAGTTGACGCCAAAACTAAAACGAGTTTATAGGGCAGTTTTGGTTTTCTATTTTCTGCCATTTACTGAGTTTGTTTTTTAATAAATGGATTTCACCGTGTTAAACTAGACATCTTAAGAATTTTATAGGCTTTTGAATCAAAAAATTTGGACATGTATACGGTTTGTTGTGAAATTTTTTAAGTTGGACAATTATATAGTGATTCCGATAATTCAATTTACAGGGCAGTTTCGGTTTTCAATTTTCTACCCGTTACTGAGTTTGTTTTCTTGTAAATGGATTTCATCATGTAAAAATAGACACTTTAAGAAAACTTTTACCGTTGGAACCAAGTCGTTCCGATAACCATAGAAAAGGTTATGCAATTTCAAAGTTTAGGCGATATTTAGGCAAAATTGAGTTGATTAGAGGTTTGAGTTAGTTCGTAATGAATTATGTTAGTGATCCTAGTTTTAGTACGTAGAATAAATTGTGGAATGCATTTTTTTTTACACGAAATAGTTGTGTGATAGGTTAAACCCGAGTGTTGAATAGAATCTGAACGTCACAGAAAGCTAAAGATGTCAGGTAAGTAGTGCATGCATGTGTACGTTGCCTTTATGAGCCTACGCTACAGAACGTTAGGGACAATTTGTATGTTTTATGTGTGTTTTTTCTTTGTCATGCATCATGTTTTGAAAATAGCATGAAAATGAATTTGAGCAGTGTGATATAGGAACGGTGAGGTCAACGATTACGCAGTCTCGACGGAAGTGATTCGTCTTTCAACGCAGATAGAGAGTCGACTTGGGAGAATTGCTCTACCTCCCAACTCTGATGCAGGATCATTTATGTAGGCTTATGACTTGGGAGAATTAATCTGCCTCTCAACTTTAATGTAGGATCCTTATGTAGTCTCGAAGGAAGTGATTCGTCTTTCGACGCAGAAGAAGAATCGATTTGGAAAACTTGATCTGCTTCCCAACTTAGTATGATGATCATACGATACGATGTCATGAAAACAGAAGTGATTGTGAAAGAGTAGAGACTGCATATAATAGGATGACATGTACATTTTTTATTTTCATTACACACTACTTACTGAGCATGAAACGTACGTTTTGTGTTATATGGTGTAGGAGTCGAGAAGACGATAGGTGAGCTCCGAGAGCCCAGTCAAGATGAGTAAGGCAGTTGGCGGCACACAACTACAGCACCGGGCTTACGACTTGTTTTAGGGCGACCCGACTCGTGAAGTGTTAGTCGATAGTATGATGAGGGCTTTTTTTGGGAAATTTATTTTGGATTTAGTTTTGTTGGATGATGGATAGATTGTGTTGTGCAGATTATTTTCTGGATACTGGATGTATGTATTTCATACAAACACTTTGATAAAAACTTGATTTTTTTTAAATGGAGATAGAATATAATAGATTTGATTTATGTATTTGATCTGGATTTTCTGGACTGTTTGGTAGATTTGTTGAGTTTGGTCGTGGATTAGATTTTTTTTTTTTTTTAGAACCTATATTTTAAAGTGTTATATTGCTGGATTTTCGGATGATATTTCGAGGATTGGATAATGGAGTTTATTGTTGATAGTTTAACCCGCATTTTATCACTTTAGTTTTTAATCGATTCATGAAAGAAAAAGTTTTCTGTTGCGTATTTTCAAAATGTTTATTTAAAATTAATAATAATAATAATAAAACTAGTTCTTAAATAAAATGGGAAAAGGGTTAGGAATAGTTCTTGTCGGCGACTCGGGAATTGCGTGGTGGCTCTCGGGGTCGTGACAAGTAGTACCATCTGACCACGCAGCCATGCAGGAAGAAGATAGCAGCGAATGCACAAGCGAAGGTGAAACCAGCTGATGGCGCGTACGAGCATGCCGCAGTGCACTCATGACCATCCTTAAGAAGCCAACGACTATATCCGCCAACTGTTATTTTCTACTTTTTCTCTTCTTTTTTTTCTGCTAAAGAACCGATTGATGAAAGCTCTATTTACGATTCATCTAAACCTCTTGTAAGGGTTTTTTGCCAATTTGATAATAGATTGAAGTTTGAACTTTGTTTCGGAAGTTGGTCCGTGGGTGTCTAGGTGAACACCACTGGAGGGTGAAAACCTGATGAACACCATTGACCTTCCAATTACTGGTGATTTGGAGGTTCTCTTAAACTCACATCTCTCTCTCTCTCTGTTCATTTCCCTCGGAGGATTGGAAAACAACGGAGAGGTGGAAACCACCATTTCCCTACGTTGTGAAGCTTTCGGGCACGAAAGTTTCTCGCCCAAAACACCAATTGTTTTTGGGCCAGCCACGGGTCATCATCACATTCCACTCACTGATATGCCTCAGAGACTTATAACAAGATCTTAAACCAAAACTCACTTATTATCTATTCTTGTTACTGACGAGTTTACTATTCTTGCAGGAGGTAAACTTATTAACGACTTGGATTTGAATCCAACCATTCAGAACAAGGACAAGCCTTTGCATGTGGTCGCTTGGGATGCAAAAGCCAAGATTTATCTAGAGGAAATTTATTTTTCTGAAGACAAATCCATGTAACCGATGTACTTTATATTTTTTGGCAAACATTGTCCTTAGTTGTATTTTTATTAAACTTTATTATTCAGCATACATGCATTAGATGAATGATAGGATTAGTATAGGGGCTTGGGAATAAATCATAAGAGGCCACGATGGGTTTGCTTATGGACTACTCAAATCAAACCAATGAGCTCTCTTTCAATTATATACCAAACAAAAGCACCCATTAACACTTTGGACCAAACTTAAGGAATGGTCATGCAAATGCTAACACCCAAACACAGTAAACTTGAAACCACATTCACGAAAGATAGAGGCCTTACAACTATTTGGGCTTTAATCATGGAGTTAACATTGTAGTCTAGCCTTTGATCTGCCTATGATCCTAAATCGTCGAGCACAAACCAAGGTATGAATTTTAACTATTTTGACTACTAATTGATTTGTGAGTTTTGTAGGAAAAAGCTTTCATAAAGCTTGAAATGGAATCATCAATGGGGAATTTGTCTTCCATTTATCAAACTTATAACCAAGCTTTTATTTGCTTTAGGTTTAGAAAACTTTAACTTAACTTAAACCTTATTTATTGGCAAAGTTTAATCTTATTTTCTTTTAGTTTGGATGTTTGTAATAGTCTTTAAAGAGACTAGGATTGATCAAAGGCTTGAGCAAAGAGTGGTTGAAGATGTTGATAGAGGCGCAACAGGGGCATTTCAGCAAATAGTTGGCACAAGCAAGAAAAAAAAAGGCACAAAAGTGAAGGCAACGGGTGCACGAAGTAAGCAGCAGCGTGCAGAACAGCAAGGCGCAACCGGAAGGCTAAGGGCGCACGCATGAAAGAGAAATGGCGCCCGCGCAATGAAGAGCAACGCCGTAGCAATGACGTACGTAAGGAAGACGCCGTAGTAGCCACTGGTGCATGCATCTGAAGATTGTTGGCGCATCTGATGACCACCAGTGGCGTGCACAGTCGAGCGCCCGATCAAAGAAGCGCGCGCAAGAAGGATCAATGATGCCACATGGCCGATTATACCTCCAATGGCTCTTTTCTGAAGCTTTCTTCCTTATGTTCTTCACCCAATAGTCCCTCCTCTATTTATAACCTTCTGAACGCCATTGTATGAAGTTTTTGATGATTAAATTTTTAGAAAAGAAAATTGAAGTGTTATCTTCATTATCGGAGTTTCTTCTAATTGAGGTTGTCACGGTGTTCTTCATCGGTGCGCAGCACCAAGATGATAAACCAGATTGTGCCTCGAGCTCGTGGTTGCTAAGGGGTACTCTTAGTCCATCTTTCTCTCCAAACTCTCAAGGAGTTGGTCAATAGAGGAGATGGACGAATACCATTCTCCCTTAAGCTGTGAATCCTTCGGCAACAACGGATTCTTCAGCCAAAACACCGCGTTGCTTTTGGGTTAGTGATTAATGCATGAAAATATAATTAATTTATGTCTAGTTGTGTATATTTATTAAAATTATTTAAATTCTAAATGAATATTTTCATAATTTTGATTGCTTATGATTTAGAGGGGAAATAGTATATTTGGTTTTAATAAAATATCATTTTTCTTTCATTTTAAGGCTTTTGGAAAAGAATGAGCTTGGTATTTAATTGATTTTCTCTCTATTTTACATAGTCCACAGCAATCATAATTCAAGTGGGAACTAAACTACATGCCATGTGTTGAAATCAGGCTTAAATCAGCAGCTGCTTGTTCAATTCCCTCACATGTGAATACCAACAAGTGCATTTCAAAAACCCATTTCATTCAGCGTGTAAATAGAATTTCAAATTACAATGACACGTGGCAAGACTTTTTTTTAGGCAAAAATGATATGATTCCACGTGTCCCCTATGACTAAGTCTAAAGTGAATTGTTTTCAAAGTTTGTTCCGGATTCTACACTAGACTTTACCCCAAAAATCTTCACAAATCATAACAAAATTAAGATTTTAGTTATTTTTATTTTCTTTATCCTATGATATTTTAAGCTCTATAAATAGAGCACTTTAGGGTTACGAAAATGACAAATTTTTTCTACTTCATATTTTGAGTTTAGAATTTTTATATTGTAGGGATGATGTCCATGTTTGGCTAATTGTAGGGCAAGGGAGAGATGATCATATTTGTTTAGACCTTCATTCCAATCTTCATTCCTTAGTGCAAAGTTTGATGTTTACTTCTTGATTTCAATAGCTTTTAATTATTTGCTATGAATTATGTTCTATTATTTTTCATATAAATTCAGTCATGCTTAATTTATGTGATCTCTATAGGATATTAATTTAAAGTGGAATATTATTTTATTTGCACATCTTTTACTCCAAACTGTTATCTTGATATTTTGTCGATTTAAGATAGTCTATAATTTAATATTCCTTGCGTTTAATTGAAAAATACATTTTTATGTCAAGATATATTTTAAATTAATTGATTTTAAATTCTTTATCTTTCGATTATTAATTTGGGATGTAAAATTGATAATTGAGTAATTAAAATAGGAGTAAAAATTGATAGTGATAGAGCGAAACAAGTAGGTAATAGTTGACCTTGTCTTTTTAATATTGGATTTTTTAAGAAAAATCTTATCTTTCTTTTTATTTAAGTTGGTCAATTTTAGATAGTACAATAGTCACAAGCCCGAAGCTATTCTACAATCGATCGTTTAGTAGTGTATAATTTGGGCGTAAACAAATTTTGCGCTATTGCCGGGAAGGTGTAACGATCAAGATTGTCAACCAATCTAATGCTTCAAGAGATAAGAATTTATCTATTTTATTTTGTAATTTAAAAAAAATCTCTCAAATCAATTTTGTTTTCTATTTTTGTTATTAGATTTATTTCTTTTATACAAATCTCGTTATTCCCAATTCTTTAATGTAAAATATATCTTTGACTTATCTTTTAATTTATGTGATTAGATTAAGTTTTTATTCCCATAATTTTCAATTTCTCTTTTAAAATTAGATTTTAGTCTTATAATCATAATAAAATATTTCTTAATTTATTTAGATGTAGTATATTAATTGAATAATCTCTTCTTAATAGTAAATCTAGATTTAGAAATTTCTTTTAATAGGTGCTTTATTAATTTAAGTAGATTTAGATTAATTGTTTTCATAGCTTCTTTTAGTTTTTTTTAAAAAAAAAAAATAATAATAAATTAAATAATAAAAATAAGGGGGGTGTCTTTAGTGAATGATTCTATTTAGAGACGAATTATGACGCTTTGCGAAAAAATCAATTCAAGATCTTCTCAGCGAAACTTCATCCAATCTTCCATCTTCTCTGCCTAGCTCTCATTCGTCTTCACTTACTCACTCTCTAAATGTTTCGACTTTGCCTAGATGGAGGTTAACAATATTTGCTTTGGCTGTGGGAGAGTGGATCATCAAGCCTAAAACTGCGCTACTTACAGTGAGATGAGAGGGGATTGTGAAGAGCAATTTAGCACCTTAGGGGATTATACGAAATACTATTCACCTTACTCTATCTCTTACAATTCTGGCTAGCGAAATCACCTGATACACCCCGAAAGCTTATAACGCGTTCACAAGGTATGTTTCACAATCTTACTAACATTTTTACTAATTATTGCTCTTTTTTTACAGGTGATGAACTAATGAAGTAATTGGAAGCACTAATGAATCATTTGGAATGAGAGTCGATCCTGCAAGACATTAATAAACCCACCAACATTCTGACATAGAGCATAGGTGAAGAATCTTCCCAAACTTCATTGAGCATAGGAGTAGGAGAAGAGGGAATTTTTCTTCCCTTTGACAACTCTATGTGATCCATTACCCTTTTTGGGTTTAGGCAAACTTTGGACATATTTAACTTGTATTTTTATTATTGGACTTTCCCAAAACAGCCATCAATCTGACCTCTGAGGCGTAATTGGTATATTTGACAATCTTGCCAACTTTTTTACAGAATGTGCCCTTCTTAAATATGGTAGCCAACATTTCGTGCTTTTAAGAATAGGCTAGATCATGAAATTTGGACGTCATTTGCTTGATTAACTAGATCCATTAACAAGAGTTCGTTACTGACTTTCGTGAGCGCGCGCTCCAAACATAAAGCTCGTCCTTTCAAAAGGAACCGCGCCCTCTTCCATTTGAAATCATGCCTGAAGACCCACACTCCTCCATAAGGTTCAACAAAACTTATCATACAAGGAGCCATCTCCACGGTCAAGATGAAGGAGCACACTTACATAAACGGATGGATCAAGACTGAATGATCCTTTCCTTTTTCTTATGTCCAACCTAGCCCTTAGTTGCCCTAGCATATTTAAGCATATTTTTCAGACATTGTATTCATTTTTTGAATGATATTTTGAGGTATTTTCAGAAGCTCGTGTCTTATGAATTCTTCTCAAAGGTAATTACCTCGGTTGCTTCCTTCCGAGAGGAGTTGCGCCTCCTATTGTCTTCTAAGCCCGAGATTTCTTAAAAGCTCTTATATTCATCATTTCTACATCTTGTCTAAGACATTAGATAATGGAGAAAGTCAGCCAAACCGATATTGTGTTGTTGTAATCTTCTTTGGAATCACTCGAAGGTACACAAAGTTACCTCTCGAACCGGTTACAGATCTCTCGCATAACTTTTGTGTTTCTCATTCTTTTTTTACAAAATTTGCAAAGCTATATCTTAATCCATCATATTTCATCTGCTACAAATTTCACTTCAATTGAACTCCATTTGTTAACTTTGTGCATTCACTATTTTAAGGTGTTCTCAGATTTAGCCAAGAACACCAATATATTATCATATATTGCGCTAACCTCGTCTTTGTAGGATCCGATTCGTATGATCTAGTATCAGAGCCATTGGCTACTTCCGTTGTGTTATTTTGTTTTAGTTTGCACGATATTTGCATATCATTAGTTGGAACTAAATTACTATAGGTAGTTAGATCTTGTTTGAGCCGAGTAGGGGGTTCTACACCCTAGGTTATTTCTATGATATCCGATTGTTTTTTTTTATTAACATTCATGAAATTAATCAACGTTATCATTAGAAAATTGTAAGTTTGAAAAGTTGGTTGAAGACACATTAATTTTGTTATCTAATCGTTATTGTTAAAATTGGCCAAGGAAGGTTTCTCTTAACCTAAGGCTATTAGGGTTTTTGTGTCACCCAATTATTGTGTTTACTTTTTTTGTAAGTCTAAATTATTATTTGGTGAATTGAGTTGCACAAAATTATAGCATGTTTAATTGCCGTAAAAGTTGCTGAAAGGTTTTCAAATTTTTCTCCTAATTTAGCTCACAAAAGATATTTCCTAATCGAACATTATTTCCTTTATAGTTATTGAGCACACTTAAAAGATTAATTGACTTTCCTAAGACAAAAACAACAAGCAATCTATTTTCCTAAAGCTTAGGAAATTAAGTAGAGCCTTTAAATTCATATTTGGAAAGTATAAATAATAAGAACATGGAGAAAATTTTCATAAAAATCGAATTATTATCTTAACCGAATAAATTATTTTGGAAATAATACTCTTAAAATTAGATTATTGTGTTTATTTTAGTGAGTTTGAATTATCTTATTTTTTCACACTTGCATGAAAAGATTAGCACGAAAATTTTTCCATGTTTAATGAATCGTATATGGGTTTAAACTTGTTGTGAAATCAGAATTGATTGTTTGAATGTGGTCACAAATTTTTTCCCCAATTGAGTGTCTTTATAATTGTGCACATCTAAAAGTAATATTTTTTTGTTACTTGTCTAGCACTTAATATCCTAAAACAGTAAATTATCTTTTCCTAAAGCTTAAGAAGTTAGGTAGAACTTTAATTAACCAAATTGAACCTAAATTGATTTCCTAAATCGATTAGGTGTGGCCGAACATACATTTTTGGAAACTAATAACTCTTAAATTACAAGTGATCTAATGGGATTAAAATTAATTCTCAACAAAGGAATCTCTTAAAATTTAAAAATTACTTAGTACCAAATAATGACAACATGCAGTGGAATTAAATATAATTCCAATCATGCTCAAAATGGGGACATACCCTCACGTTGAAGAATCAAGTGTGCAAGGTTAAATTGATGGTCTCACTCAAATGATGAAACAATTCATGGAAAGAATGAAAGAACCTATGAGCAATAATGAACATAATAACACACTCCAAGAAAATCTACCAAGGAGAAATAATTCAGAGTTTAGAATTCCTATTCCTAAAAGAAGAAATGAACCGCAGTTTCAAGAACCCTTACAAAAGAGAAGAACTGGACCAGATCTCCAAGATCTCATACAAAGGAGAAGAACCGAACTAGAGATCAAAGGACCCATGTACGGAAAAGGAACTGAACGTTCTAGGGAAAAGTTTCAAAACCAAAAATACTATGAGGATCAATGGATTAAGGAGGAGAGAACTTAACCTGATGATAGAACCCCTCAAGTTTTTTTGCCTAGGAGAAGGCATGTAAACAGTAGAACAAGATTCAACCAACCCAATTTTGAGAGTGAACCTGAGAGTGCATACTACAATGTCCCCTGTACTAGGCACTGACTTAGTGTAGTAATTGACCAAGATGAACCATACATCTCCCATTTTAGTTGGTCCAATGATAGGAGTGAATACTTGTCTTGGATCCAAATTGTGGAATTATATTTCATAGGTGAGGGATTCTCAGACAAGGAAAAGGTTAAGTTAGTCTCTAGGAAGTTCACGAACTACGCTAGCCATTGGTGGCAGAATCTTTTGGCCAAGAGGAGAAGGAATGGAGAGGCCGAAATTAGCACTTGGAAGCTAATGAAAAGATTAATGGAAAAGGAGTTTGCACCAAAACCACAGGAACCGTCTTATGGTCATTGGCATTTGCCAACTTCCCCAAGTACAACCAAGCTTTTCCATTCGCTAGCACAAGTTCAAGTTGAGCTTGTTAAGGAACCCCTTAGCCAAAGCATAGAACTAGTAAAGTAGGCCACCCTTACCCGTGAGGAGTCAATAATTATTTCCTCTTGTAAAACCATAGTGGGAGAACCCCTAAGTAGGAGGAAGATAAATTGATAGAAGGAGAATAGATCTTCTATCCCGAGGAGGGGCCACTACTTGAAATGAATGTAGCAATGGAAGAGGAAATCAACATGGATTATGACTCAGACAAACAAGGGGAGGATGATCGCGTAGAACCTTTGGGGGAAAGCCTTGTAGAACTGCCTCGACAAAATGGGTTTTTTTTTATGTTTTGTGTAAAATGAAGACCATATATGAATGTTGTCATGTTGTGGAAAAACAAGTGATAGGGTTTAGTGGAAACTTGGGTTCTCAAGAGATAGAATCAATGAATCACGTGGCCTTCCAAAATTTGTGCACTAGTAAGGTTGTCATTTGTTATGATCAGATTGTTGAGAGTTTAAGGGAGAAAATTTTGGGAAGGATTATGAAGAGCTAACATATGCTCAAGAGGAAACGTTTTATACAATATATGCACCCATGCCTTTACCGTAAAAGCAACAAGAGACATGTCACTTGGAACAAGGATACCTTGACCCTTTCTTAAGCCAAGCTGAGAGAAGTACTCATGCTTTAGAAATGAGTGTTTTCACCGATAAGTCCTTGTGGGATAACAAGAGAAAGAGCCTCGTAAAAATCTCGAAGCTTCTAAATCCTTCCAAGCTAAACCTTAAGGATGAAATGTCTAGGAAATTGAAAAGTGCTATATCTCCTAGGTATGCACGACTAGACAATTTAATTTCTTAGGTTTTTAGGATTTGATGGAATAGTCATCATGTGGTTGTGAATGCCTTGTTATTTGAAGATTCCACTTATGTCATAAGGAAAGTGATAAGGACCTTGGTTTTGGAAGAGCGACACCCCAGAATGGGTGGAGAGCCATCAACTTTGAATGGACAAAATGAAGCTCTCGTAATGAGAGAAGTATCCACAGAGAGTGAAGAAATACTTGTAACAACAACCATTGGAGAAGAAGTTAAGATTATAAGGCTGTTAAAAACTCAAAAGTGATTCTTATTAAAGGTGCAAGTAGTCAACATTCTAAGTTGGCCCAAGGATAATGTTCATTGTTATTCCTTTGGACAAAGGATTATTAGAATGACATTTTCCTTGAACAAAGAGCACTAACACCTCTCTAGAAATGCTATTTTCAAAGAAATTTGGCCATATGACAAGAGGTTGGTGTATGAAGATTACAAAATACCAAGTCCAATCGAGACACCAAATGAAATGCCAATAGAAGCCAACCTTTATCTCTGGCCAAATCCTTGGCATGGCCCTTTTACCATTATAGGTTTCTATTTTTCAAGATTCAATGTTCAAGACCTCTCCCCTGACATTGGAGACAAAAATGAGTCTGAAGGAGATGAGTTTCCAGATTTGAGGAAAAATCCTCGTCCACCAGGAGAGGATGACACACCCTGAAGGCCCATAACGCGTTCACAAGGTATGTCTCACAATCTTACTAGCCTTTTTACTAATTATTGCTCTATTTTTCCAGATGATGAACTAATGGAGCACTTGGAAGTACTCATAGATCATTTCGAATGGGAGCCGATCCTGCAAGACATTAATAAACCCACCAACACGCTGACATAGAGCATAATAGAAGAAGCTTTCCAAACTTCATTGAGCATAGGGGTAGCAGAAGAAGGAATTTGTCTTACCTTTGACAACTCTATATAATCCATTACCCTTTTTAGGCTTAGGCAAACTTGTATTTTTATTACCTCATCATGCATTAAAGGGTGCTAAAGGGTTGTTGGCATCAAAGGCAAAGCAACCTTAATTATTGGATTTTCCAAAAATGTCATCAATCTGACCTCTCAGGCATAATTGGCATATTTGACACTCTTGCCATTGTAGCCAATATTTTGAGTTTTTAAAAATGGGATGGATTGTGAAATTTGGACGTCATTTGCTTTGTCAACTAGATCCATTATCGAGAGCTCGTTACAGACTTTCTTGAGCACACGCCCCAAATATAAAGCCCATTCCTTGAGCCCGTCCTTTCAAAAGGAAATGTGCCCTCTTTCATTTGAAACCATGCTTGAAGACTCATGCTCCTCCCCATAAGGTTGAATACAACTTATCATACAAGGAGTCATCCCGACGGTCAAGATGAAGGAGCATACTTACACAGATGGATGTATCAAGATCGAACGATCATTTCCTTTTTCTTATGTTCAACCTAACCCTTAGTTACCCTAGCATATTTAAGCATATTTTTCAGACATTATATTCAGTTTTTGAATGATATTTTGAGGTATTTTCATAAGCTCGTGCCTTAGGGTTTCTTCTCAAAGGTAATTGCCTCGGTTGCTTGCTTCCGAGAAGAGTTGCATCTCCTATTGTCTTCTAAGGCCGAGGTTACTTAGAAGCTCTTATACTCATCATTTTTACGTCTTGTCTAAGACCTTAGACAAGGGAGAAAGTGAGCCAAACCGATCTCATGTTGTTGTAATCTTCTTTGTAAGGGTGCATTATCGAAGGTACACAAAGTTACCTCTCGGACAGGTTACATATCTCTCACATAACTTTTGTGTTTCTCATTCTTTTTCTACAAAATTTGCAGGACTATATCTTAATCCATCATATTTTATCTCCTACAAATTTCACTTCAATTAGACTTCATTTGTTAACTTTGTGCATTCACTATTTTGAGGTGTTCTCGGATTTAGCCGAGAACACCAATATATTATCATATATTGCGCTAACCTCTTCTTTGTAGGTCTGATTCGTATCACCACCCCAACTTTAGCTGGAGAGGCTCCAACTACCAAGCACAATCATCCAAGAGCCAATGGAAACTTGACCAATATGCTAATCCACTATGAGCACACTCGACACCACAATATAGTGCCCAACCTGCGAGGGGCTCACTTGAGGACACCTTGAAGAAATTCATGGATGTGCAATTCACAGCGAACAGAAATTCATGGATGCACAATTCACAACGAACAACAAGTTTGAGTCTGTTCTCAACCAATTGGTAGAATAGAACAAGGATATCAAAATCCAAATTACAAAGTTGACCAGTTCATTGGCCATTCAGGAGCGCAACAAGTTTCTATCTCAGGTTCAACTAAATCCAAAGGGAATCCACATAGTTGAAACCTCATACAAGTCTACTCAGAATGTTAAGAAAGTTGATGTCATAACCACTCGAAGCAAAAAGCTACTCGATCCATCCACTTCTAATGCTTTGAGGAATAATGGAGACGCTCAAACATCTAAAGGCCCAATAATTCTAGTATGAACACCATTCCCACAAGCTCTCCAATTTGGAAAAGTACCAAAAGTCCAAGGTGAGATCCTTGAACAATTGCAACAAGTGAAGGTCAACCTCCCTCTGTTGCATGTGATCGAGCAAGTACTTGCTTATGCCAAAGTAATCAAGAATCTGTACATCATGAAAAGGCGCTACCATGTCAAGAAAACTACATTCTTGACAGAGTAGGTCAATGCAATGATTGAGCAAAAGACACCGCCCAAGTATAAAGATCTCGGTTGTCCCATAATTTCCTGTTATACTGGGACACAACTTTTCAGCCAAACACTGCTGGACTTATGAGCGAGTGTGAATCTCATGCCATATTCCATTTACTCACAACTAGGGCTCAGAGAAATCAAACTCACTTCAGTAGTGTTGCAGTTAGCTGATCGGTCCATGAAAAGGCCACGAGGTATTGTTAAAGATGTACTTATACAAATAGATAAATTTTATTACCCCGTTGACTTCATTATATTGGACACCCAATTAGTGGTTGACATAGAGTTCAAGATCCTCATCATTTTAGGTAGACATTACTTTGCTACAGCAAACACCCTCATTAATTATACGAATAGTCTAATGAATATCGTTTTTGGGAACATGACTCTAGAGGTGAATGTTTTCAACATCATTAAGTGACCACAAGAGGATGATGAGTGTGCCCAATCCTACATGATCGATGCACTTGTCAAAGAGGAAGTCACCATTTGGAAGAATCTCAATCTCATTGACTACCTTCTCGAAATTTCACAAAGTTCTGACTCTGTGGAGAATGTTTCTGCCATTTTCCGGGATCCCAAGGATAAAAGAACACAGTTTTGGTAGCACTGTTTTGAAGAGTTACCACAAGAGAGGGTAAAGCCAAAACTATATTATGAAGAAACCTTGAACCTCACATTAGCTCAACTCCATGAGGTTCTTAAACATGCATTTTTGGGCGATTGTAATACTTTCCGATTATAATCTCATCCAAACTTGACGCATCACAGGAGGAGAGATTGGTCGATATGTTGTATGAGTATAGAAGGGCATCAGGTTGGACACTTACCAACATAAACAACATTAGCCCCTTAATCTGTTCCCACCACATTTATCTTAAAGAAAGAGCTAATCTACGACGAGACCCATAAAGAATACTTAATCCAACAATGAAGAAAGTTGTGAAAAATGAAGTGTTGAAGTTAATGGATGTTGGCATCATCTATCCGGTCTCAGACAGCAAGTGGGTTAGTCCAACTGCGTTAGTCCAACTCAAGTGATTCCCAAGAAATCAGGAGTTACAGTGGTTGAGAATGAAAAAAAAGACCTTATCCCCACTAAGGTCGTGGCAGATTGGCGCATATGTATCGACTATTGCAAACTAAATGCTGCCACCCACAAGGACCATTTCCCACTTCCATTCATTAACTAAATCCTAGAACGGGTCACTGGTCATCCCTTCTATTGCTTTCTCAATGGGTAATCGGGATACTATCAGATAGAGATTGCTTTAGATGATCAGGATAAGACCACCTTCACATGTCCTTTTTGAACTTATGCCTTCTGGTGTATGCTATTTGGATTATGTAATGCCCAGGCCACGTTCCAGAGGTGCATGATGAGCATATTCAGTGATATGGTCGAGAAATGTATGGAAGTTTTCATAGATGACTTGACTGTCTTTGGAGACTCATTCAAATCATGCTTACTCAACCTACATGCTGTTCTCTGAAGATGCATTGAAAAGGGTTTTGTGCTCAACTGAGAAAAGTGTCATTTCTTGGTGTCATCTGATATTGTTTTGGGGCATATTATTTCTGAGAGAGGAATTGAGGTAGATCCGTCCAAGATTGAACTCATCTCCAAGCGACCAACCCCAAAAAGCGTAAAGGACATTTGCTCATTCCTTGGTCACGCTGGATTCTATAGAAGGTTCATACAAAACTTCTCTGCCATATCTAGACTATTATGTAACCTCGTTGCAAAAGATGCTATATCGAATGGACAAAGGAGTGTGAGGAAGCCTTCCAAATACTTTTGTCCAAACTAACTTCTGCCCCTATCATTCAGTCACCAGATTGATCTCTTCTATTCGAGATCATGTGTGATGTAAGCAATTACGCTTTAGAGGCCGTCCTTGGTCAACAAAGGGAAAGGAAACCCTTCGTCATTTACTACACAAGCAGGACTCTTAATAGCGCTCAAATGAACTATACCACCACTAAGAAGGAGTTGCTTGCTGTAGTGTTTGCTCTTGATAAGTTCCGCACTTACTTGATTGGTTCACCCATCGGGGTCTTCACAGACCATTCTGCCCTTAAGTGCCTCTTTTCCAAAACAGATGTTAAGGCGTGTTTCATCAGGTGGATCCTTATATTGCAAGAATTTGACTTGATGATCAAGGACAAGAAGGGATCGAGAATGTTGTAGCAGATCATCTATCCCGACTCGAGTTCAGCAATCCTGCTAATGGTCCAGCTATTCGAGATGATTTCTCGAATGAGAACCTCTTCACCGTCACCATCATGCCTTAGTACGCTCACATTGTTAACTACTTGGTGACGAGTGAAACACTTCATGCTTGGAGTGCACAAGATAAGCGCAAGTTTTGGTCGAAGTTCGTAACTTCTACTGGAATGATCCATATCTTTACAAGTACTGTCCCGACCAAATTATGCAACGATAGATTCCAAATAATGAAGTTATGAGTGTCTTGAACTTCTGCCATAACGATACATGTGGAGGTCATTTTTATATGAAGAAGATCATCGCAAAGATTCTCCAATGTACCATTTACTAACCCAACTTGTTCAAGGACAACAATAATTTCTGTCGTTCCTGTGGTCGGTGCTAGAAGTTAGGAGCTCTTACACATCGCCACATGATGCACTTGAACCCAATTCCTTTGATAGAAATATTTAATTGCTGGGGAATAGACTTCATGGGGCCATTTCCATATTTTTCTGGCTACTTCTACATCCTCCTCACTGTTGATTATGTTTCTAAATGGGTAGAAGTCGTACCGTGCTGTTCTAACAATAACACAACTGTAGTTAAGTTCTTGAAAGAAAATGTGTTATCTAGGTTTGGTACCCCTCATGTCGTCATTATAGATAAAGGAACTCACTTTTGTAATTCTACTTTTGAGGCACTGATGGAAAAGTATGTCGTGATCCATAAGGTTTCGATTGCCTATCACTCACAAACAAATGGGCAAGCTGAGTTAGTAAATAGGGAGTTAAAACAGATCTTAGAAAAAACGGTGAACCCCGATCGCAAGGATTGGTCATTACGCCTTTCCGATGCACTTTGGGCATACCAAACTGCTTATAAATCCCTTCTTGGGATGTCCCCCTATAGGCTCATTTTTAGCAAGGTATGTCACTTATCTGTCGAACTCGAACAAAAAGCTTATTGGGCCACCAAGGCCCTAAATTTTGATCTTAGTGAGGCAGATGTCAGTAGCAAGATTCAATTGACTGAGTTTGAGAGTTGAGGAATGATGTGTATGACAACTCAAGGATCTACAAGGAAAAGATGAAAGCAGCTTATGCCAAGCAGATCTCGAGGAAGAATTTTGAGCCAAATCAACGGGTTCATCTTTATGATTCTCATTTGCATCTCCATTCGGGAAAGTTGAGGTCCCGATGGACTGACCCATATGTGGTGCAGAGAGTATTCCGTAACAGTGCTGTTGAAGCTAAAGACCCTTCAGATGGGAGAGTATTCGAAGTAAATGGCCATAGATTGAAGCAATACGTTGAGCGAGTACCTGAGCTTGAAGAGCTCACTCTAATGGCTCCGGTTTATCCATCGGAGTAGTTGCTTCCCACCTTATTGTATTTTATTTTATTGTATTTTATTTATTTTTCATTCTTTGTCACTTTTGTTTCAAGCTTTGGTTCTTGGAGATTCATCACTGTGCAGGTATCTCGAGGTATCACGAGTAGGTATTGTTGTCATCCAGGTATATTCTATTCCTTACACTTTTATTTTTTATTTTTATATATTTTGAGACATTAAAGACACTGTCTGATTTTGGTTGGGGGTAGTGAGGATATTCATATGTGATAATAGTTTTTCTCTTGAGATTATTGTGATTTTTTCAAAGTATGATTTTAAGTTGTTTAGTTTGAATCAATTTTTGCTATCATTATTATTAAAGAAGTAATTTTTAAAGTTTTCTCTGTGCACGTACTAAAATTTGTGGTAAGATGGATGTTAATGCATTTGGCCTAGAGAAATTTTTATGTTTAGGTGAAAGCTTTTATTGAGAGATGCATACGCGAGATTGAGAAATTACTGTTGAACTTTTATTGATCCTTAGAATTGGTAAAATCACTACTTAGAACATCATTACATGATTAGTAGTTTGTTGGACATTTTGCTTGAAGGATGATTTGATATTACATCAGGATTTTTTTTTTCATGAGTCTTACCATTATTAGTGACATTATTCGATGTTAAAAAAAAAGAAGAAAGAAAAAAAGAAAAAAAAGAAAAAAAAAATCAGTTGTTATCATTCAGTATCATTATTACCATTCTTATTATTAGTATTATTAGTAGTATGACTCTCATTTTATTTGTGTAAGTTCCTTGTTTGATATTGATAAAATTCAAATAGCTAGAGTTTGTGGTTTGAATAGTGAATTGTTCTCAGTAGTTGAATTGTTTATCTTTTGATCGATAATTGTTTAACTACTTGTCCTAAATCTTTGTCTTCTCATTTGAGTGTTACTTGTGTCATTATTCTGACTCCATGAGTGAACACTTTAAAACCACTATAAAATTAATGCTTGAAAATGTAATTAATTTATGCGTAGTTGTGTATATTTATTTAAATTCTCAATGAATATTTTCATAATTTTGATTGATTATGATTTAGAGTAGAAATAGTTTATTTGGTTTTAATAAAATATCATTTTTCTTTCCTTTTAAGACTTTTGGGAAAGAATGAGTTTTGTATTTAATTGATTTCCTCCCTATTTCACATAGCACACGACAATCATAATTTAATAGGGAATCAAACTGCACGCCATGTGTTGAAATCAGGTTTAAATCAGCAGCTACTTGTTCAATTCCCTCACACATGAACACCAGCAACTGCAATTCAAAGATCTATTTCATTCTGTGTAAATCGAATTTCAAATTACAATGACACATAGCAAAACTTTTTTTTGGGCACAAATTATATGATGCGGCGTGTCCCGTATAATTAATCTGAAGTGAATTGTTTTTCATGTTTGTTCCAGATTCTATACCAAATTTTTTCCTGAAAATCTTCACAAATCAAGGAAAAATTAAGATTTTAGTTATTTTCATTTTTCATTATTCTATGATATTTTAAGCTCTATAAATAGAGCACTTTAAGGTTATGAAAATGAAAAAAATTTTCAATTTCATATTTTGAGTTTAGAATTTTTATATTGTAGGAATGATGTCTATATTTGGCTAATTGTTGTGCAAGGGAGAGATGATTCTATCTGTTTAGACCTTCATTCAAATTTTTATTCATTACTGCAAAGTTTGATGTTTATTTCTTGATTTCAATTGCTCTTAATTATTTGCTATGAATTATGTTCTATTATTTTTCATATAAATTCAGTCATGCTTTGTTTATGTGATCTTTTTAGAATATTAATTTAAAGTGGTATATTATTTCATTTGCTCATCTTTTACTGCAAATTGTCATCTTGATATTTTGTCGATTTAAGATAGTCTATAATTTAATATTTCTTGTGTTTAATTAAAAAGAGTATTTTAATGTCGAGATATATTTTAAATTAATTGATTTTAAATTTTTTATTTTTTTATTATTAATTTGGGATGTAAAATTGATAATTGAGTGAATTAAATAGGAATAAAAATTGGTCGTGATAGAACGAAAGAAGTAGGTGATTCTTGACCTTGTGTTCTTAATATTGATTTTTTTAAAGAAAAATCTTATCTTTATTTTTATTTAACATCTCTTGATAAGTTTATTTGTTGAGGTCAATTTTAAACAATAAATAGCCTCCTTATGGAATCGATCGTTCGAAGCTATTCTACAATCGATTGCTTAGTAGTGTATAATGTGGGCATAAATAGTTAACCACAGGTCATCATCTTCCACCCTCCTCGTCGGCCTCTTCTAAAGAAGAAGCACCGAATGCAAGGACCATTTCATCCTGTTGCTAGAGCTCTCTTTGTCCGCAAATGAGTTTTTCCGACGTAGTGCTGTGAACGTCTACCGGCCAGCAAGGACCCCCTTCATCCAACGATGTCCTAGAGGTATTTACGAATTGTTCCGCTCACGCCCAATCAGTAAATAACTTAACCCATCTCCCTCATTTTTCATTTCCATTTTACATTGTTTTCTGCTATGTTTGGGAGACTCTTTGGATTGTCGACCAAGAGCAATTGTTTAGTGTTTTTTCTTTGTTATTTTCGTTCTTTCTGTATTGCTTTTATGTATCGGTTAGCTGCAAAACATCCTCTCCGACTTACACATTCTGTTGCAATTGTTTTTCTCTATTTACTTCTCTATTTTGGGTCATCATCACCACCACTTCTTTCATTTTGCTTCTGCATTGCTTTGAGTCCTTCCCTCTATCCGAAGCTGGGTCGTATCAGCCTTGTTGGAGTTTGCCGCTCAAATTGGCATATTTCAGCTTTTCAAACTCAAATTACCAGCTCATTCCTACCTCACAAGGACACCTAAACAACTTCCTTACAAAGGAAGATATTTTACTTACGAGAACCGCACCTCAACATTTGGATGAAGATGATCGTGCAGTTGCAATAGGTAGGATCTCTTTTCACGAATTAAAACGCTCTTCTTGATTATTTCCTTACGACCTTTAGGTATAAACATCATGGCTATTGGACAAATGTATTCAGTTTTTTTGCGTGTCAATAAACATTGGCTCATTTTCCTTAAAGTACCAAGTGCATCGGCTCTCAAGGTAGGTTATCATCGGTGGTTCTTTGACCGATCGGAGTTGTAGCCTCCATTACTTCAAGTTAATTGGTGGCTTGTAAGTTTTTAAGGACATCTTTGCTCTCCAAACCTTATAAGGTTGGAAAATAGTAAAAAAGGTTAACACAATAGCCCAAGTGCTGTTGTCATTTTCCTTGAAAAATATACATTTCCCGAAAGTGCTCTAGATTGCTTACGGACCGGTCACGGGATCTTTTTGCATAATTTTTCTGTTTCTTCTTAATTTTGTACGATCTTTTCAGAGAATATCATCAACTCATCTATTGAAATTTCCTCCAATTTTCATACCATTTGGACATCGTTTGACATAGTTGTTGCTTGCTGAATTGGGGTGCTTGTCAGATTTAGCCAAGAAACACCGATTCTCTTAATCTTGGTTTGTCTAACATATGATTTGTAGGTTAAATCTTGTTATCTGGTATCAGAGCACAAGGTAGCTTTCTTTGTGTTATTTATCTTATCGTTTTGATAAACTAAAGTTAGATTTAATCGGAATCATTGTTTGAGCTGAGGAGGATTTCTACACCTTAGGCTATCCCTTAAATTAGATTGGTTATTCATTTGGCAAGAATTTGTTAACCATTCTCCAGAGATTATATACATGCGTGACTTGATTTATATATTTAAAATTGATTAGTATCACATTCAAATCATTTGACAAATTTAGTTTTAATCGGTTGAATTACAAGTGGGTCGAGGAAGGTTTTTAAACCAAGGCTTGTAGAATTTTGTTTCAGTCTGATTATTGTGATTTATTTTAGCAATTTGCATTCAATTATTGTTAAGCTTCCATCACGTGAGTTGCTAAATATAGTTCACTTATTTGCATGAACGATTTTCTAATTGAGCTATATTCCCTAAGCATTATTCCTAATTGAGATTCCCATTAATATTAACGAGATTTGCATGTTTACTTTCCGTTTATGCACTAGAGCCACTTTTTGAAAAAAAAAAAATCTCCTTAAGACATTTCCTGAAACTTAGGATTTAAGTAGTACCTTTAATATGACAACTCGTAGTGGAGTAAATTACAATCCAGCTTATAAACAAATTCGGGACATGGAAAGTCCCCAAACCAAAAACCCTCAAGTTGGAAAATCAAGCCTACAAGGCTAAATGGATGACTTTAGCCAAATGTTAAGACAACTTAGGGAACAAATGGATAAACAAGAAAAGGTTAATGACCGTAGCAAAAATCTCCAAGAACTATTATCTAGGGAAATAAATGAATCGAACTATAGAATTCCTTTGCCAAGAGGGATAGATGAATATGAATTCCAAGGGCCCTTACCGAGGAGGAGAACCGAATTAGGCTTCCAAATAGCTCATGCAAAAGAGGACCTCAACGGACTTTCCTGAACCCATGCAAGGAAGGGACACTGAATCTCCTAAGGAAAGATTCTATAACCAAAGGAATTATGACAAGAAATTGATTGATGAATAAGATGATTTTATCCCAAACCGAAGGAAGGACAATAATAATTTTAGACATGCCAATAGAGCTTGCAACGATGACACATTTTTAGACTGGTTGGATCAAGTCGAAAAAGTAATCGACTATTATGGTTATTTAGATCACACTATATTACAACTAGTTGTTGAACTAATCGAATATGCATTCTTATGGTAGAAGAATCCAAAAACTCAAAGAAGACATAACAACGAAAACCCAATCACTACGGGAGAAGAAATGAAAACTCTCATGCAAAGGAGGTTCGTGTACCGTCACTATCGACAAAAGTTGTTTAGACAAATGCAAAACTTATTACAAAGATCGCAATTTATAGAGAAGTATTTCACTGAATTCGAGATGCTAAGGATAAGAAGAGGTTCAATTAATAATGGTTCAGATTCTTTTGCCCCTACTTTGTAGAGTTGGAAGATCAATACTCGAAGAAAT
Organism: Begonia peltatifolia; assembly: GCA_022433055.1. Classification (NCBI taxonomy): domain Eukaryota; kingdom Viridiplantae; phylum Streptophyta; class Magnoliopsida; order Cucurbitales; family Begoniaceae; genus Begonia; species Begonia peltatifolia. The sequence goes on along the minus strand of CM039526.1, from coordinate 227,254 downwards.
CCACAATTTTAAAGGTTGATCCAGTAGGATATTACTCCAACATGAACAATGTATCAATAAATGTAAATATTGTGTACACAACATAATTTGATGTAATACTAATAAAATTACACAATTCCTTTTGTTGTTCAAACAAAGCAAGTAACACGTGGTGCAAAAGTTTACAATATCTCGTGATGCACAAACTCAAACTCGACAGCTGTTTAGGCGAGCAGTAGAACAAGCATTAAATTGAACCAACTATTTGTCCAAATTTCCTGGAATTATTAAATATGAATACTCAACTTTGGTCAAAATCGATGACAGTGCTTGACATGGATATCACGATTACATTTATGGCAAAAGCAAACAATCCACAGACGACTGATGACATTGATAACGTTTGACAAACATGTTCCTTCGCTTTAAGGTGATCACTGTAGAAGACGATGTTGCGATGGAAAATCTGGCCTTTTACTCTTCTTCTTCGCCACCTTCCCATTTTCAGAGGCCTATCGATGAGGCCGAGGATCATCTTCCGTGACCTCCTCCAAAAACTCGCTGGTTCAACTCCTCTCCACACTCGTCGTCTCCAAACCATGGCGGCTCCGCCGTTAGAGATCAACCCTTATTCATTTTTGCTCAGAAAGTTAAGTGCTTGTGCAGGCTGAACGAGGCGGCGGAGGATATGCAGATGGAGAAACAAAGTGAAAGTGGAGGGGATATTCTGATTTCCATTGACAATTTTGGCCAAGAATTGAAGAAAACTTGATTTTAGATCCACCCTTTTCTTTACTTGATTCTTCAACTACATAAACTTACTGGTAAGACATGACCAAAAGCAGTTCCCGATAAGGAACAGCTATTTTCAGTGGCCCAACACAGTGTGAGAAAATCGTTCGAGCTGCGACCAAAGCAAGCTAGCCAGAGACGACAACCTCGGCTTTTCTTCAACATAGGAAATGTCAGAGCTTTGCTTCCTCTTTAATGGAGGAAGAGGGGGAGGATTAGCAACCCATTTGGAAGGTTTATGAACTGCAATGGCGGAGCCACCAATCTCTTCAATGACAGCTTCTACTGCACAGAGATTTACCTCATTTCCTGAAGCATCTGTGACGTGGAATGATCCAACAGCTTTCTCCCCATTGATTCCGATCTCGATTCTCGATATTGACAACCCGTTCTCGCGGAAAACCCTAGTGATGTCTGAGAGAAGCCCCATTCTTTTCTGGGTGCAGAGATCTAGCCTCAAACCCTATAATAAATTGTAACAAAAGAAGAGAGGAATTGGTAAAAATCAGAACCCAGTTCTAGCTCATAAACGTACGAATACAGCCAGTAGGAAACTCCATGTTTTGAATGGATGAGAGTAGGGTTCAAATGTATAAGGTCAGAGAAGCATTACATGAGAAACCCTCCTTTCAATGGCGGCTATCAAGCATAGCTTGAGCTTCTTTCTCTCACTCTCTGTATCCATAGCACATCCGTCCTTGTGTCTAACGAAGTATTCCTGCAAAAATATTGTCAAATCCATTTGAGTTATATTAGTAAATAAAATTGCAAGAAAACAAGTTAAGAAAAAGCTAAACAGACCTGATTAGCTATGGAGAAAGTGGAGCTAACAGCTGCGTGGAAGACGACATAGTGCATATCAGTAAGAGCACAAACTGTGTCAAACAAAAGCTTCGGCCGATCTCTACATGTTATATTAACAACCGAATATCCCCTCTCCTTACAGCTCTCTATCTCAACCTGGGTCCGTCCGCATCCACCACACCGCTCGTAATCACCGTCATCTCGCATAAGCTGGTGAAGCCGCCGCTCCGTGTGAGTTCTACTAGCCGCCGGAGCTATTAGCCTCAGTCTCTTCTTCTCGTCTTCGCCATGGTGCGCCTCCAACACATTCTCTAGCTGCTCCTCCACGTAGGCTAGTCTTTTCTGGTCTCTAATCGGCCCACCTCCGAATCCTTCCTCCAAGTATATTATGCTTGCCACTCTGCCGTTGTGCGTCCATGCCACGGCAGCGGTGACGTTGCACCCCAGCTCCACTAGCACTGCTAAAATTTCTGAGATTAGGCCCGGCCGGTTCGTTCCGGTCATTTCCAAGGCCGTCTGTTCTGAGGCTATCGCAAACGGCTTTAGCTCTCTTCTTAGGCATGAACGAGTCTCCGCCGTAATCCCCTCCCTTCTGCGCGCGCACAGAATCTGCAAGTCTCCATCAATACAAATCCTGATGTCTTCTCCATTTAAATATCATTTAATGTGCAGGATAATGATTAAAAAAAGTCAATGGGTTGGAGAGAGAGAGAGAGAGAGAGAGAGAGGAGAGAGACCTCTTGGATGTAAAAGACGAGGCTTTGGTCAGTGAGTTTGTGTCCTAGCTGGTCTGTAACATGGAAAACTGCACCACCATGCAAAGAATCACTCTCCTCTAATAAATTGGTCAGAAATAAAAGGTGGGGTGTCATTGATCTTACCATCCATGAGCCATCCACCGTCTGATGAAATGTAAGATTTGGAAATAACGAGGTCGAGATCTGTCAAATCCTGCACCATCTCTAACAGAATCCCGTGCTTATTTGCACTGTCAACCTGCCAAAAAAACGCACCTCAAACTTCAATCAATCTCCGTAGCTGGACAGAACCAGAAAGAAGAAGCCATGGGCGTTCTGTTCCCTAGAGAGTACCTTCACGAGAGTGCAGTCCTCAAATGAATCGTTGTCAACACAGACTCTGCAATGAAGCCGATTAAAAGATCCTAGATTTAGTGGAGAAATAGGAGGCGAAGGAAAAAAGAAGAAACCTTGGAGGATGAAGTCTTTCGATGAGTGACTCTAACTGAGGGTCAACGTATGGCCGATAAACAATATCCATCGTCTCTTCTCTTGTTTCCTCCTCAGCCCACCTTTGTGGTTCCTCTATTGAAACAGCACGACTCCATCGCCTCGTCCTTGTGTGCAATTATTCAGCTGTTTGAGAACATGAAACAGCGCACCCAAAATGAGATTTACATTTATATTGGTCTCTTAAAGATCCAAAACAAAAATCTCCCCGAAATCATAGATTTGAATACCTGAAAACAGCCCTTCGATGGGAACTGGGAAGGTTAAAAAAGTGTTGAAAGAATCTTGGTTTCTGGGAACAAGAAAGAAATGGAGGAGCCTTAGCCGCAAAGCCTGCATCTTCAATTTGATCAAAGGAATTGGGAAGATAAAGAAGGGGGAGGAGGCCACCTAAGAAGGACGACACATGAACCAGAAAAGAGACACGTGTGGTCCTGCCGAGAGACGTGGCAAAGCAGGCAGGTTAACATGGGTGGCAGTGTGCGGCGGATGGGAGGAGTTAAGATCCCCACGTGTTTGTCAAAATGCCTGAGAATAGAGATAGAGCTGTGCGGTCCAGAACTTGTTTAGGCGATTACAACCTCTGTAATTGACTCCGTGCAGTCAAACTTTTCGAATTGACCGCGCATCGGCCCGTGACATTGCTTTGCATTTGCCAAAACTAGAATGATATGAGATGTCAACCCGGTTGGCAAGGATCAAGTAGTTTCGTAGCTTGAAATGTATCGAAATCACTATGGTGGGGGTCTCATTTTCTCACGTTACCGAGTCGAGGAATTATATTTTTTTAGAAATAAAATAAAATATAAAATAAATGAAAAATGTTATGGCGGTTGTTTATCTTCATCAATCTCAGTTCTCCCTGACTTCAACTTCTCCGATGGAGTTCTGCAAATTCACCTGATTTCTCATCTGGAATTTCCCTTCCTTTTTTATGGATTCGCAGCTGGTGAAAGAGAGGTTTCGTTTTTCCTCCAAACGAAAGAACTGGGTTGTCGTCTTTCTCGCCTCCGGCCTTACTTGCTACGCTGCTTACAGACTCCATCGCTCCCCTCTCTTCGCTCCGAGAAGAGAGAAGCTTTTCAAGTTCTTGGGAGCTTTTGTCGCCCTCGCCGAAGCTGTTACCAACTCTGCCGACTCTGTCCGCGTTATCTCCAAAGATTTGACTGACTTTCTGCGGTCGGATACCGATCAAATTCCCAATAGCTTCAAGCAGATTTCCAAAATCTCCACCTCCAGCGAGTTCTCCGACTCTCTGATTCGATTCTCTCAGGCCATCACTCTCGGTGTAGCAAAGGCGTATCAATCGAATTCAAGTCGTAATGGCGATGAATTCAGTTCCAGTTCTTCTTTTGTCGACCAAACTATGGATAAAATTTTCACCGCCAATGGGTCTAATTTTGCCTCCGCAGTTGTGGGAAGCTTTGCCAGGAACTTGATCATGGGCTTCTTCTCCGACCAGAAATCCGACGCAGGATTGAATGGCACCGAGAATCTCGATAAATGGTTTAATCTGGTTTGCAGTGATAGACCCAGAGAGCTAATTGGAGATTGCATCCAATTATTTGTAAGCACAGCGGTGGCCGTTTATCTCGAAAAGACGTCGAACATCAACATATACAATGAACTCTTCTCTGGGTTGACTAACCCTAACCATGAAACTCAGGTGAGAGAAATGCTAGTATCGGTCTGTAATGGCGCAGTGGAAACTCTAGTCAGAACATCTCACCAGGTTTTATCAGATTCAAATCCCAACCAGAGCTCTCCTTCACCCATTGAAGAAAAAGAAGGGTCAAATCCAAAAACCAATGAGGATTGGGACAAAGAAGCATCGTCCAGTCATCTCGAGACACAGATAAGAGATGGCAAATGGGTATCTCAAATTTCATCTACTTTGGCTGTTCCAAGCAATAGGAAGCTAGTTCTTGATATTACAGGAACAGTGACCTTTGAAACAGTCAGATCATTCATGGAGTTTTTGGTGGAGAAACTGTGTCAAGTAATGACAACGTGTGCTACTTTAGTTGAAGAAGCAATTGTTGATTGTGGGATTGAAATTCTGAGATATGCTTCTGCTAAATCCTCGGTTTTTGCCACTGTCTGTCTCTCTTTGTTTCTGCACATAATAGATGGTCCAGCGGTCTTCCTTCCAGCTTAAGCTGTTTGTTTATAAATTTGAAACTCACCTGTAACAATTGTCTGGAGAAATGAAGCTTTCTTGTATCATACAACATATGTATTCATTGCATCAAATTTGAAAAGCAAAAGAGCATTTTCAAACAATTGAAACATGTAACAATCTGCTGTCATTTCCAAGATTTAATGAAAAAAATGCATCAAAGTACTTCCTATTGATCAATGCATACTCTGTCAAAGAATTCTAGAAAGAAACAAGATTGATGAATGCTAAATGGAGTTTTCATCAGTTTCCTTTGCAGCTGCCTCTTCTTGAAGCTTCTTTTTCCAGTATTCCTCAAGAGGGGGTCCAAATATGGCCTTCCCAGAGACAACACCAATCCTACACAATCAACCATGGATGCTCATTCTTAAGAAATAAAAACTAGTAGCAGACTCTAACAGGATATGTTGATCCCAACAAATATGTCAAAAAGGAGTTCTATTTGTTCATTTAACTTCAGATTGAGATTGTTCAACCACAACCTTCATTGAACTAGTTGGAAGGAATTTGATTTTAGACACCCCTAAAAGTAAATGAACATCATATATCGTTTAAGTGGTTCTTCTTTATAGAACCATGACATAGCTAATAACCCTTTTTCAATTTGCATAATCTAAATCAACCGTAAAATGTAATATGATAATCACAATGCTTCTTTCTATTGCTAAAAGGAGTTTTGCCGAACTAGAACCCAAAAGATTAGGATAATTTGTGAGCGCGTAGCTCAGAGCGGGAGGTTGCACAATCTCACGTATTTTGGTGTGGTTGAGGTGATTGAGTTATAAGCACGATCCGTCTCTATACTATTACATATTGTTTTTAAGTAAAAATTCACAACAAAACCATGCGAAATTCGGCTCAAAGTAAATAATATTGTACTAGCGGTATGGGACTTTATTATTATCGTGTTAATTGCCGCAAGGATGAGTACTGAAATCCAAGCCAAAACCCAAAAGCTTCCTTCTCTTTCTACTTTGAGATTAAGAGGTACAAAGTTCAAATCTCAAGTTCGAACTTCAGTCATCTAATGATGAATGGATAGCCTATGTATACAATACAGAGAAAGAAAAAGAGTCTCTATGTCTGAAGAAAAAACTGTAAGGCAGTGTGCCCGTAGAATTGTAAAATACCCATTATCGATTATCAAAGGGGAAGTACCAAAATAGAATTCCAACAGGTTATGAACAAATTTCGTAGCAATTAACGCGAAAGAAATAGTGGTAGTATCAAATTTAGATAAAATGTAGAAGTCAGGTTTTAGATAAAAACAGAAGAGATGATTTAAGCAGTGAAATCTCAATTCTTTTCCAACCAATAGTGTTCAATTAAATGTAAAGAAGATCACTAGCAACGAACAAGAACTGAATCGTCCGACTAGAATGCGAAATTGTCGAAATAAAATAAAGAAAGAGAAACTTACACAACAGCTCCAATAACCATAGGAAACGAGAGGAATCTGCTTCGACGGAACATTTCCCGGCTTTCTATCCACGGATCGCAATCTGTCGTCTTCTTCTTCAAGCTCCTTCTTTTCTGAAGAGATTTCGACCAACTGTGCAGACGCCGACCAGAGAGTTGCAGATGATAAACCCCACTTCTGTGTTATCAAGATTCATGCCATGGGAAGGCGAAAGAACCGCAACTATCCGCCAAACAGATTAACAGATTCTGAAGAAAGCTTACGGAGGCGAGTTGGGATTATGATATTACAGAAGGGTTTTGTCTGGTTTAGAAATTTGAATAGGTTTTAGGAGAAAGAAGAAATGAGTTTGTTTGTGAATCAGAGGAAGAGGTGGGTTTCTGGCAGTTGCAAAGATTTTGGCCGAAAATGGTCGGGTTGGGTTCGCTTTTTCAAGTTCAGTTTGATTATCCATGTTTAAAGGGCCTGTCAAATGCGAGAGTTCAATCTCCTAATGTAATATAAAAACAGAAACAAAAAATTAATGTGGAATTTATTTTCCCCTCAAATTTTGGTGGACTATTACGAACAAGAGAATAAAAGTTTTCTTTCTTTTCTCTTCCTAAAGAGAGATCCCATCTATGTTCTCTCCCTCGTCTTTTGCTCGCTCGCACTCCTCTCTCCCCCTCACGTTCCCTTTCCTCTATGTGTAAGAAGATTGCTTTCAATGACAAAGAAGATTTTGGAGGAATTGACCTCCATCTTCAAGAGCGAGAAATCATCGACCTCGGTTAGTCGAATTCCCTCCTTGCCACAGTTTTGTTTCTTCGGCAAAATCCTTATGGCTTGTTGTCTTCAGTGTGGGTTCGAAGATGACACAATTTGGTCTTACAAAATCGAGTTAGGAAACACAAATAGATAAGGGTTGCTTCTCTCTACTTAATCCGAAGAGAATCTCAAATGCAGCAAACACAACTTTCTCAAGACAAAACCAAATGTATTAAAAATTTCAGGGATACACATAATATGTATGAAAACTCGCAGCTGGTCCGAATAGAAAACTTATGGCACCTTCGGATAATGATTCATTTGAGAAGGAATACTCCAGCTCTTAGGCTCGGTTAACGACCTTTCTACTGTTTTCCAATCTCAAAAGATTGGAGAGAAAATGTGTCAAATGAGAGTTACCAAATAACCAAGAATTTGGATGACAATGGAGGCAAAAACTCCACTCAGAATATGACTCAATGAGGCGACAAACCATGAAGGTCAAAGCACTTTGGTTTCTTGAAGGAAAATTCCAATTTTCTATTGATAAAAACTGATTCTACAATCCAAGAAAGAAAATCTTAAATATTTCCTAAGTTGGCTAGGGTTTCGGTCACCAAAAAGGTCGTTGGGCTAGGTTCTCAAGCACGATATGCATGTTCTTGCATGGACAGCATGACAGTCCTCCATTGGTACTTAACCCTTGCTGGATCGTGGTTGAGCTGCAGAGGATTCAAATTGTTGAAGGAAAGTTCTAGATTCCTTCGCCTGGCCATCATTCGATCGCGGGAGCTCTCTGTGCGCGCGCTGTTCAATGGCTCGCGACACTCTCTATACGGACGAGGTCACCATTCGCATGCGCGCCAACCAGCGTTCCTCCTTACTGCCAAATCACCCTTTCGGGCACTGCTCGATTCTTTTTGCACCTGCTAGCCGTTCTGTGAGCTCTTCCTATGTGCCGCTCGGTCTCGATTTCCTCCGTGCCTGCCAGCTAACTTCTTGCGTTAACCCTCGCCCAAATGTGTGTGCTAACCCAAAAATCACATGTGCTACCTAATGTCTAATATTCAAACATGCTAAACAAAACAAAAAGACCAATGTTAGCCCCAAAACAAAACAAAAAAGTCAATGTTTGCCAAAACAAAAACACACAAATAACTTGGTTACATGAATTTGCCTTCTGGAAGACAAATTTCCTCTTCATTGTGAGATGATCTCGGGAGCAATTCTCAAGAGAGAACATGTGTAGGCTTGTTTATATCTTGAAGACTCAGTTCCTACTCCAAGCTAGCAAAAAGATCTGTACCTGCAAAATTAACAAATTTGTTAGTTAAAATATTAGTAGGTGCACTTACCTTGGCTTGAGACTAGATCACTGGCCTTCGAGGCATATCATCCTCCTCAGGTGAGTGAGGATTTGACCTTAAATCTAGGGGTTCGTCCTTCTCGAGGTCGTTTTCTTCTCCAATATATGGCAAGAGATCCTAGACGTTAAAGGTGGCTGACACTTTATAATCCCCTGATAATTCTAACTTATAAGCATTGTTGTTAATGTGCTCTAAAACCTTGAAGGATCCATCAACCCTTGGAAGGAGTTTGGATCATCGTTGTTTAGGAACACGTTTCTTCCTCAGGTGGAGCCATACTAGGTCGCCTTCGATAAAGATCACTTCCTTACGTCCTTCGTTTGCCTATTTTGCATACTTCGCATTGGTCCTTTCGATGGTCTTCCGAACCTTTTCATGCAACTCTTTGACCTGCTTTGCCTTGTCAACTCCTATTGGGTTTGCTAGGTCCTTTAGAGGTAATGAAACAAGATCTAAAGGTGTAAGAAGGTTGAATTCATATGTTACTTCAAAAGTAGTTTTCTAACACTCCTGTTATAGGAAAACACCAATTGTGGAAGTTAGATATCCCAGTCCGCTAGTTTCTTTCTCACACAACTCCTTAAAAGGGTTTCTAGGGTCCCATTTTTTAGTGGAAGGAAGTGCTGAATAATAACTTGGTCACAAGCTTCTTCCATAAGGTTTTCCAAAATGTACTTAGAAATTTTTTATCTCTGACTGATATAATGGATTGTGGCACCCATGCAACTTGACTATTTCCTTAAAAAAAAATTCGGTGATGAAGACAGAGTCATTAGTCTTATTGTAAGTGATAAAATATGTCATTTTAGAAAATCGATCCACGACTATCATGATAAAATCTTTAGCTCTAGTTGTGTGAGGGAGTCTTAGAACAAAGTCCATAATAATTTCTAGTCAAGGATGTGTAGGTACTTGGAGGGTACAACCCTTGACATAAAACCCTTGATGTGCCACGGAGGACCAACACTCAATCACAATTAAGGTCCAAGTTGTAACTAATTAATTTGCTAACAAGCTTAAATCTTTTGCTTTGAAGACTTGGATTGTGGACCAAATGTGCAAGGCAAAGTTTAACCATGACATGTGTTTGCTTGGAAGATAAGAAGAGGAAACTCATCAAGCTCAAGAAGAGAGAATTTTTCTTCTCTAAAAGCAACATGTAACTAAATACTTTAGCTTTATGTTTTTGGATAAATTTTGGCCTTTATTTGTATTTTGTTGGCAAACATTGGCCTTGATGTAATTTTATTAATTGCGTGCATGATTAGTCATTAAGTTTAGATAATGTTAGGTTAGAAAATGGTTTGAACAAGGTTGGACATCAAAATGGAAGAACCATGCAATTACATACATGCATTCGGTCGCGCTTAAAAGGAGGAGGATGGAGGGGATCACTTACCCCTTTTGGCCAGACCTTTTACTGCCATTTGAGGGTACTTGTTGGAGCTTTCCTTGCTGAAGACTCATGGATACATAACATAGCAAATGCTAGCTATTGGATCAAGTTTTATTGCCAATATCTCGACCATCCAAGCAAGAAGATGTTCTGCCATCTTTTGACCAAATGAAGACCAACTTCAACGGCTCTTAGAGCCTCATTTCACACCAAACCCTCTTGTAACCCTTAGGTCTATTTAAGCATGGTTATTGGTGATTGTATTTAATTGTTAATGAATAAAAATGATGTTTTTCTTAGAAAAACGGAGAGGGTTTTTGTTACCAAGGTAAGCCTTGGTTGTTGACAATCAAGAGGAGTTATGTCTCCTATTGGTCACAAGTCTAAGGTTACCGGTTGAGTCATAGTTCCATCTTTCTCTACTCTCTTTCAAGAGTAGAAAAAAAAGTAGGTGCCCAAAACCGTTTTCCCAATGCTGTTTTTTTTTCCTTGGAAAGAATAGATTGCCAAGAGCTATAATCTTTGCTTATCGGACAGCTTAGGGTTGTTTTAGTATATCTTTTTCATCTCCATGTCTTTTACTCTAAAATTTTCAGAGTCCATTATTAATCTATCAAGAAAGGTGGCTTTCAAATTTCAAGTCATTTGGATTTTCTTGGTTAGAGGTATGCATTCTGGAAGTTGAGCCTAGTTCGGCCAACTAACAGATTTCAACACAACAGTATACCTGATTGGATTTGTTGTATATCTTTTGTTCCTTAACTTATTTTGCTTTAATAATTCATAGACCTTTACTTTACTCATAATATAAGCTGCATATGAAATTTAACTTAATTTGGAACTCATTTGTCCATCTAACTTGTGGTGTATTCTGAGGTGATTCTCGACCTAGCCGAGCGCCATGAGGGTCAATCTGTTTGTGGGTTGGAAACCGGTCTCTGTGGCGTATTCTGAGGTGATTCTTGGCCTAGCCGAGTATCAAGAGGGTCAATCTGTTTGTGGGTTGGAACACGGTCTGTTTTGGAGACATAATCATGTCAACCTTACTCTTATCCTTCTTGCAAACCATGTATTGTTCAATAACTCGATGTACCTCACGCGAAAGATGAGGTCAAAAGAAATGTTCTTTAAGTATATCGAGTGTCTTCTTTTCTCCAAAATGGCTAGACAGTTCCGCACTGTGAGCCTCCTTGACGAGACATCTCCTCAAACTACCATGTGGAATACACAACTTGCTTCCTTTTAGTACATATCCATCTACAATATAGTATTCTCCCTCGGCTTTGCTCTTACACTTTAGGTAGTACGGCCCAAAGTCCAGATCCGACTTATACCTATCCTTAATCCATTTGAATCCAAAGAACCTAATTCCAAGTTCAGTTAAAGGAATACATCTCCTAGATAATGCATCAGCCACCATGTTGGTTTCTTCTTTCTTATTTTTACGGATATAAGGGTATTTCTGCAAAAATTCTACCCATTTGGCGTGTCTCTTATTGAGTTTACCCTAACTCTTAGTATGTTTTAGTGTCTGGTGGTCGGTGTGTATGATGAATTCCTTAGACAAGAGGTAATGCTGCCATTGTTCGAGGGCTCGGATGACTGCATAGAACACCTTATCATACGTCGAATAGTTAAGCATTGCTCCCTTGAGTTTTTCACTAAAATATGCAAGTGGTCTTCCCTCTTGCATGAGAACAACACCAATTCTTACTCTGAATGCATCACTCTCTACCTCGAAAACCTTGCTAAAATCTGGGACTGTAGGACTAGGGAATGACATAGTTTTTCCTTGATCAACTCAAAACTGCGCTTACAAGCTCGAGTCCATTGAAACTCTTGTCCTTTCTTGGTACAATCCGTAATAGGAGCCATGATGTTGCACCTAAGACCTATAAACTCAAGGTTATTGCAATCAAAATAAGGGGGTTGGTGCTTCTCGGCTAAACCAATAAGCATACCAATGCAGCATGCATGACTTTCTCAAATAAGCTCTAAATGATATGAAATTTTAAAAGAAACTTACGTGGTGGGTGATATTTAAGCACACGTAAAAATAAGAAAAACAAAAAAGATATGATGAGAAACTCGTGGTTGGTCCGATAAGCAACTAAGAGCACTTTCGGATAATGTCACTTTCCAAGGAGAGTGACAACAACACTTGAGCAATGATTACCACATTTTTTACTATTTTCCAACCCTAGAGGATTTGGAGAGAAAATGATACAAAAAAAATGAATAATTTCAAGTGCTTCAAATCATCATCATTGTCGCACCTATTAGAGAGATTATTAAATTCTTCATCCACAGATTCCACTTCTACTTCAAAGTCATTATTTTGATCATTGTAATTCCTCCTTGGATGTTTGACTCTCCTTCTTGGTAAAGGAGCTTGAGATCCTCTTGTATGATCACTCCTTAATTTCCTAAATAGTGCTTTAGTTCTTGCTTCAGTCTTTGCACAGTCGTCCCTCATCTCTTTTATGAAATATTCAAGTTTTAAATCCAAGCCATGGAATTGGCCACTCAACTAATTGATTTGGCCTTGATAATTTGGTTCTTCATGACTAGTGATATGTCCCACATCGGAAAATGAAGTGTCTCCTGTACTGGTAGATAAGAGTAAAACAAATCTAAAATCTTGAGCTAGCTTTTGGGTGTAGTAAGTATGGGTGTACATGGTCTGGTTCGGTCCAGTTTTGAGAAAAATTAGGATCGAACTAATAATATTCGATTTTCAATTTTAGAACCGGTACTATAAAAAAAATTTTTAAGAATCGGGCCAGAACCAAACTAGAATTTTAATTTTGGTTCTGGTCCGATTTTGGTTTCCCATAAAAAAATATTTTTTTAATAAAAACAGCAAGGAAACATTTACTATTAAAATTTTCTTGAGGATTGTACCAGAATCTATACTAATTTAACTTATTTCCTCTAAAAGTAGTAAATTTCTGAAGTATACCGTAAAACTAAGATGAAAACAGTCATCTCTCACTTCAATGGCGACTTCCTATACACAATTTGATCACCTAGAAGAAGTGGCAAACTAAAAAATCAGAGATATAATTCACGTCCAGTGGACAAAAGCTCTTCAAAACAACAGGAAAGATGCATAAAAAAGTTATTGCATCTTTTCAGAAACATAGGATTAAAAGAATCAGCAATAAAAACATTACATTAGATGAATTATGACAGCACATAGCATTTTTCCCAAATTCAAAACTAACTACCAGACATTAGCCAAGCGCAGAGACTTTCAACTTCAAACTCCTACTACACGTAGCTTGTTGATATCAATAGCAAATATTTCATCATAAGCATGAGATCTAACCAAAATAGTCTGCTCACAAAACAAATTAAGCGTTTAATTTGAAATTAATTTAGTCATTGTTACTTCCTAACCAACATATTTCATGAAACTTAACATAATGATACCGTGGAGAACAACACCATCGATATCAAACGCAATGCCAAATTGAGCTCTTTCAGGTCAATTCGAAAAAGAAAAAAAAAACAATGCAAATCAATCTCTTTAACTCCAGAATTGGAAAATTAATTAAAACAAACAAACAAACAAAATGTCAAGAAGTACGACAAACCCTGCCGATTTGAACGATAAATGGGAGAGCGGCCACGTAGTTACAGAGAGAATAGACGACAATCGCTTCCAATTGTTGATTCGGAAACCCATCTTTCACTCACCCTCGGTTCGTCCTTCACAGGTGACGAAGAGAGGGTGCAAACGCGGTGACTGCATAGTACGAGAGAGAACTGAGAAGAAAGGGTATGGGTGCGGCGACTGCGAGACAGCAAAAGAGAACTTAGAAGAAAGAGTGTGGGGTTGCGAGGCAGAATAGGGTTAGGGTTATAATGGTCCAGTTTTGGTTTAGTGGTTTTGTATCACTGGACCCGAAAACTGAACTGAGAAATTTAGTTCTCTTAAAACAAAACCGAAATTTCTTTATTAAAGATGCAAAACTGACCATAATCGGATCAAATTATCAGTTCTGGTCCAGTTCTTCGGTTCTCGATTTTTTTGTTCACCCCTAGTAGTAAAGATTCTGTTTCCTTATCATTTGGTATCAGAGAATAGAACTTGCACTTCCATGATCCGTGCAACGCACGTCTCAATTGGCTGTTCGACAAAACGCCGACTGAGGTAGTCAAATCGTTAAGGTGGGTGGCGATTATATGTCCCACATCATAAAATGGAATGCCTCCTGTACTGGTAGATAAGGCTGAACCGAACCAAACCTAAACTGTTGAACTAGCTTTTGGGTGTAATAAGAGTTTTGTTTCCTTATCAACTAGGGTTTGATGCTGCGAACGGTTGAGTGCCTTGGTTTTTATTGTTGTGTGCACCACTCCTCGTCATCATGTTAGTCAAATAAATTGCACCAAAAAAATTCATAGCAAATATTGTCCAAGAAAGCACGAGGCTCTGATACCAAATGACATAAAATCGAACACAAAAAATAATTGAAAAACCTTAGTTGGTTTGAGAAATTGCAAAAAGGGGGGCACCTTTCGACCTTATCTCCTAATATGGAAGAAGTGCTCCAACAAGATAGGTTGAGAGTTCATACACTCTTATGTTAAACTTTACCTTCAACTAAGATGGTAAAAAGGTATGCACCGATTAAGAATCTCTACTGCACTCACAAGATGGAAATAATTTAATGACAATCAACGATGAAGTAGATGGTCGTGCAAAGCTTCAAAAGAAACACTCGACTTTGGGAGAGGAGACCTCAATTTCTATTCAATTCAATCTCCCAACATAAGAGTCTTTGACAATTTCAATAAAATTCTCTTGAAACAAAATTTCGGTAAAATTAATGCATGAAAAAATGAAATAATGAAACAATGAGAGGAACATTTTGGTCATTCTCCATGTGTGCATGCGCAAGTAGTTAGGCAGCACACTCAATACATCTAGCCGCACATATTCAAATTGATTTTGCCAACTTTATCTTTGTGATTCGGTTAGCAAACCAACCTTGTATTTGAAAATTACCATTATGCCCTCCCATACATATAAACGCCTAAAATTCAAGTGAACTACTAAAAAAATGCAATAAAAAAAAAGGAACGGTTACATTATTTGGATGAAGGAAAACAAATTTCTTGTTCATAATTGATTGTAACCTTGGGTATCCCCCCACCTTAATGAGTGGAATTCTCTCTCCTTATCTTGAGGGCTTGGGTTGAGATTTTCTTTATCCTTGAAATAGTCACCTACCAAATAAGTAAGTATGTTAATTAGCTTCTTAGATCGAGCTCTTGTGATTAGGCTTTGAGGCATGTCAAAAATTTTATGAATAAAGAATTGTTGCTTGAAAGTTTTGGGCTTTTTGAATTCCTTTTTTTTTTAAACAAAATATCTTTTTCTCAAGAATTTTAAAAGAAAAAATTCAAAAAGAAAAAGAAAAAAAATTAAGATAGAGACTTGAATCTAGGAGCCGAATTTCTGATATCAAATGATAATAACCAAAGGTATATCAAATCCGAGACTTTTCAACAACGCGCAATAAAAAACTCATGAACATCTTTGAAATTAAGTATAAGGAACTTGATCTCAATCAAACCTTGCTGATGGAACCAAAATTATCGAACAAGGAGTTTGACTCATAACTGAATTTGTGGTTAAAACTAAAGTTATCAAGTTGATTTTTCAAGTTTTGACTTAAAGAAGATTTAGATATTCACAAAAAACCAAAGAGAAAATTCACACAAAAAGTAACTCAAAATCTTGTATATTGATTATATAATGTCGTAGGATTTATGTATTTAAATAAGCTACAAAATATTATAATATAATAATAAATTACTTAGGAAACATCTAAATATTAGAAAAATTAAAAAATTAATAAAAGAAAATTACACTAAAAAAAGAGAAATTATGTAACCAAACAAAAGTAAACTTGGACAACATAATAAAAGGAAACTTTGATCAATTTTATTGATGAATTTCGTGACTCTCCTTCCTAAATTCGTACCCTACCTTTCTTCAAGAATTAAAAAATAAGTGCTTGCCAATTTAATAGAGAAAAGAAAACTGTTCATGGATTTTGCATGTGCATGTTTTGTTGTTGTACTTCCATCCTACTTACCACTAAATTTTTAGGCATTTTTTAACTATCTTCGGTCTTCTTGTCCTCCCAAACATCATCTTCAATATTTAACAAATTTATTAATTTAAACTCTTGTTAAAAAAATTCTTTCTCTTGAATTCTAGAATCAATCCATGTAAGGTTTTATGTATTTTCTTAGTTCTTGATTTTGTCATTACACATTCAATATCTTGATATAGATCTTTAACTTTGATTTTGAAGTTGGTTGCACTTTGATTCACATCAAATTAAAAAGAAAGAGTTATCACAACATGAACAAATTTCAAGAAGTTACATGTACGTAGATGAATTAAGATTCATGGAAATGCATGGGGATGCAAGAAGGGCCAAAATATCAAAACTGTCACACTTCCCAACTAGGTGGTCCACCCTCAGCGCTCCCACATTCTGCCTCCGTGCCCTTATGAGCGCCCGTGTCTACCTTCTTATCCCCTCCACGCGTCCGCACTCTCACACGTCATCCTGCGTGCCCAGTGCCTGACCTATGCCCCCCAATGTTCCCTAATGTGTCAAAACTTTCTTTTGTTCATATTTTCATGAATTTCTTCCTATTTTTATGCAATAGCTAAATTTTCTTAACCCTAAATTACTTTCTATAATATTTTTAAAATTTTTAGAAATATTTCTGTTATTTTTAATATTTATTTTAGCCTATTTAAATATCAGAGTTGTAATCCTTTGAGGACACAATTTATGGTGAAATAAAATTTGAGTTTTTAAGAAAATTTTCTTTTAAGTTCTTTGTGAATAACTAGATCTTCTTCAAGTTGAATCTTGAAAGATCAAATTAATAGATTTGGTTCTTATTAAAAAGTTTGGTCTGGGTTAAGCTCTTTTCTTCATAACTTTGGTTCTATCGGCAAAATTCGATCAGGGTCAAGTTCCTTTTTACTTGATTCAAAGGTATTCATAAGTTTCTATTCTGTGTTATTGAAAGATCTCGAGTTTAATATACTTATAGTTATCATCACTTTCATATTCAATCATTCTCATTGGCAATTCATCTTTAATCATTCTAGCAATATAATTAGGTCCATCTACCTATGTAAACGTTGACAATTTAGAGCATTCTCCCTCTTTTTTAACAAAAGATAAGGTGATATGCCACGCCATTTCAAAGCACATCATAAGATCTTTTATTTGCTATATAGTCTTGCCAAATACTTTTTACATGCATGTAAATGTCTTTACATATTTGATGTACCATTCTTTCGCATGTGACATGCATAAAGTTAACCACAATAGTTGCATTTAGCTTTAGGATTCTAAGAATTAATATCTCAACCCAAGTGCTCCTAAGCACCAGATACTCAACGTCCTTTTCCTTGGATTACCATCGCTCATTCTACTTTCCATTCTTAACAAAAAAAAAATTACAACCATAATCATATTCATAATTTAAACACATTACTTGCAAGTGCAATCACATTTAGACACCAAACATATTCAATAACAAACATATTAGAAACAACAGCAAACATATTTAAAAAAATAAGACATATTCAATTCAAACACATAACATATTTAAACACGTGCCAATTGCACCATCACAAATGTTTTGCAGAATGCACTGCCAAGGTTCAACGTGCATAATGCATTGTCACAATGCAATTTGCATGGGTGCAAACCCAAAACTGACTCGCAGAGGGAGTGCAATTTGCCTCTGCTGTTAACCTTCAGTTCCTGGATAGAAGCAATTCACCAAACCATAATTCCATAATTATAAATGCGAACACAATATCAGAAGAGATATGGTACGCTCAAAATAACAGTGAAGCCAAAAGGCTTACAGCGGTAACCTGCAAATGCAACCAACGAGTTACAACTTGCAAGTTGTAGACAGAACCGGTGTTGGAGGCTCGCTATCGTTGCTCTTGGAAGGAAGGTCTGAATCGTGATTCTGCGATTCAGACTTAGGGCTTCTGAAGTCTTCATTGACGTTTGGGTTTCAGGTCAGCAATTTGGGTTTTCACTCCAAACTTGAAACCGAATCGAACCTGGACCTCTATATTTCAGATCCAACCCGACTGGGGAAAACTCCAACAAAACCAAACCAACTCAAAGTGCTGGGTTTAGGTCAAAACTTGCGGGTCAGTTCGGTTTTACCCATCCTTAATTAATATAATCTTGAGCTGTTATTGTCTATGTAAGATGAGTTGCTACATGTCTGGTTAAGTTATTGTCTATTTATGGGGTCTTTTGCTCAAGTTCATCTAAGTCTTAAATTTTCTGAGCTTTCGATTTCGATTGAATTGACTTGTTATCAAAGTTGAGGTGATGTTAGAACAAGAAATCCCCCATTTTTTTAATGGGAAACCAAAGGATTAATGTCAAGCTTTGACCTGAATAAATTGTATTTAAGGAGACAACGTGAGTTTCCATTTATTATTAGGATTCCTTTTCTTTTGTTTTGGTCCAAATCATTACACAACATCAACCGTGTCATATGTTTGGGTGTAAATACTAAATGATGATAGTATTTGATTAACTGAAGGCTTTGTTTACATTAATGCACAGTGAGGTCACATCTACATCAATATTTATATTTATATTATATTAAACAACTAATCTGATAAACTTGTGGGTTGGCCAATCAAGCAAAATTATAGCCATTTAGAGAGAGAGAGAGAGAGAGAGAGAGAGAGAGATGATTAACAAAAATTCAAAGGAAGAGAAACTTTCAAAACTACGTCCATGGATTCACAACATCTTTCCCTTGTTTTTTAATTGCCTTCGCCGCCCGTTACAACCCACCTACTTTCTTCTTCGGATCATTGATCTTTGACTTCATTTTTTTATTTGTTCATCCTCTATCTTTTCTCCCTTTCCGGTTGACATAGTCTGATGTTCTTTCAATATATACGTGTATAGCAAACTCCATTGTTTCAGATACCTCTAATATTCCCATCATTTTTGTTTTCTGGGTTTCCACATTTTACTTGATTATCTTCTTCTCTGTAAAGTCCTCAGGAAGTTTGAGTGAGTTTTGCTGTAAGAATGGAAACCAAGGAAGGAAACAAAACGCCAGATTGTATGGATGAAAGCAGAATCCGGTTGTTCATGAAAGCAGCCAAGATAGTTCTGATTAAGGTAAAGGACTTTTACGTAGAGGCACTATCCGATTGCTTCACGCAGCTCGATTACAGCGGCGTTCTCAGCTGCCCCGCCGGTCAAGTGCCAGCGACCTTGCCCCACAGTTTCAGAGTCAGTTCGACAAAGTCGAGTAGCAGAAGGGAAAATCATAACGGGATTTCGAGGGCTGCTTCGACCAAAAGCTTCGCTGGGGAGAGACAGCGGTTGAGGAAGTCTACAACGGCGGTGGGGGTGCTCCCAAGATGCTACAGTGTGGGAATGGGAAAGATCGACGAGGAAAATACTTGTGAATTTGAAGAAGTAGCGGTCGCCGCCGGTGTGTATACAAGAGGCAGAAGCCACGCTGTTTACCGGAGAAGACAGATTTTCTGAGATATTGAGAAGATTATTTTATGAGATTCGAAAATAATGAAAGATCTGTGGTGTCCATCAACGTTAGATCTTAAAATGGGCCTATAATAGAAGTGTAATAACATTATTACTACAACGAAATATTAATAAAGCTGATGGGTCTCAAGCTGTTGAAATTATAAACTTGACTTCTTGAACTTTGTAGAAGTTTGAAGAAGACTATAGAAGCTTAGAGAAGCTTATAGAAACTTGTAGAAACTTGAAGAAGATTATAGAAGCTTATAGAAGCTTATAGAGATGTGTAGAAGTTTATAGATCTTTCTAGAGAGTCAATTATGATCACTAGTATAAATAGGGGTAATGTCTTTGAATTTGTGTGTAGCAAAAAAAGGAGAAGTGACAAAATCAGAGAAGTAGTCTTTCCTTCTAAATTATCTAGTCTCTCTTCTTTCAAAATATTTTCCACAAAGTGGTATCAGAGCCTGAAGATCCTTTGTAGAAAGATGGCAAATGGTGGTATGGTTCCTTTCCAAGTTCCAACACTCAACAAGAGCAATTACGACAATTGGATCATCAAGATGAAAGCTCTCCTTGGTGCGCAAGATGTGTGGGAAATAGTAGAGAAAGGTCACACCGAGTTAGAGAATGATGCAAATCTATCTCAAACACAAAAGGATAGTTTGAGAGACTCAAGAAAGAGAGACAAGAAGGCTCTCTATCTCATCTATCAAGGATTAGATGAAGATGCTTTTGAAAAGATTTCAGAAGCAAAGACGGCAAAAGGAAGCATGAGAAAAGCTTCAAACTTCTTACAAGGGAGCAGATCTAGTAAAAAAGGTACGTCTCCAAACTTTAAGAGCTGAGTTTGAAGCCTTACATATGAAAGAAGGAGAAGACATCTCCGACTACTTCTCAAGAGTCTTAACGGTGACCAATCAAATAAAAAGAAATGGTGAAAAGTTAGATGATGTAAAAATAATGGAGAAGATCCTTAGATCAGTAGATTCAAAGTTTGAGTATATCGTCACTGTTATCGAAGAAACGAAAGATTTGGAGACAATGACGATGGAGCAGCTTTTGGGATCATTACAAGCCTACGAAGAAAAGAAAAAGAAGAAGGGGGAGATCATGGAGCAACTACTCAAAACTCAAGTTGCTTCAACCAAAGAAGAAAACGGTTACAAGAACCAGCAAAGATGAGTTCATGGTCAAGAACGAGGACGAGGTCATTGGCGTGGACAAGGTCGGAGATTCAACGACGACAACAACAGTTTTCAAAGAAAAGAAAATTCAACAAGAGGTCATGGAAAAGACAATTCTAAATCAAGGTATGACAAGTCACATATTAAGTGTTACAATTGTGAGAAATTTGGTCATTACGCTTTCGAATGTAGAGCTCCTAAAAACAACAAGATTGAGGAAAAGGTCAACTATGCTGAAGAAAGTAGACAAGAAGATGGCACCGTGCTATTGACTTACAAAGATAACAAAGAAGAAGATAATAAATGGTACTTGGACACTGGCGCAAGCAATCATATGTGCGGAAAACGAAGCATGTTCGTGGAGCTTGACGAATCAGTGGGTGGTAATGTGACTTTTGGAGATGAATCCAAGGTGGCAGTACAAGGTAAAGGTAAGATTCTCATCCGCTTAAAGAATGGAAAATGCACACTCATATCAAATGTCTATTATGTGCCAAACATGAAGAGCAATATCTTGAGCTTAGTTCAACTCTTAGAGAAAGGTTATGATATTCACTTAAGAGATAATAACTTTTCTATAAGAGATAAAGCTAACAACTTGATTGCAAAGGTGTCGATGTCAAAGAATCGAATGTTTGTGCTCAACATTCAAAATGAAGCTACTAAATGTCTCAAGACGTGTTACAAAGATTCATCTTGGCTTTGGCATCTTCGATTTGGGCATCTCAATTTCGGAGGACTAGAATTGTTATCCAAGAAGAAGATGGTGAGAGGATTACCATGCATTCGTCATCCTGATCAAGTATGTGAAGGATATCTACTTGGGAAGCAATTCAAGAAAGGCTTTCCAAAGGAATCAACCTCAAGAGCTAAGAAGCCACTAGAACTTATACATACGGATGTGTGCGGTCCAATTAAGCCAAGCTCACTCTGTAAGAATAACTATTTTCTTCTCTTCATTGATGATTTCTCAAGAAAAACATGGATATATTTCTTGAAGCAAAAATCTGAGGTCTTTGAAGTCTTCAAGAAATTCAAAGCTGCCGTCGAGAAAGAGAGTGGTCTACAGATTAAAGTTATGAGATCTGATCGAGGAGGAGAGTTCACCTCAAAAGCATTTCAAGAGTTCTGTGAAACTCATGGGATACAACGACCATTGACAGTCCCAAGATCTCTTCAACAAAATGGAGTGGCAAAAAGAAAAAATCGAACAATTCTTGAAATGGCAAGAAGTATGCTCAAAAGCAAAGGACTACCCAAGGAGCTATGGGCAGAAGCAGTTGCATGTGCAGTCTATCTATCTAATCGATCACCAACAAGAAGCGTGTGGGGTAAAACACCACAAGAAGCATGGAGTAAAAGGAAGCCCAACATTGCTCATCTAAGAGTCTTCGGGAGTATAGCTCATGTGCATGTACCTGACAATGAAAGAAGCAAGCTAGATGATAAAAGCCAAAAGTACATCTTTATTGGCTACGACAGTAACTCCAAAGGATACAAACTTTACAACCATAATATTGGGAAGACAACCATCAGCCGAGATGTCGTATTCAATGAAGAAGGAGAATGAGATTGGAGATCACATACCAAAGAATACACTTTTTTTTCACACTTTGAGGAAAATGACATGGAGCAATCAATGATGGAGCAAGAGCCTACTACTCCGCCAACTTCACCAATTGTGAGTCTTCAAGAAGATGAAAATTCAAATGAAAGAGTTCCACGCTTCAGGAGTTTACATGAACTCTATGAGGTAACTGAAAATCAAAATAACCTTACTCTTTTTTGTTTATTTGTCGATTGTAAGCCCATGAATTTTCAAGAGGCGGTGGAAAACAAGAATTGGAGAAATGCCATGGATGAAGAGATAAAGGCAATTAAGAAGAATAATACATGGGAGCTAGCTTCACTTCCAAAAGGGCACAAGACAATTGGAGTGAAGTGGGTGTACAAAGCAAAGAAAAATGCCAATGGAGACGTCCAAAGATACAAGGCGAGATTGGTGGCAAAAGGCTATAGTCAAATAGCTGGCATCGACTATGATGAGGTATTTGCTCCCGTTGCTCGACTAGAATCTATTAGATTGATTATTTCTTTGGCAGCTCAAAATAAATGGAAGATACATCAAATGGATGTGAAATCTGCTTTTCTCAACGGAGTCCTTGAAGAAGAAGTCTACATCGAGCAACCACAAGGCTATGAGATCAAGGGAAAAGAAGACAAAGTTTTAAAGTTGAAAAAGACACTCTATGGGTTGAAGCAAGCCCCAAGAGCTTGGAATGCTCGAATTGACAAGTATTTGCAAGAAAGAAAGTTCATCAAGTGTCCATATGAGCATGCACTCTACATCAAAATCCAAAACGGTGATATCTTGATCGTATGCCTATATGTAGATGACTTGATATTCACAGATAGCAGTTCAAGCATGTTCGAAGAGTTTAAAAAGGAGATGATGGAGGAGTTTGAAATGACTGACATCGGAATCATGTCTTACTATCTTGGAATTGAAGTAAAGCAGAAAGACAATGGCATCCTAATCACTCAAGAAGGCTATGCCAAAGAGGTACTTAAGAAATACAAGATGAATGATTCAAATCCAGTTACCACACCAATGGAATGCAGAATCAAGTTATCAAAGCATGAAGAAGGAGAAAAAGTAGATCCAACATTTTTTAAGAGCTTGATTGGTAGCTTGCGATATCTGACATGCACAAGGCCGGATATTCTTTATGCAGTTGGAGTTGTTAGCAGGTTCATGGAGAATCCAACAACAACTCATATGAAGTCAGCAAAAAGAATTCTTCGTTATATAAGAAGTACAATAAATTATGGTTTGTACTATTCTGAATCTAATGATTACAAGTTTGTTGGATACAGCGATAGCGATTGGAGTGGAGATATAGATGATCGAAAGAGCACAACTGGCTTTGTCTTTTACATGGGAGGCACTACCTTTACATGGATGTCAGGAAAGCAACCAATCGTCACTCTCTCAACATGCGAGTCAGAGTATATAGCTGCTACTTCATGTGTCTGCATGCAATTTGGCTCAGAAACCTATTGAAGGAATTGCGTTTTCCACAAGAGGAGCCAACCAAGATTTGTATGGATAACAAATCAGCAATAGCTTTGGCCAAGAATCCAGTCTTCCATGATCGAAGTAAGCACATTGACACGCGCTATCATTATATACGAGAGTGCATCACGAAGAAAGATGTACAAGTGGAGTACGTGAAGTCTCATGATCAAGTAGCTGATATCTTCACTAAACCACTCAAACAAGAAAACTTCGTCAGATTGAGAACTTTGATTGGAGTAACAAGAAATCAAGTTTAAGGGGGGATGTTGAAATTATAAACTTGACTTCTTGAAGCTTGTAGAAGCTTGAAGAAGACTATAGAAGTTTATAGAAGCTTGTAGAAGCTTAGAGAAGTTTGGAGAAGCATATAGATGTTTGAAGAAAACTATAGAAGCTTGTAGAATCTTGAAGAAGATTATAGAAGCTTATACAAGCTTATAGAGGTGTGTAGAAGCTTATAGATCTTTCTAGAGAGTCAATTATGATCACTAGTATAAATAGGGGTAATGTCTTTGAGTAGCAAAAAAAGGAGAAGTGACAAAATCAGAGAAGTAGTCTTTCCTTCTAAATTCTCTAGTCTCTCTTCTTTCAAAATATTTTCCAACACAAGCAAATTCCCAAAGTGTGAAAACAGGCGGAGGCCGCCACGACAGACGACGCGAAAACTCACCTTCCCCTTCTTCTCCGTCTCAGTGATTACGACCATGGCAGAGCTGAAACTTTCGGAAAGCCAGGATCTTACCTAGACAGGCAAAGTGCGAGGTCGAAAGATTACGATACAAATGGGTCCTCAAACAAAGTTTGCACAGTGTCCAGATAGGGAGTTGCAGAAGCGGAAACAAGTGGTGCATTGTGTGACGCTTCATGATAATGATCCTATCAACAGCAGGTATCCTACTGGCATTTTCAGCATTAATGGCAGAGAATTCAAAGAATGTATTCAGAGGAGTAATCATTATATTATACTTTACGACCCATATTTGAGGCTTGTACCATGTTGGATTATGGATAGTGTATGACCTATCGACGAATGAATTTTGTGCCATCTAGATATATTTGAGATATTCAATGGTAATTATCTGGCTCCCGCAGCCTTCCACAGTTTTGCTCGAGTTTTTGTGGGCTTTTATTGTACGGGCTATTCAATGGAGTTCCTATAGATCTCCTTGATCACCTCCTTATAATCTCTACTCAACCTTACGCAGAAGGATTTTGGATATCAGATGTCTAGAAGAAGATATCGAAATGTGGGAGGAAGCACAAGAGTTGTTGACTACCATCGGTGCAGAAGCGTCGTTAAGATCTGCGATTTATTTGATTACAGCTGCAGCATTGGCCTGCCAAAAGAGGAAGGGGAGCATTGGGAAGATAAAAGACATTAGTGGAGTCTACCCTTTGTTCTTAGATGTGAAGAGATCGACACAATACCTGGTCGAGTCTCAGAATCAGATATGGTCACTGAAATTAGTGATGACGATGAAGATGACAGGTCGATTGTCAATTGTTAAACAGCCGAGTTTAGACAAGTCTCATCACTTTGACTACTTTTGGCTGCGTATTTGATAGTTAGATTG
This sequence comes from Begonia peltatifolia, assembly GCA_022433055.1. Classification (NCBI taxonomy): domain Eukaryota; kingdom Viridiplantae; phylum Streptophyta; class Magnoliopsida; order Cucurbitales; family Begoniaceae; genus Begonia; species Begonia peltatifolia. The sequence goes on along the minus strand of CM039526.1, from coordinate 201,890 downwards.
GTCCTGCCTACTACCATTTTGTTCTTACACAAGCTTTGAAACGTATCTGTGGATATCAGCAACTTAGCCGTCTGAGTGATGGATAGATTTGTATCGAGTTGTATAGAAAAGGGGGTGAAATTGAAATATTGTCCTCCATTATCTTGACAAGGATGCAATCACAATCCCATATGCATCCATTTACAAGGCTTTCTGGGGCAGTTCTAACCCTTTCTGATATGCTATTACATCTACAGACCAAGATTATTACTTGATCAAGAATCAATCATCAAAGACTTTGTTTTGAATCGTTTAACACCCTTCGATGTCCCGCCGTTTGAGATAAACGAGTCCTGCACGGTAATGAGTATACGCCCCAGCAACAACCAAAATATGGAAAAACTGTGGCTGTGGCCAGCTATGTCAAATTTCTCGGGCTTCCAATGCTCGAGAATTCACGTGGCATAGACAAGTGTTCCAAGTCGGTTCAATTGGATCGGTCGTCCTCTCTCGTTAAATTATAAATTAATTTTTAAAAAAATAACAAACGATATTCAATTTACTTGAAATTTTTAATATTATAAGAAAATAATTAAAAATTTTTATAGTTTTTTAATACTTGCACAATTTATTATAATAAATCTTATAATAAAAATTTTCAAATTATTTTTTTATAGTGTAGTAAATATGTGATAAATATTTTAAATAAATTAAATATCGTTGGTTATTTTTTTAAAATTAATTTATAATTTTATAATTTTTAAAAATAAAAAAAACTATAAAAATATGAATTCAACTTTTTCTTTAAGATTTATGCTGGAATAAGACCAGAGTTGACGTTGTCAACTGGTGGTGAGTTCGTTCATCTTACACATTTAGACCACCACAGAGCCTTCTCCCCCCGCCATTAACAATTCTTCCTATCCGTACCACCTCATTTTCATTCAACCTATTTATCTACTCTGTCTTCTATTTCCTTTCTCGGTCTCTGTGATTTTTGTCCAGAGACATTTAATTCCGTCGACGTAGCTTACGCACCAAACCCATTCTGCTTACGTCTTCCCGTACGCTTCTCATATGCCCCAGATTCCTGCTTTCCAGACGTTTTGATTGAAACTTGGGAAACCAAAGAAAAGAAAAGCCCCAACGGAGTTGAGGATGGGGAATTGTCAAGCGGCCGAAGCGGCGACGGTTCTCATTTACCACCCACGGGAAAAGATCCAGAGGATTTACTGGTCTGTCAGCGCTCACGAGGTGATGAGCTCAAACCCCGGCCACTACCTGGCGTTAGTGGTGAACGCGCCGACGGTGAAGTCGGTAAGCGGCACGCCGTTGAAGCAGCTAAGGCTCTTGCGGCCGAACGATACGCTGCTCATCGGACACGCGTATCGCTTAGTCAGTTTCGAAGGTGAAATTGTCACTCCATAGATTTAGAGTGAGTCGAGGTTGAAAACTGAAAGAAAGTTTTAAATGCAGATGTTTTCAAGGAGTTGAGTGCGAAGAAGGGCGGGAAGCTGGTGGAGCTGCTGAAAGAGACCGGGGGGTTCGGAATGGACATGAAAATGAAGAACTCGTCCTCAAACAAATCCAAACTCACTCCAACTCCACCGAATTCTACCCAGGTATCACCGTTGATTACTAGTGTAGAAGAAATGTGTTTGTCGGATTAACCTTGTGAGATCTGAACAAGTAGACCACTATGATATTTTCAGGGGAATGACGGAGGAAGAAGAGGCAGTGGGCGGAGGGGTATTGGCGGTGGCGGTGGCGGTGGCGGTGGCAGTGGCGGGCAGTGGAGGCCAGCTCTGCGCAGCATAGATGAGAACTGAACAAGCTTGCTGTAATAAAAGTAAATATGGACATGTCTTTGAAAGGGTTAGCCCGTTTGATTTGATGCAACTTCCCCCTTTGGATTTGAATATAACTAGCTTTCTAATTGAAGTTTTACAGAGTAGAGTAGAGTAATCCTAAGATCAATTGCATTTGATGATTCATAATAATAATAACCCATTTTTTATAATTGAAGTTTACCCCCCATGAACAGCATTAGTGAGATCTAGTTACCTACAAAAAGGTTTATAGGTTTATATTTACTCCGGTAAATAAGATGTGTCGGGGGCATCTGGCGAGGCTTCCAGAGACTGCTCATCCTCGACCACCGGCAAATGGAAGGGTATAGGATTAGCCTCGTTCAATCAATGTTTTTTACTATCACGAATTGACTCCTTTCTCCTGCTATCCTTCCATGCTTCTAGAATTTCTTGAGCAGAAGGCACCTTAGATTCACATCCATCCTTGTATCTAAAGGGTATTCTACCTTCCGTCTCATCCTCACTATCGGGACCATCATCTTCTTCTTCCTCCGAGGCTCCACCATCATGATTTATGCAAAGAACTGAGCCAAGTTTGACATCATTGTTCTCCCTCTCCACGTTATTCTTTGGAAACTCTTTTCTTTCATTTGCATCAAACCCAACATCACGACAAAGAAGACACAGCGACTGTTTCAAGTTCGAGACGGTGACTTCTCTAACAACATCGCAATGCTGAAGAGCATCGAGAAGGCTCTCCAATTTATCCCCACCAATTCTTTCGGAATTTGTTTCGAAAAGGTCGGTCCATTGCCTTTTGCTAACTTGAAATGGAGCATAACTCATGGTGCTGATTAAGGAGACAGCTCTCTCGTAGTTATGCTGAAGTAAAGCTTGGATTATCATTTCCATGAACAGAGATGCATGGGGGATTCCTCCTGCTTCTAAGATCATTTCGAATGCATGCTCTAATAAATATCCCTGCATTAATGTAGCAAATACATCTTCACCATACAATTCACCACTTCTACTTTTAGTAATTGTATAGAAATAATTAAACCAAGACACCTTTCCAGCTATGGCTGATTCAACAATTAACGTCCCGCATTTTTGTTGGTCCAGTAGATATCCAGCGAGTGTCATTTCCCGATAAACATGCTCAAAGTATTCCCAATGGAGTGTTCTAGCAGCCACCTCAAGCATTATGCTATACGTGTACTCATCCGGAACGAAGGAGGCAACTCCATCATCCTCAACATCAGAGCAAGTGTCAGAAATCGCATTTCTTTTAGCTTCTTCAAATAACTCTTTAGCTTCGTAAAACATATCATTCCGGCCATAAACTTTCAGCATGGCGTTAATGGCCCCGATGTTAAGAATACAATGGACCTTCATGTAGCCAAAAATTGACACGCAAGCATCAAAATGACCACCATCCATGGAAGATAATATCATGCCGGTGAAGGCCATTGCCAATGGTTTAGCGAGGGATAATTTTTTCATTTTCTCAATCTGCAGGCATTTAACAAGGGATCGATGAATTTAATCAACCATCCAAACAAAAATATGAATCAATATCGTTAAACGATGACCCAATTTGCAATTGCATGAAAATTATTCCATGTATATCCACAAAATTATCCAGATTTTGAAAATCCGAAAGACAGAAGATTACCTCCATCATAGCATCTTTCCACCTTCCATTGTTGCAGAGGCAGCAAGCTAGCTCATAATACACACATGCGCTTCCAACAACTCCGCGTCCTTCCATATCCCTTACTGCTTTAACAGCGTCGTTGACTTTGCCTTCCTTCCAAAAAGTTCTCACAATAACTGCATAAACAACCATAATGACATTCAAAAACTCTACACTGTTTTGAGGAGAGACTGCAAAACTGAAAGAAAAGGACCTTTGTAGGTGATGGCCTTTGGAGCTTCGCCACTTTTCATCATCTTGTTGAAGAACTCATGAACATGATCACACTTTCCAGATTTCAGCATCACCTTTTAACAATCACCTCCTTTAAAACTTGAATTATTGAGAATAATTTGAGGAAAAACAATATCTTGCAAGCAATGTGCTCTTTCCCAGTCAGCGGATGATATCCAAATTTTCAGAAATCAAACCTCCATTGGTTACATTCATTTTATAGACAACAGTTGAGTTTTAATTCCAACTAGCGGAGCCCAATTTTACTGTGATGGATGCATTTCAAATATATCTGATCGAGTATTACCTCCATTGCCAGCCCATAGGTTGCTCCATTAGGCCTCAAGCCACTCTTTCTCAACTGCTTAAAAACCCAGTAAACACCCTTCCACTCAGAAGACGAAACACAAGCATTCAAAATCTAGCAAGACATAAATGTTTAAATAATTATACCAACTGCAAAAGGTATAATAACATCACAAAAGCAACAAATTCATATTGTCTTACAGCATTATACACAATAACATCAGGTTCAAGGGCAGGGTCCCAGTTCTTTCTGTTCGTGTTTTTGTTTGTTGCTGAAGGTCTCTGTCTCATGCATTCCACAACTTTCAGCAATTCTTTCAGAAGAGCAGCTTGACCAAGTGCGACAGCAATGCTATGATATGCAGCCATATCAGGATATATTTGCCCGTCTCTCTGAATAAAGCAGTCAGAATAATACAGATCACATATACATCTAAAGAAATTTTCACAAAAGAGATCCAAAATATCTAATATTGAAAGCAATTGGCTACTACACGCATCAAGTTAAATATTTGCAGGGCTTCAACAGGTCTCCTCGCCATTCCAAGAACAGACAGAAGCTTTGTATAGACAAACCTGCCAACAGGGACCAAGTTTTATTAAAGTAAGAATATCTACCAAAAGTAAAAGTCCAGAAAATCATTCATGTCATAAAGATGAAACCGACAACTAATTAGAGATCAAAAGTATAGACCAAGGATTCATCTTTGAAAACTAGCTTGCAAGGGAAGGAACCCAGGTTGATTACAAAACCAACATCGTTAGTTTTAGCATGTTGATGGGGGAGCATTAGTTCCTTACGACCCCCCTCAGAGACAACGTCTAAGGTTGCTAATTTTGTAGATAGGAGAATTTCCATACTTCCAAACAGCCCCATCCGTTATCAGAGTCATCCCAAGTGGGAATTAATCCTACGAGGTGGGCTACTCGAACACCAAATGTAATGACTATGTCGGGTAACTATCACACTGGAAAATCAACTTGCAAGGGGATGGTGCCCAAGAGACTAGTTTAAGCTAGTCTAGTGCAATAAACATATTCCACATTAGAAAACCAAATTTATGCATCTAATTTTGTAGAAATCGAAGTCAATAACCTCCAGCGAGGAAAACAATGCTAGTAGCTATAGTGTATTGCTTATTGTGCAAATGAAGTCTCCGTGCACAAGCCAGTGATATTACCTGCTTTTACGATTCTTATGGCTGTTCCGTTTATAGACCCATTCTACAACAGACATTGCTTGTTTCCAACATATCTTAGAACCAAGCAAATCCAGAATTTTAAGTAGCTGCCCCTCAGTAAATGGCAATCCTGAAAGTTTCATCATTTTCGAAAATTTCCAGTCCTTCAAGCCAATTTCCCGACAACTAAGTCTGTAAAAACGCAATCGAATCACATTGAATAGTAACAGAGGAAAATGAATTCGATCCGACGAGGGACAAAAGACTCAAACCTGTCAACAAGAAACCGAATCGACTCTCCTTCGCCACGTTGCCGTTTGACAACGTCCCAATTGCCCTCTTCACTATGAAACCATTCTTCTTTGAACTCAATATCGTCATCAAAAACCCACTGCACATTCTCGAGCTTACGAGCCTGAAACATGTCCCTTAATTCCCTCAAATTCTCCTTCTTGAGCCGGCCACCATTATACTCTACGCTAGAACTCGCTAATTCTTTCAGTCCAAAGGTCTGCAGACTCTCCCAAGGCCTCCCCACAAAAGGAGCATTGGCAGCAGTTGGGTTGAGTTTAATAGCCCTGGAAAACTCCTTAAACTCGTTCTTCACAGTACGGGCATAATCCTCTTCAGCATGCGCTTGCTTTAGAGCTTCGGGTGGAGAAGGTTGATCGACAAGGCGATTGAGCTTGCGATTGTGCTTCTGAAGGTGTTTGCGGCGGAGAGTGTGGACAATTTTAGGAGTAGGGTAAACCCCTTTTTGGAGAAGGTTGCGCTTGATCTTGTCGGTGTCTGGTTCAAACTTGGGAGGAGATACAGGAGAATGAGAGGGGACAACTTCCATCGCGGAAACAGAGAGTCAGTGGCAGTGGCACGAAGGTGATAATCCAAATTGTTTATCGGGTTAGTGAACAAATAGAAATACTTTCCTCCTAAATTTATGTTAGGGTAAAATTTAATTTGATCCCGCCACAGGATGTGATTAATTTAAAACATGTCGTCAATCAAAATTCGTAACAATTAAAATCTTAAAATATAATAAATTAAATTCCGACGATGGCTTCTAAAAATATAATAAATTAAACTCCGACGATGGCTGATCACTCTACATTCTAAATTTACGCTGCAAACAGAAGGCTGATTACTCTCATTCTGTCAAGTGTTTACGTGGCACTGAACATATTGAGTCGGAGGTCAATATAGAGGGCAGAGACCCTCGGTCCAACGTACACCGCACGTGAGTCGAGAACAGGGGTCTCCGCCTCGCAATAACTCATTGTTCTTTATCTTCTCATTTTATAAGGTGGTCAAGAACGGGGGATCACCACCCCGAAATGGCTCCATGTATTGCTTGAGAACGGAGGGCCATTCTCAGGAACGAGATGCCAATATCTGATACTATATCAAAAAATGGCCCTTCATTCTCACCTTCAGCTGGCGAAAACCCTAAAACTTCTCCATAATTTTCTCTGTATTAGCTACGTCGATGATTCTGATTCGAATAAATTGGTTGATTTAAACGAGACAACAACTTGTGATGCCAATATGAACCGGTATTCTTACTCCACGCCTATATACGGTGATGTTTGGACATTTGATCACTTAAAAGGTAATGAAGAAATAGAAGTTCAATTAACATCAAAAACTCTAGATGATGAACTTTAAACACCAGTCAACTCGGAGGATGATGAGGTGCAAAGCATATTGGTAAGGAAAGAAATTTTAATGAGATTTTATCTAGTAAAAAAATATAGCTTTTAAAGGCAATTAGAGAAGAAATAATATAATATGTTTTGAATAATAGTTATGAGATCAAATTCATTAAAAGTGAATCTCGGTGACTGATGGCAGTATGAAGATGGATGTGATTAGTGACTGCATAATTTGAAGATGCAAAATGAGTTTATATTTCAAATAAAGAGTTTCAAAAAAAATTGAGAATCAATGCGATACTGCAAAATGAATAACAAATCATTATTTAAATATATTCAAAAGTCAACCTATATGAAAAATTTCTTCCATTATTGATGTGCCAAGGGGTCCCATGATACGATCACAAACCAAGACATTGTCTTTCACCGAATTCTACACTAACAAGTTTGTTCTTTTCATAGGTGAAGATGACTTTAAAGATTTGAAGTGGGAGCCAAGTAACCAAGATGTGGAAAAGCCACTGATACGCCCGAAGGGCCTACGACACGATCTCGCACTAAGGTACATAATCTTTGCACTGACAAACTTACCTTTTGTGCAGATGAAAACCTATTGAATCACTTGAAATGGAAGCCAATTCCACATGACACAGTCAAGCCAACCCACGTGCTTACTTAGACCACAAGTAAAGCAAGAAGGGAGAAATTTTCTTCCCTTGGACTAGATTGTGTACTCTTGCATTATTTCAGATTCTTGGGAAAACATTTACCTTATTTTATAAGACTTTATAGTAGCATGCATTAGATTGTGTAGTTAGGGATAAATTGTGTGGTTAGTTTAGATGATGGTAAGGGTTGACGTTCCCAAATATTCAAGCACTCAACCAATCATCCAACCAAAGGATCAAGCCCATGATAGCACCAAGGAGGAGGTCGAACCATTTGATGGAAGGAGCACGCCACTTGAAAGAAAGAGATGTTCGACACTTGAAGAACAATGAAGCCCGGTCCATGCAAATAGGATAGCGAGTTATTTACCCTTTGAATTTCAAATCTTACAACTCATTCCTCTCCTATATGGCTGAACGCATCTTTCCTTTTGAGGTGCCAATCCACACAATCAATTGAAGGGAGGAGCATCCTAGCAATGACCAAGATCAACACAACGGAATTTTCCATCTTCAACCGAAGCCCTCACCACTTTAGAACTACATATCATTGCTTTTGATATTTGTGTTCAATTTTCTTTGGCATTATCAATAAAAGAAGTAGACTTTTTTCCTCTTAAGCCAAGAACGTTGGCAAGGTAAGGCCTCGATTGTTTTCTTTTAAGTGGAGTTGAGTCTCCAAATTTGTCTCCAGCTAGGAGGAGATAAGATACCTTATGCAAAAGAAATTTGTACCCAATCACTACCAACATGAGCTTTTCTTACAGATGCAGAACCTGGCACAAAAAGGTCAATCTTCTCACTGAATTCGAGATGCTGAGGATAAGAGGAGGATGGAATGAACAAGAGGAACAAGTGATTGTCAGGTTTATTCGCTGACTAAACCGAGATATAAGAAATATAGTAGAACTGCATCCTCTCGACACTCTGGACTCAGTCACTCAAATGGCCATAAAGGTTGAAAGGCAATTAAAGAAAGAGTTAACAACAACCACTAGTAGGCTTCCTTCCAAAGCCCAGAAGCCTACAAGAGAACTGTCAAAGTGGAGCAAGAGAAACCTTTCACCAAAAGTTGGCCAGTTAAGGAGACTAATAGCAAACCTACAATAGCAAATGTCAATCAAAATCGAGCAAGAGACCTGAAATATTTCAAGTGTCAAGGTCTCAGACACATGATGGCTCAATGCCCAGCCAGTGTGTTATGGTGATAAGAGAAGATAGTAGTGAGATTGAAAGCAAAAACGAGCAAGAAGAAGAGACTATAGATGAGGTAGAGTCCAAAGACGAAGTATTACACGCCCATGAAGGACCTCTTCTTATAGTCATAAGGCAAGTCCTAGTATCAAAGAGTATAGACAAACATTGTCAACGAGAGAATACTTTTCATGCTCATTGTTTAATCAAGGATAAAGTATGCTTATTAATAATCATAGATGGGGGGGCGTTGAAAGACACGGTTGAAAAGTTAAGGTTAGATACTATTCCACAACCTAAACCCTACAAGTTATGTTGTTGGACAATAGGGATGACATGAAAGTCAATAAACAAGTTACCATTGAATTCTTTATTAGGAAATACAAAGATTCTATCATGTGTGATGTCGCACCACTGAATTCTAGTCACCTTCTCCTAGGTTGATCTTGGCAATGTGACAGAAAAGTATCACACAATGGATCTCTAACTACTACTCCTTTAAGTTTGGGGGTAAGATGATCAAGCTGGCTCTATTAACACCTGAGCAGATAGCAAAAGATGAGGCAAGAAAAAAGAAAGGAAGGGATAAAACCAATCTATTAATATTAAAGAGCGAAGACTATATTGAACGGAGGACCCTTCATTTTAGTAATGTTTAAAGATAGAGTTATGGAACTTGGATTCATCCCCAACTTAGTTCTAAACTAACTTAAACAATTTCAACATGTCTTCCTGAAGAAGTTCCATAAGGTTTACCGCCCTTACGTGGGATTGAGCATCAAATCGACTTGCTACCAGGAGCTGTGTTATTAAATAGACCAGCTTATAGATTGAATCTTGAGGAGTCGAAAGAACTACAAACTCAAGTAAATGAACTATTAAAGAAGGGCTATATAAGAGAATCCATAAGCCCTTGTGCAGTTCCTACACTTTTAGTCCCTAAAAAGGATAGCTCCATGAGAATGTGCGTGGACAGTAAAGCCATCAACCTGATCATTGTGAAGTATAGATATCCAATTCCATGCCTAGAGGACATGTTAGATGAATTAAATAGGGTAGCCATATTTTCGAAGGTAGATCTAAAAAGTAGATACTACCAAATTAGAATGAAAGAAGACGATGAATGGAAAACCGCCTTCAAAACTAAGTATGACTTATTTGAATGGATGGTGATGTCATTAGGATTGACGAATGCTCCAAGCAATTTCATGAGTTTAATGTGTCACATAAAGAGTTTCTGGGTAAGTTTATTATCATCTACTTCGATGATATACTGGTCTATAGCTCAGATCTACCCTCTCATTTGGATCACTTAAAAACTCTTTTTATAACCCTAAGGAACGTAAAACTATTTGATAACTTACAGAAGTGATCCTTCGCTCAAGATAAAATGTACTCCTTAGGGTTTATAATTTCCAAGAATGAGACAGAAGCAGATGAAGCCAAGATAAAGGTTATCCAAGAATGGTCCGTCCTTACTGGAGTTACAGAAGTCTGAAGTTTCTATGGTTTAGCCTCATTCTACCAGAGGTTTATTAAAGACTTTAGTGTTATCACAACACCTATAACCGACTGTACCAGGAAAGGAATAGTATTTGAGTGGACTCTAACATGCCAACGTAGTTTTGAACTTCTTAAGAAAATACTTTGCCAATCGCTTATACTAGCACTACCAGACTTTAACAAACTATTTGAAGTAAAATGTCATGTATCTCGAGTAGGCATTGAAGCTGTCTTAAAACCAAATGGAAAACCGCTTGCATACTTTAGTGAAAAATTTAAAGGAGTTGTGCTAAATTATTCAACATATGACAAGAAATTTTACGCGGTTATTCGTGCATTTGAACATTGGCAGCACTATTTAATATCCAAAGAGTTCGTTATACATACAGACCATCAGACCTTAAGGCACATTAAGGGTCAAACAAAGTTGAACAAGAGACATGCTACTTGGGTCGAATTTCTCGAGAGATTTCCTTACACCCTTAAGTACTTGAAAGGGGAAACTAATGTTGTATCAGATGCATTATCAGAGACACTGACTACTGACCGAATTAAGCACTAAATTTTTTGGATTTGAATGGATGAAGGAAAATTATGAGAAGGATTCGAACTTTGGAGAATTGTTCCAAAAGTGTCTTAACCGTGAAGAGGGAGACTACCACATCTTGGACAGTTACTTACTAAGGGGTAGCAAATTGTGTATCCCTAACATCGGACTAAGGAAATGCCTAATTAAGGAGGCTTACTGTGGTGGTTGTTCTGCCATTTCGGGAAAGGAAAGACCTTATAAATGATGAAAGAATATTTTTTTTGGCCCCACCTCACACGGGATGTACACTACCTAATCGAACGATGCATAGTTTGCAAAAGAGCAAATAGCAAGGTCCTCCCTCAGGGGTTATATCTACCCCTACCAGTACTAGCTCATCCATAGGTGGACATTAGTTTAGACTTCGTTATTAATTTACCATGAACAACAAGTGCTAACTACTCAATAATGGTAGTCGTAGATAGATTCTCCAAAATGGTGCATTTCATTACTTGCCATAAAACAGACAACTCCCTCAACATTGCAGAACTTTTAACGAAATAGTCAAGTTACACAGAGTACCCTACACCATAGTACCAGACTGAGATACTAAGTTTCTTAGTTCATTTTGGAGAATTTTATGGAAGGAAATTGGAACAAAGCTACTGTTCAACACCTTTTTCCATCCGCAAATGGATGGACAGACTGAAGTCATTAACCGAACCCTTGGTACCCTCCTCAGAACGGCAGTTGAAAGAAGAGTAAGTGAATGGGATACCCATCTTTCACATATGAAATTTGCTTATAACGGAAGTGTCCACTCGGCTACCGTGTGAAAACCAAGCGTAAAAGTGGGATTAAATTTTAAAAAGAAACCATCACCGTCGGCCGTTGGCTAGACGACTCAATCGTCGGCATCGGCGCTGGAGCAGGACATTGGTGCCACGCGCGCACCAGGCTACGTGCGCACACATCGGGGCACGCGCACCCACACCGGGATGGGCGCGCGCCCCATCCTTGACACCGCACGCGCCCACTGCGTGCGCCACACACACGGTGCGCGCTCTAGTCGAGCACCGCGCACTCACTAACGCTGCGCGCCCTGCGCGCTACCTGACGTAGCGCGCTCCATACGCTATGTAGGCCACTCGCTGCGAGCGGCACACCCAACGCCGCGTGCCCCGCGCGAGCGCCACACTCGACACCGCACCCCCCGCATGTGCATCACCCGATGCCGCAGCATTTTCCTGAAATTTTGACAGAGTAATGTCTAAAAAATATAAACCCCAGACCTGAAAATCAAACCAAAAAACAACACAGTACAGTATCTTTCGACAAAATCATCCATGTACATCTTTAAAACACCATTCAGATCTATCAGACCATGTTCCAAACAAAACCACTAAACCAAGGTTTGAGTTTTCAAAATAAACATTCTCATCAAACTATCAACAATAAAATTCACCATATATCAAAATCTATACATGAAATCCATCAAGAGAGATCGTTCAAAATACAAAAAACCCTCAAAAGCAGTCTCTCATAAACCCCTATCATATCATACCACCATCCACCAGTCGGGTCGCCCTAACACGGTCCACCAAACCGAGGCCCTGGTCATGCGCTGGTAACTGCTCGCTACTCATGGCTAGACTCATGATACTCACCGTCTTGTTCGTCTACACCTACACCATAGAATACAAAGTAAGTCTAATGCTTAGTAAGTAATGTGTAATGAAACGTAAAAACTATCCATGCAACCCTAACATATGCAATCTCTACTCTCTCACACTTGTTACAGTTTTCCTGACATCGTATCGTACAATCCTCATACTGAGTTGGGAATTGGATTAGTTTTCTTAAGTCAATTATCTGTCTACGAAGGGCGAATCACTTCCTTCTAGGCCTGTCATACAAACCGCCGCCAAGTCAGTTGACCCTTGGGCCACACTGCCAGTGGCACGTCGCCGCCGTCTCAGCTCAACCAGCAATGGGGCCCACAAGTTGCATACAAATTCCCTGACAACGATCTTCATGCTGAGTTGGGAAGCAGATCAGGTTTTCCAATTCGATTTTCTGTCTGCGTCGAAGGGCGAATCACTTCCTTCGAGACCTGTTTTCACTATCCTCGCCGTTTACATGTCACACTACTCGCTCATTCTTAAAACTACGCTCAAATTCATTTTCGTTACACTTTTCAAAACATGATGCATGACTAAAACAAAACATATAAAATATGCAAATCATCCCTATAGTCCTGTGGTATAGGCCCAAAAGGATAACACACATGCAAACACTACTTACCTGGCGTTTTTGACTTTCAGTGGTGCTCAGTTCTACCAATACTGGGGCTCAACCTAAAACAAAACCATTTCTCATTAAAATTCATCCCAAAAACTCATTCTGCGCACTAAAACTACTATTAGTAACTCGGCCCATAAAAACCCAACCAAAATGGCTCACTAACTCATCTCGGCCAAAAATAACATAAACTTCAAATGCGCATTACTTTTCCTACGGTTAAATGCTCCTTAAGGAGCCTATTTTAACATAATCAAAGAGTTTTTAAAACGATTAGCCACAGCTATGTGATAAACACCAAAAACATAATCTATTTTTGGCCTAAAATTCTAGAATTTTGGTTTTCAACTCACACCCATTTTTCTCACTATTCAGTTACATTCTAACCTATTAAGCATAATTTAATAGAATTGGAGGTTTCCAATCTGAAAACATAAAATGCTCAGCACCTTCCAAATTTGGGCGTTCACTACCCATGACTCAAACACTCACACTTTCAACTCTAAACCTCTCAGACTTTAGCATAAAATAAACTGAAATCAAACCCCATTTGAACCCTACACAATCGACCATCATAACAGAGAAAGCTGGGGGGAAAAAACTCACTGGAATTCATCGGGTTTAGGTGCGGGAAAGAGGAGAAACCAGAGGGTTTCATTCGTCGGTGAAGGAGAGGGTCAAAAACCAGCCGAATATAGTCGGAGGAGGCACTGTCGTCGAAGGGCAGAGCTCGTCTTTGAGCTTCGTGCTCGAGCGTTTGTCTGAAGAACAGAATAAGTGGCTTCTTCCACAAGAAGCCACTCTTCTATTATAAATTATTTTTATCATATTTTTTTAGTTTTATTTTTTTTAAATTATCTTAATGTCCTTACATTTTTAATTTTGGGTTGTCATTAATAAGGACGTACTTAAAGCCTAAGTTTTAGGAGCCGTTTTAAAGAAATACCTTAAGATAAGCTAATTTAAGAATGTTAAAGAACTTAGGTTTGTTATTTTCCCTTTTCGGTTCAAACTAGGTAGTTTCTTAATTAAGTGTTGACTAATAGTATCTACTTAATTTCTTAATATATTAGGAAAAATTTCTAACTAAGATGGATTATAATTCGAATTGTTTTTTTGAAAGTCGTAAATCTTAATTTAATAAGTTAGAAGATCTATTTAGCCTTAGGTATTAGGAAAGTGGTAATTCAGATTTGTTTAGGGGAAACATAAATTAAACTAATATGGAATCTAGTAGTAAAACCAAAAAAAAAAAAGTTAATGCAAATAGTTATCAATGACATAATGTTTTAGTGTTCCACGAAAAGATTTTCATGCAGATCTAGTGATTCCTAATTTGAATATCTTGATAATTAAATAAGGAGTAATTCACAATAGGATATTTTCTTAAAATATGACAACTAATGCATGTTATCAGTATTTTAAGAAATATGACAACTAATGCATGTTATCGGTATTTTACAAAACTAAATCTTACCAAAACTCCAGAATAATTTTATAACAAATCAATGAGTAAATTTAAGTTAGCAATTCACGTGACGAAACTTTGACAATAATCAATATTGAAATTTGCTAAAATAAAAACACTATAATCAGTTGTCACAATATTTCTACAAGCCTAGGTTATCACCCTCCTGGGCTATCTTGTAAATAAACCCGATTAGATAACAAAATTAAATGCTTTCAACCAACTTTCAAACTTGCAATTCAAATCATATTCGTGCAATTTTCTAAAGATAAAGTAGATTAATTTCGTGAATATTGAAGAAACAATCGGATATCACAGAAATAACCAAGGTGTAGAATCGCCCTCCTCAGCTCAAACAAGATCTAATTACCTCTAATAAGTTAGTTCGGACTAATGATATGTAAATATTGTGCAAACTAAAACAAACAATCGCAAGGGTAGCCACCAATGGCTTTGATACAAATTGATGCTGCAAAAATAAGGGTTAAGGAACAAATTAACACAATGATCGGTATTCTAAACTCAATTCGAGAACACCCCAAATGAACGAGTAATAAGTGATGCAAATGAAACCCAAATGGAACGAAATTTAGAGGAGTTCTAATATATTGTACTACTAAGTAGCCCTGCAAATTTCAATGAAAAAGATAAAAAAACACAAAAGTTATGCAGAAAAATTCGTAACCTGCCCATGAGGCAACTTAAAGCACCCCTCGGGTGATGTAACCTTCCAAGTAATATTACAACGGTACAACATCGGTTTGGCTCACTTTATCCTTAATATGAGGTCTTAGATAAGATGTAGAAGATGTGAGGATAAAAGCTTCCAAGGAACCTCAAACTTGGAATACAATTAGAAGCGCAACTCCACTCGGATGCAAGCAAACCAAGACCTTACCTTGAGACAATCTCCTAGGCAAGAGAGCTTATGAAAATACCTATAAATTATCATAAAAAACTGCTTACAAATTCTAAAAAAATACGTTTAAATATGATAGGGCGTCTAAGGACTTAGTTGGCGTAAAGAAAAGGAAAGGTGAGGCTCGACTTGATCTATTTGTCCATGATTGTGTGTGCCTTCGTCTTGAACGTGGATGAGGATTCCTTGCAAGGTAAATATGATGCACCATGTGGGGAGGAGCGGGGTCTTCAAATCCAATTTTGAAATGTGGAAGAGAGGCTCGTTCTCTTGATGGACCGGGCCCAAGTAGTGGCGCGGGCTCAAGCAAATCTGTGAGTGCGTGCGCGACCCTTATTTGGTGTGGGCCGATTTCCTTGTACTCTCTTAGGATAAAACTAGTTAGTTTTCCACCTTTCTTGCTCCTTGTGGATTTGGGACCTCTCTTGGTGGGACAGACCCCAAGTTGATGACTACGCTCTAGTGAGGTTGTAAGTGCGTGCAGCCCATCTTCTATGTATGGCTGACGCTTCAAGTCTTGGATCTTCTTGTGTGGTTGGATGGTTTAGCCAAATAATGTTTGCATTTTCTTTTATTTTAATATCCCTTAACACCCTTCTAATGCATAGTGTAAATATACGAAATCAAATAAACATAAATAGACCCAAAGTTTGCCTAATGTTTATGAAGGTAAATAGATTACAAAAAAGTTGTCCTCAGGAATACAAATTCTCTCTTTTGCTAGTCCAATGCTCCAGGTTAGTATATTGGTGAGTTTATTAATGTCCTGAGGAGTTGGATCTCAATCCACGCGATCCATTAGTCCTTCATCTGTAAAACGAATGCAATAGTCAGTAAATAGATTAGTAAAAGTGTGAGACATAACTTGTAAACATGTTGTTGGTCTTCGGGGCATATCACGAGGCTATAAAAGCTGAACCACCATAACTCCCAAACAAAACCTTGATGAGCCTAGCCTCCTAGAATATTTAGAAAGCTTCAACCATGGGCTTGAAGGTGCAAGTCAAAGTTTAGAAAGCTTAAACCATAGGCTTAAAGATGTAAGCCAATGGCTAGATAGAGAGAAAGCATGATCTTCAGAGATCCCCTCAAGCTCCAACTAAGAGAAGAGAAAATCCAAGAAGAAAAGACCAATTTAAGAAAACCTTTGAAGAGGAAACCGAATATGGGAAACCTAATCAAAGGATTTGGGTCTTTTGATGTAACACTCTCTGACTTTAGTGGTTACATTTGAGATTTTAAATGTATAAATTGGTTGGAAGAAGTGTAGGGTAATTTAAAAAGCATAACTATTCAGAAAGAAGGAAAATCTGAATAGCTCTCTCTCTTATTTCATCGGAATTGCTAGAATATGGTAGAAGAGGATTAAGAAAGAGAGAAGGCTAGAATGCAAAGGTGAAGTTGCTACTTGGAACTTATTGAAGTTTTTATTGAAAGAAAAGGTTGTTCCAAGCTATTGAAAAAATGAGTATAGCCTTAGGCCTACCCCAAAAGCTCTAATCATTTTTTAGCCACCAACTCCCCTAGCACCAATCCAAACTGAGCCTAGTGAGTAAACCTTAAGTGAGGATGAGAATGAGTTAGAAGAAGAGGAAATTTCCTACCACGAGGAATGTCCATTATTTGACTTGAATGATGATTCTCATGTACAAAAGAAAATTGATCAAGTGGAAATCCTAGGAGATAACCTTATAGAACCTCTTATCCAAACCAAGTGCATTAACGATTTTAGAATCTCTAATTAGGGTTAAAAGTGAGCTAATGGTAGAAACCATAGAAGCCTTTGAGCTCTTAGAGATAGAGACCAAAACCGATCACTTCCAAAATTTTAAAATTCTTGAGGTTGTCAATTTTCATGACCCATTTATTGTGAGCTTAGGAAGAAAATTTTAATTAAAGATTGTATTGAGTTGGCCTTTGTTAAAGAGGAAACCCTTTGACATGAAGTTGACTTGAAATGATCTGTGTTAGTACCCACAAAACAGCAAGGACACTTGATGCTCGGCTAACCCGAGAACACCTTAAAGTGGCATGCACTAATATGTGATAATGAACTTGGATGAACACGAATGAAGTGTTCAACCCTACAATAACAAGTGATAATATGGTAGGGATGGAAAGTTAGAATGTGAACTCCACAAACCATCTGATGAGCTAAGATTATAGCTCTCAACATTCACTTCTTTCCAAGGAAAGAAATGGCGGTGATGGAGGCTGGTTTTAACCCACATTCTAGTGTTTTTCTACTCTCAAAAGAGTGGAGAGAAGAATGAGGATATTGCTCAACAAGAAACCACAATCTTGATGAACAAATGAGGCTCTCTCCTCTTGGTTGTTGCCAACCAATGAAACTTACCTTCTTGGCAAGGATGAAAACTCCGCTTGGTTTTCCTTCAAGCAAAAGGGTTTTGTTCTCATTCATCAACAACCATTCTACATACATTAATGTCATGAATTTATAAACCTAAGGTGGAGGGAGTTTGAAATTCAAATAGAGCCAAAACTTCTGTTGGAGTGGAAATGATGGGCGACTAGGATTGATGTTTCAAATGGATGGCCGAGATGCTCTCTTGAAGGCTTGATCCTCCAGTCTTCAGTTAGGCTTTACTTGATTTGCTTAAGCAAATTGCAGTTTAAGGGTGGTGATTCCCTACCATTGGTGCAAGCGAAAATCTTCTTCCATTTTTGCCAAGTGTGGCCATGGGGGCCCACTTTCTTTTGCTTTCTTCCTTAAATTGTTAAATGCAAACTCAAACCACCACTAACATAATCATTAATCTAACCCTATCATACATCTAACGCATGCATGCAACTACATAAGGCTAGTGTTTGCCAATATTATAAAAAGGCTAGAGTTTGCCAACAAAATACAATAAAAGTAGATTACACGATTTTGTTCATGGGAAACCAAATTCCCTCTCAAGCTTGATTCTCTTTAAGCCGTGTCTTCCAAGTTAGGACATGCATAGATTGATCTTTATCTTGTGCTTTACGCTCCTAATCCAATCGATAAAATAAGCCTTTACCTGCAAATGACATAAATTTATTAGAAAATAGATTAGGTAAAACTTCACCTCCAGTTTGGGATCAAGTGAAGGGTCTCCGAGGCATGTCATCCTCGTTGGGTAATTGAGGATTTGAC
This sequence comes from Begonia peltatifolia, assembly GCA_022433055.1. Lineage (NCBI taxonomy): Eukaryota > Viridiplantae > Streptophyta > Magnoliopsida > Cucurbitales > Begoniaceae > Begonia > Begonia peltatifolia. The sequence continues at coordinate 183,310 of CM039526.1, read as the reverse complement.
CTCAAATCCTTTAATTAGCTCTCATCTATGTCAACCTCGTCGCTTATGTATGGTGAAAGGTCCTGGATGTTGAAAGTGGCCGAAACGCCGTAATCTCCTAGTAATTCCAACTTATAAGCGTTGTTATTTATGCGTTCCAACACCTTAAATGGGTTGTCGACTCTAGAGAGTAATTTGGATCGCCTCTTGTCAGAAAAACATTCTATCCACAAGTGCAGCCACACTAAGTCCCTTTCATTGAATATTACCTCATTTCGTCATTTGTTGGCGTGTCTTTTATATCTTTTATTTTTCTTTTGAATTACGTTTTTGCATAGATTCATGCAATTTCTTTATCTAGGCCTCTTGTCTACTCTTAATGTTTTCCTCAATTGGTAGGGGCAAGAGATCTAGTGGTGTTGAGGGGTTAAACCCATAGACGATCTCGAAGGGCGTCCATTCTATTAAAGAATAGACACTTCAATTATAGGCGAATTCTAAAGTGGGTAGTAGGACATCTCAATCTGACAATATCTTTCTTACTATGCTACGTAAGAAAATGCCTAAGGTTCGGTTGACCACCTTAATTTGACCGTCCATTTTGAGGTGAAAAGATGTGCTAGAACATAGCTTAGTCCCCAACTTCTTTCACAAAGTTGTCCAAAATTTACTTAATAATTTGGTGTTTCTATCGAACAAAATAGAATGTGGTGTACCATGCAGCCGGACGATCTCCTTAAAGAACAAATAAGCAATGTGGACCGAGTCCTCATTTTGGCACAGGCGATGAAGTGTGCCATTTTAGTAAAATGATAAACGACTATCATGATAAAATCCTTACTTCTTGTCGTTCGTGGTAATCATAGGACAAAATCCATGCTAATTTCAACCTAAGGATGGGTTGGCACAGGTAAGGGCATATATAAAACCCTTGCGGAAGGACTTTGCTTTCGACTTTCTTACACACCACACATTTCCCCACTATATCATGCACGTCCCTCATCACGTGGGGCGAAAAAAAAAATACTCCTTGAGCAGGTCGAGAGTCTTCTTCTCTTCAAAATGGTTGCTAAGCCCTCACTATGCACTTCTCTTACGAGGCACTTACTCAAACCTCCGTCGAGAACGCATAACTTGCCTCCCTTGAGCAAGTAGCCATCTAGGATGTGGTAATCTCTTTCGGCTTTGCTAAGGCACCTAGTGTAGTGAGGTCCAAAATCCGAATCCAATTCATAACTTTCATTAACCCACTCAAATACAAAAAACCTAGTTCCTAGGTCAATTAGGAGGATGCGTTTCTTTGATAATACATCAGCGAATATGTTGTTTTCTCCTTTAAGATATTTAAGGGTGTACGAAAATCTTTCCAAGAATTCCACCCACTTTGCGTGTCTTTTGTTCAATTTACCATGACTCTTAATATGCCTTAAGGCTTGGTGATTAGTGTGTATGACGAACTCCTGCGATAGAAGATAGTGTTGTCATTACTCAAGTGCCCGTATGACAACATAGAACTCCTTGTCATACGTCGAATAGTTGTGAACTACTTCTTTGAGCTTCTCGATGTAATATGCAAGCATTCTCCCTTCTTGCATGAGCACGACACTAATCCCAACTCCTAAAACATCACTCTTGATTTTGAACACCCTGTTGAAAACTATTCGATGAAAGCTTCGAACTTTAGATATTCTATTTGATGTAGGCCAATTCATGGAAGCTTTGAACTTTAGATATTCTATTTGATGTAGGCCAGTCCTTAATGGCCTTGATTTTGTCCTCATCCGCTGTCATCCCATCATTAGAGATGATAAACCCTAGAAAATACACTTTGTCTTGGGCAAATGAGCACTTGTTTAAGATGCTGAAAAACTTGGCTTTCCAAAGGGTTTGGAACAAAATGTTAAGGTGGTTTTGGTATTGTGGAAGGTCCAAGTTGTACACCAGGATATCATCGAAGTAGATGACAATAAATTTGCCTAAAAATTCTTTAAGCACATGGTGCATCAATCTCATGAATATGCTTACGGCGTTTGATAATCCAAAGGGCATCACCATCCATTCAAATAGCTCGTACGTTGTCTTGAAGACTATCTTCCACCCGTCGTCTTTTTTCAGTTGGATCTGGTGGTAGCTACTCTTCGAGTTTACCTTCGAGAATATGGATGCTCCGCTGAGCTCATCTAGCATGTCTTCCATCCGGGGAATGAGAAATCAGTATTTAACCATTGTCTAGTTAATGACTCAACTATTCATGCACATTCTCATAGTCTCGTTCTTCTTTGGAACCAATAAAGATGACATTGTGCATGGGCTCATTGATTCCTTGATATAACCCTTGTTCAATAACTTACGCACTTGAGTTTGCAATTCTTTGGTTTCCTCGGGGTTCATCCTATATGCTAGGTGATTTGGTAGTGCAACCCTTGGTTGCAAGTCAATTTGATGTTCTATCCCTCGTAAAAGTGGTAGTACTTGAGGTAATTCTTTGGAAAAAAACATCTTGGAGTTGCTTGAGTAAGTTCTGAATTGGAACATGTATGACTCCTAGTTCATCGATTCTATCCCTGAATTATATCATTATTATGGGATCTCCTCTCAGCATGGAGGCTTCTAATTCTTTTATGCACATGAGAAGATTTGCCTTGTTCTTCTCTTCTCATCTTTGGCGATCTGTTCAAGCGTCATCGGTGCTAATTTAAATGATTTACCCCTGAACTTCAAGGAGTAGTAGTTGGAAAATCCATCATGGATTACTTTGCGATCAAATTTCCATGGCCGGCCTAAAAGTAGGTGGTTCACACTCATTGGCATAACATTGCATAGTATAGAATCTTTATACTTGCCCATCGCAAACTTGATCGTCACTTGTTTAGTTACCTTGATGTCATCCATGTCGTTTAACCATCTCAGCTTATAGGGATGGGGATGCGCACTTGTCTCTAATCGTAACTTGGTAATCATTTCTTTTGAGGTAACATTAATACAACTTCCTTCGTCAATGATAATGAAACATAACTTGTCCTTGACTAAGCAACAACTATAGAATATGTTCTCTTGTTGACAGTCTTCTCCTATGTTCTTGGTTATGAGGACTCATCGTCTGACCATCAGTAGAGGTCCCTCCGGGGTGTGAACAACTTCATCTTCTTGTTCACTCTGCTTTACGACTTCATCTTCTTCATCCTCGTCCTCACTGACTAGTTCACCAGTGGATTCCTTCAATACGATGAGATGCCTATTTGGACACTGAGCCATAAAATGGCTGATCCTGTGACACTTGAAGCACTTCAGGCTACTTGTCTTAATCTTGCGACATCTCCTCTAGTAGTTTTCGCAATTGCTTCCTTAGGAGGCCAGTTCCAGGTATAAGGCCTCTTCCAGTCAGCCTTTGTAGTGGGTTTGCTGGTTTCTAGTGGTTTAAGGATATATTTTGGAATTTGGTTGGTTTGAAAGGTAGGGTTGGCTTTCCTTTTTCTCTTAAGTTGCCGCTCAACTTTCATAGTCATTTGGACAACCATATCTAAGGATTCTAGTGGATGTAACTCCATAGCGTCTGCAATGTCTTGGTTTAAACCACAAATAAACCTATCTATGAGTTGCTCCTCCGGCTCTTCCATTTCTCCACGAAATCTGATTATCTCAAATTCTGTGAGATACTCTTCGATTGATTGACTTCTTTGTTTGAGGCCGTGTATTTGCAGGATCAGCTCTTGTTTGAAGGCGCTAGGTACGAATCTCTTTATCATGATAGACTTCATCATCCTCTAAGTGGTGATAGGTTCATATTCAATCCAGACCCTTTGAAAGTTTAGGTTAGCCCACCAAAGTGAAGCACAGCCTGTAAGCTCGATAGAAGCTAGTCGGATCGTAACCTTGTCAGAGTAGTCATAACAATCGAATACCCTCTCGACTTTTTCTATCCAATCCAAGAATGTAACCCCATCACACGTTTTATTGAATGCGGGAACATGTAATTTGACATTCCGAAGGTCCTCCTGATCTCTTCGTTGATTGCGCCTAAATTCCTCATCGTTCCTTCAGTTAGGTGGATAGAAATTTTCTTCTTCATCCAAAGTTCACTTGTAACAATTCGAGATTTGTTTATACTCGAATCCGGGATTTGCCTATACCTCGAGTTTCTTCGAGGTTTGTCCTGCAATTGCACTCATGATCTTTTTCCCCTTAAAAAGGGAATTATTACCCTCTCTACCTCTCAAATCCAAGACCTCCAAGCTATAGTCCTACGTTTTTTAGAGCTGATACCACTAGGCTAGCTGGCCTAGTGGTACCAGCCAAATGGGATGCATGGACTTTAGCCTGGCAGGTCCTGCGTTTGACTGGGGAAGGTATGAAACTCTCTACCAAGGGGGAGAAGATCATAAGTACGATTGTGAGGCAAAGCTTAGAGAAACCTGAGTATAGGCAAATCCCAGATTTAAGCCCCTGGGTGCAAGTCTATTTGATATTCAATTTCACGTAAAGGTGGTAAATCTTGTGGAATTTCTTCGAGAAATATGCATTGAAATTGTTTTAATAGATTTAATGCTGAGTTAAGAATGTTTTCAAGTTCCATAACTCTATCTTTGAACAACACTAATATCATGGGTCTCCCCTCCAATATAGCGGTACTGATTTCGCCCTTTGTCATTAATAAGCTGGCTTTATCTCTTTCTTTCTTCCTTGCTGCCTCATCTTTTGCTATCTACTTAGGCTTGAGTGAAATTATTTTCCTTTGAATTTAAGCGAGTAGTAGTTGGAAAACTATCATGTGATACTCTACTATCAGGGACGTCCTGCTAGTAAGTGACTGACACTCATAGGTACGACGTCACAAAAGATAGAGTCCTTGTATTTCCCAATAGAGAATTTGATGGTAACTTGCTTGTTGATTTTCATGTCATCTCTATCGTCCAACCATCGTAGCTTATAAGGTTTTGGGTGTGTAGTGATGTCTAACCCTAATTTTTCAACCATGTCTTTGAAAGATACGTTGGCACAGCTTCCTCCATCGATGATTAACGAGCATACTCCATCATTGATTAGACAACGAGTATGAAAGATATTCTCTCGTTGACATTGCTCATCAATAGTATTTGAAACAAGTACTCGTCGTATGACCATTAGAAGAGATCCTTCATGGGCGTGTAAAACTTCGTCTCTAGATTCCTCCTCCTCTATAGTCTCCTCTTCTTGCTCGTTTTCACTTTCTATTTTTCTAGTTTTATCTCTGATTATCATAACGCGTCGGTTAGGGTACTGAGCTACCATGTGTCCGAGACCTTGGCATTTGAAACATTTAATGTCTCTTCCCCTATTTTGACTAGCATCTGCTATTGTAGGTCAAGTAATAATCTCCTTAGCTGCTCAGTTTTTGGTGAAAGGTTTCTTCTCCTCCACCTTGATGGTCTTCTTGTAGGCTTTTGGGGCTTTGGAAGGAAGCCTATTGGAGGTCATCCTTTGTTCCTCTTTTCAATTGTCTTTCTACATTTATGGTCATTTGAGAAACCAAATCCAATATGTCAAAAGGATCTAATTCTACTACGTTACTTATATCTCGGTTTAATCCACGAATGAACCTGGTAATCACTTGTTCCTCTAGTTCATTCCATCCTCCACTTATCCTTAGCGTCTCAAATTCAGTGAGATACTCTTCTACAGATTGTCCTCTTTGCATTGGGTTCTATATTTGCAGAAAAAGCTCTTGCCAGTAGTAACTAGGCACGAACTTGTTTCACATGAGAAACTTCATTTCCCTCCATGTGGTAACTACACCTTCATTGTTTTGCCATCTTTGAGATTTCAGATTCTCCCACCATAAGGATGCATAGCCGGTTAGTTCAATTGCTACTAGTTGTATCATAGTGTGATCTGAATATCCATAGTAGTCTAATACTTTTTCGACCTTGTCTAACCAGTCCAAAAATGCATCTTCATTACATGCTCCATTAAATGAAGGCATAGACAACTTGGCATGCATATAGTCATCATTGTCTCGATGTCAGTTTGGGATGAAATCATATTCTCCTTCAAACCATTCTTCATCTCGGTAATCTTTGTTACAAAATATATCCCTAGGATGTTTAGTGTTCCTTCCGTGCATGGGCTCTGAAAAGTCTGGTTCAGTCCTTCTTCTTTGCATGGGCTCTTGGAAGCCTGATCCGGTTCTACTTCTTGGTATAGGTTCTCTAAAGTCCGACTCATTTCTCTCCCTAGGCAAAGGTTTTCGAAAAATTTACTACGTTCATGAATTTTGTCACGTTCATCAATTCTTCCCATAAGTTGCTTCATTATTTGGCTAAGCCAATCGATTTAGCCTTGTAGGCTTGATGCACCTACTAGTGGGTGAATACCACTCTATCAATAACAAGAATCAAGTAGTCAAAAATGTTAATTTTAGTACTTAGGAGTTATTAGTTTCCAAAATAGATTTCAGCCACACTTAACCAAATTAGGAAATAAATTTAGATCCAAATTGATTAATTAAGGTTTTACTTCCTAAGTTTTAGGAAATAATGATTCGCTGTTTTAGGATATTAAATGTTAGGTAATTAACAACTAATCTGAATTAGGAATTTTTTTTTGTGACAATATTCAAACAATACATTTCAACTTCACAGCAAGTTTAAACCCATATACGATTCATTAAACATGGAAAAATTTCATGTGTTAATCTTGTCATGGAAGTGCAAAAAAAAAAAGATCACTCAAACTTATTAAAATAAACACAATAATCGGCGTGATACAAAAACCCTAACAAGCTTTAGGTTTGGAAAACCCTCATCGGCCCTTTTGTAAATCAACCGACTAGGACACTTCATTAACAAAATAAATTATGCTATTAATCAATTTAATCATATCAATCAATCAAGTGTTTATGATAATATTTCGAGATTGGTTAACAATTCTTGCAAATAATATTAACATCAAACAACAAATTGCCTTAGGTTAGGGTAACCTTGCCCGGCCGATCAACAGTAACGATTAACCCCGATTTGATAGATCTAAAATATATGAAATTTAACAAACAAATGTCACTCAAATCATCCTAACAAAGTAACTTATGCTCTGATATATGATGATAACATTTGAACCTACAAAACAAGAGTTATGCAAAGAGAAAAGGTCATGATGTGGTTTTCTCAGCTAAATCTGAGAATACGATGTGGTTTTCTCAGCTAAATCCGAGAATACCACCGATTTAAGCAAACAAAATATATACAATTGATGTCTAAATACAATGAAATTTGGAGAAAATCTTACCAATGAAGTGATGAGTGAGCCCTACAAATTACATGTGAAAATAAAACAAATACAAAAAATATGCAAATACTCCCGTAACAGATCCAAAAAACAACCTAGAACATCTTTTGAGGAATGGAATCTTCCAAAAAAGATTACAATGACACAAGGTCTGGTTTGGTCACATTTTCTCTCTTTTCTAAAATCTTAGAAAAGAAGTAGAGAAGATGATGATAAGAGTCTTCAAATAACCATGGGCTTGGAGAACAATTCGGAGACACAACTCCACTCGATTAATGATCAACCAAGGACTTACCTTGAGCCAATATTGTTTAGTTAAAATGAAATTCATTATTTACAAATAAATATATTTATTTATTTTGAATTTGGATTTTTTTTTAAATGGAAAAAATCACTGGACTAGAACCAGAACTGAATTTCTGATTCGTTCCTAAAATTTTTTTATGGATATCGTTCCTAAAAATTGAAAATTGAAATATATTGGTCTGATGCTATTTTCTCTTAAAACCAAATCGAACTGCACCAAGATCACCCATACCAGTCTTCAAATGTTGTTTCAAGGATGTGATGCACAATGCTTCAATTGGTGCACCTGCTTAAGTAAGATCCTTAAACGTGCGCCTCCCTCTACTTTAGTGTGGGCTGATCTTTCATTGTAATATATTAGGCCTTGATGCTTGATCTTTTATAGAGTGAATGATTTGCGCACTTCTCCTTTCTCAAAATGGATCGGGCCTCTCTTGACAGCTTCATGGGTTTGGGTGCTTGTAGGTTAAGGTAACGTGTCATGTCTTTGTAAACACATCCCTTACCACCATACTACTCCTAACATCCATCTATCCTATCATCAATCTAATGCATACATGCAATTATAAGGATAATGTTTGCAAAAGTAACAAGAAGGTCAATGTTTGCCACAAAAACAAAAAAAATAAATATTTACATTAATTTGTTTCTGGAAAAACAAATTTCCTCTTAAGGTAGACTGGCGCCTGAGTCCCAAGTAAGCATATGTGTGGGCTGACCCATGTCTTGAGACTTGAGTTTCCATGCCAAGTCTTGAAGAGTTCCTCATATGACTTCCATTCCAAGTATTTCAGTAGGTCTTCACCTGCAAAAATAATACAATCGTTAACATAAAAATTTATTAGGATTGATGATTTGTTTTGAGAACGTGTCACAAGTCTCTTAGGTTTAAGTATATCAATTGGGGTCTTACTTTATTACTTTATTTTTAAATCGAAAAGACATTCCTTTGAACTTTCTACTTATTGAAGGGTCTCAGATCTCTAATATCCGGGGTTGACATCAATATAAATATATGTTTAAGTTGTATGATGACTTTTTTGTGGTGAAGTTTTCTCCTCAACACGTGACTTTTTTTTTCAGTTAGGATTTTTTTACGTAAAATCTCGATGTCGAGTTTTCATGTGTTTGCTCTTCTAATTGCATTTGATTTTTCAACAATTAGTATTAGAATGACGGGAATGATGCTACATTTAATTTTTTATTCTACTATATTAAAATATATGCTGATATATAAAATAATTATTTGTACAATAAATATAATAAATTAACTATTTATAATTTATTATATTAATAAAAATTTAATTACATTAATCTTTGTTTGATACGTAAATATGTATTTTAAAATAATAAAATAAAAAATAAATATAATATTATTCGGATGATGACGTACCTAACATTGATGATTAAATAGAAGTACTAAAATTAACAAACTTTAAGAATGTATAATTTTCAAGAGCAACCCATTCTTCCGGAACGCCACGGGGCCACAAGTGATCTAGGAGAGTGGGACTTCGTTCTTTTATAGTGGGGCCCGGGGCAAGAGGGTTATGTGCATCTAATCACTAGACTGGGACGGACCCATGGGGAGCAACTCCTGGAATTGGAGGGTCTACTAGCTATGTGGGATTAGGAGGCTAAGGAGGAGGAGCAGAGGAATTGGTCGAAGAAAGAAGTAAATGAGATTTGGCTTGATGCACAAAAGCCGTATAATCGAAGCTTAGAAGCTTAGAAGCGGTACGAGAGGTGAAACTTTTCCTCTAATCTATACACTAAAAGCTCCTTAATCGATGATACGAGAGCACAATTGTCAATTGCCAATTACGTCCTCAAAAACACTCGCCTCGTAAATTTTTGAAAAAAAAGCAACAATTTTTGTTTTAGCTGTTTTTTCATCGAAGAAGATGGCCTAGAGAAGAAGAGAAGCGACTTCTACAGCAGATCGAGAAGACGAAGGTGAGAAAGGATAGAAGTCTTCGCGGCGAATCTCCTGCCAATCCTCCGACCAGAGCTTCCGACGCCAACCACGCAGAAACGCGAGCCGTTCAATTTCCAAGTTCTGAAGGTAGCTGCCCAAGTTCTGAATTTTTCTCTGTTTCAATTTCCCAAGTGTCGTCAATTTACCGCCTTCTCAAAAGACTTCCGAGGATGGATTGATTTCTGATAGTGGCGATTCCAGGTGACGAAGAAGGGCGAGGAGTTCTGGAAGTGTGTTTATCCTCCTGCGATTGGACGACTCCGTTAGCAAGCGAGCATGGGGAAGAAGCAGCACAGTAAAGATCGGATGTTCATCACCAAAACTGAGTGGGCTACCGAATGGGGTGGCGCCAAAGCCAAAGATACGCAAACCCCCTTTAAACGTCTCCCCTTCTACTGCTGCGCGTACTCTCCATCTCCCTCTTTCTTTTCACTATCTTTCATTTGTGTCTGTTGGAACTGCTTTCTATTTTACTGTTTTGACTGAAAATTTCAGGCTGACATTCACGCCGTTCGAAGACCCAGCGTGTACTGCTGATGGCAGTGTCTTTGATGTCATGTAAATAGCCTTCTTTTCATTTTTTTTAAGCGTTTTACTCTTCTTTTCATTACATTCTGGCCTTTTCAAATCTTGGTTGTAGGAACATAATCCCTTATATCCGCAAGTATGGCAAACATCCGGTTACCGGAGTGCCACTGAAGCAGGTGGATCTCACCCCCCTAACTTTCCACAAGAATTCCGAAGGTTAGTATGCATTAATCATCAATTCCTATTAACCCGTCAACACCTTTGGTTTTACTTTCTGTGTTTATTGCAATCAATTCAATTTTCAATTAACTCAGTGATGTTTTTGTCTCAAGATCGTCCTATTTGTTGTAATTCTGCTTCTGTGTTGTATGACCATTAATTTGGGTTTAGCTTATAAACGAGTCCAGGATTGAGATATTGTGTCTATAATTCCATATATGATTGTTGGTACAATATCCACACATTGATGACACGTTTTTGTTCTTGTTGAGCTTGTTTATTATTTGTCAATGTTGGCCTCTTAAAGATTAATTTGGCCTATATGATTTTTGTGTTGAAGATTTGGTTTAGGGGCTAAAGTTTGCAAATTTGACTGCAAATATGAGAAACATGTTAAGTAATAATTTTCATGTGAAACACTTTGGACATTGTTAGAGTATGAGATACTCCAGCCCTTGTATATATATGTTTGCATTATGTAAATTTTTGAATGCTGGTTAGGATTTGTTGCTTCTGGATTCTTCTAGCGATGGCTTTAAATAAGCTATTTGTACTTTTGAAATTTATGTCTTAGAAAAATAGAATTAAAAACTCTTTATCTCTTTCACTTCTTTCTCCCTTCCCTTCTCTCCATCAAACCTTTACGCTCAAGTTAGACACCCACATTCTACAGTATCAGTGTGGAAAAAACCAGATTCTTAATGTGGTTATTGCTAATGGATCTGACGGTTTTCTTGATGGCTCCAGCTCTTTTCCTCCAAAAGGTACAACCGATTGCTTATGTCTTGGATCTATGTGTGATGACCCATTTGTGTACGTATGAGGACGACTGTGGGGCAAATCTTGAGGGACGGCATAATGTAATGCCTCGAGTCTAGGCAAATCCCGGGTCGTAGAAAGGGGGTCATCACAATCTCATATCGCTTGGGGGAGGTATATAGAAATGAAATATATGTAAGGAAATCCTCCCAAGATAGTAAGACGCGTTTTAGAGCACAATTGGCAACGGATCTCATAAGAACTCCGAAGTTAAGAGTATTTCGCCGAGAGCAGTACCAGATTAGGTGACTGACTAGGAAGTCCTCGCCAAACAAATACTTGAGAGGAGGATATTGGGATACTATCAAATCCCCACAGCGGACAATATCTTACTGGGAAAAGAGACCGTTACAAATGGTATTAGAGTCTGTACCCAACACGAGGACGTTGGCCCCCGAGGGGGGGGTTGTGATGACCCATATCTGTACGTATGAATACGACTGCGGGACAAAACTCGAGGGATGGCGTGACGTAACGCCTCGAGTCTAGGCAAATCCCGGGTCGTAGAAAGGAGGTCGTCACAATCCATATCACTTGGGGAGGTATATGGAAATGAAACATATGTAAGGAAATCCTCCCAAGATAGTAGGACGCATTTTGGAGCACAATTGGCAACGGATCCCATAAAAACTCTAAAGTTCAGAGTATTTCGCCGAGAGAAGTATCAGGTTAGGTGATCGACTGAGAAGTTTTCGCCAAATAAATCCGTGATGGGAGGATATTGGAGTACGACCCAATCCCCAGAGCAGACAATATTTTACTGGAAAAATGGGTTGTTACACTATGTCTCTCTTAGCAATTTGTTGTTGCCTCAAAGTTACTCTACAGTATCAAAAATTTGGAGCGCTCTTGCTCAGATTTACTCATCGACTTCTCTGACGCGTATTACTGAACTTCGCAGCCAACTCCACTCTCTATCAAATGACAGTCTCTCACCTTCTGTCTACATTCAACGCATCACCATAATGTGTAATAATCTTGTAGCTATTGGTGAGCCTGTGTCTGGTAAAGACCATTTGCACTACTTAGGACCATTTGCACTACAACTCATTTGTTACTTCCATCATTAATTGACCAGAGGAACCGTAAATAAAAGAATTCCACATTCTCCTTCTCAATTATGATTTTCGGTTGGAGAAACAATTCTCTTTTGCTCAATTACCCTCAATTCAAGCAAATTTATCTACTGATAATTTTAAGAAGTAGCCACCATTTCAGGCTACCATTCCCACCTATGGTTCTTCTCACCACCCTGTTTTCACATAACGAGGTTTACTTGGCTAACCAACAACACCTCAAACTCAATGTCGTCCTCCACGATCAAATTCTTTAAAACCAAAATGTTAAATTTGCTTGAAAATTGGTCACATAGTTGTAGTATGTTATCATCGTGCCAACATGAATTACAAACCTTCCACTCTTAGTTCTCTCCATACTATTGTGACTGCTCCATAGTCTTCTTTAGCCCTTATAATGTCATTGTCCTCTTCTTCTCCTCCGATTCATGACACAACTACTTGATATCTAGATTTTGGAGCCACACATCATTTCACTCTGGATGCTTCTCAACTTGTGAGGTCCACTCTATACTCTAGTTCAGATCAAGTATTGGTGGGTAATGATACGTTCTTACCTATGTCTAATATTGGTAATGCACTTCTCCTTGCTACTTCTAATCCACTTCATCTCAAATATGTCATTCACACCCACTCTTAATCACAATCTCCTTAGTGGTTTTAAATTGTGCTTGGATAATAATGTGTTCATCGAGTTTCACTCTAATTATTTTCTTATCAAGGATCAAACAACCAAACATATATTCCTCCAAGGTGTTATGAATAATGGTTTATATTGTTCTCTCTCTGCCTTTTCCCTCAGTCTCGTTGAGCTCTCTTTGTTTCTGCGTCCAGCTCTTCTTCCACTTTATGGCACTAGTGCTTGGGTCATCATGGTCCTCCATTGTGCAAATAATTTTATATCAGTGCAATATTAAGTCTTCTTTAATCAATTTTTTTTTTCTGTCAAGTTTGTTAACGTAAAGTCATCAGTTATCGTTTAATGTTTGCATTTCACTTGCTAATACTTCTTTATGACTTCTATCTATGGATATTAGTGTTTCTTACTATTAATCGATGATTTCAGTCGATACTTTTATTATTTATTCCCTTTAAATGTAAATATGATGTTCAACTTTTATTTCATTTCATAAAATTGTCCAAAATTAGTGTAACTGCTCAATCAAGTCCTTCCAATCTTATTGGGATAGGGAGTTTAGATCTTTATCCAATTTTTTTGCTGCTATTGCTATTACACATAAAATTTCATGCCTCTTACCCCAGCACAAAATGGAAGAGTTGAAAGAAAAAATCGACATATTGTTAAAGTTGGTCTTACTATGTTGTATGCCGCGTTTTACCGCTTCATTTTTGGTGCTACGACAATAATGTTTTACATCAAAAATAAATTTTCGAGATACTTTTTCACAAAACACTGCCTTATGATCATTTAAGAGCCTTTGGTTGTTCTTATTTTCCATCTATTCAGCCTTTTAACTCTCACAAATTACTACCAAGATCATTTGAATGTATTTTTCTCGGATATTCTCCTTATCACAAATGTTACATTTGCCTCTTTCTTTTCATTAATCGAGTTTACATTTCTAGTCATGTAGTGTTCAATGAAAGTACTTTTCTTTTTGCATCTCATTTTGCATCACATTCTATTTTTTCCTCTTCTGATTTTTCTATTTCCATATCTTCAACCATTCTATGTCCACTCCACCATTGTCTTTATGTTCACCAAATTAGATGTCTCTAGCTTCGTCATCTTACTCGGTCTCTACCTTTATCATTTTCCTCTGATTCAATTCCTTGCTCTCCTATTATTATATTGCTTACTAATGTTTTTGATAGGCAAGTTAATTTTAATGTTCGTCAGATGATCACATGGCTAAATCAGGCATCTTTAAACCCAAAGTATTATTGAGTTCAACTTCTCCACCTACACTGGAATTGAGCCCTTATAAACTTGCTTAATCATCACCTCATTGACAAAATGCTATGCTTAAGGAATTACATGCATTAGACATTACCATTTCTCTTATAGCTCCTCCTATGGGATGCAAGGTTAACAGCTCAAAAAATAGGTTGTCAAGCTAAAAAAAAATTTTGATGGCTCTTTCAGTCGGTGTAAAGTCCACTTAGTTGCTAATGGTTATGACCAATCAGAAGGTATTTGATTATTTTGAAACTTTTAGTCCCATTGTTTGGCACACTACTATTGGTATTGTTTTAGCTTGGGCATTTCCTTCTAACTGCCTGACTCATCAAGTGAATGTAAGTAACACATTTTACATGTTGACTTATCGAAACATGTATTTATGGCTCACCTTTCGAGTTTTGTGGATCCTAAATTTTTGACTCGTGTTTGCAAGTTACATAAAGTAATTTATGGGTTAAAACAATCTCCCAGAGCTTAATTCAATAGGCTTAGTACAACTCTTTCTTGCTATGGTTTTATTGCCTCCAAAGCGGATTCATCAATGTTTGTCTTTAATCATTCAAGTATCCTTCTTATTATTCTGATTTATGTGGATGATATTGTTCTTACTGATGTGACAACACTTCAATCTGGAAGCTAATTGATTATTTAAGTTCGCTGCATACATTTAAAGATCTTGAATCATTGCATTATTTTGTTGGAGTGGAATTACCTCAAACAACAACCAATATCTTTCTAAATCAGTCTGGTATATTTAAGATCTTCTTCTTAGAACTATTATGCAGGACTCTAACTTGTAGCCACACCTATAGTTGCTGGTCAAGTTTTACCCGAGGACTCAGGCACCTATTTGCTAGATGGCTCTCAATGTTGCAGTGTAGCTGGCAACTTACAATACTGTTCCTTTGTATGTATTGACATAGCGTTTGCAATCTAAAGTTTCACAATTTATGCACAAGCCAACAAACTTACATTGGCCGATAGTCGAGAATTTTGCGTTATTTAAAAGAGTTAGCTTCTTTTTCAACTTGTCCTTTCTAAAGACATATATGTTACTCTCACGTGTTATGCAAATATCGATTGGAGTTCTTATCTGGTGGTCATTAAGTAAACAAAAAGTGGTGTATCGCTCATCAACTTAATCTGAATATAGGAGCTAGGCTAATGGTGCTGCTTAACTAACTTCGATACAATATTTACTTTCAGAACTGCATATCAAATTGGAGACTCCTTCGATGATTCTACGTGACTACATCTCGACAACATATATAGCTACAAATCCAATTCTACATTCAAAATCCAAACATGTTGAATTGGATTATCACTTACTGTCAAGTTTATTACTTAAGCACACCGAGAAGCAAATGTTCTTACTTATTCTCTAGCTTTCTCAACATTTGAGCCTTTTCGCAAAAAGCTGTGTGCCTACTCACCTTGATCTTATCGGGGGATGCTAGAGTATGAGATATTTGAGCCATCGTCGCGTATATGATCGGAAGCGCTCACATTTGTTGTGACAACACGTCATGTGAAGGTTAGGATAGTCCAGTGTTAGGATCCAGCTCATATTAGAAGAACGAAAAATACATAGTTTATAAGTAGGGTTCTCCTCCTTAACTAGTACAACGTGATTTGGATTAACTGTAAGAATAAATTTATCCGGGTTTCAGTTCAAAGCGGACAACATTGTAATGAAAGCACTGAGAGACTTTATAAATGAAATTAGAGTTATTGTCAAACAGAAATATGGCTGACAAGGACGTCGCCACTAAAGAAGAGAGATTGTAACAGTCCGCCATATGAAATCTTGGACGACCAAGTATAAATATTCAACTCATACTAGTGGAGTTGTACAATATAATATAGGTAGAGAAAGTGAAAAATGTATGATTTATAAATAGATTTTCTCTCTATATCTAATACAGTGAGTTTTGGATTAATCGTAAGAATAAATTAATGCGGGTTCTGTCACAAAGTTAATAATATTATAATGAGAGCAGATAGATACGTTACACTTGTATATATTTGTTTGCATTACATAAATTTTTAAAAATTGGTTAGGATTTGATTTTGCTTTTGGATTCTTCCAGCGGTGGCTTTAAATAAGCTATTTGTACTGAAATTTATGATTAAGAAAAATATAATTAGAAACTATATCTCTTTCACCTCTTTTTACAATCGTTTATCTTTCTGACAGGAACAAGAGGATGATATTTGATGGACTGTTTTCTCTCTATCTTCCAAATAGCAAATGAAAAAAAAAATTTATGGTGAACTAACACATCCTTGTAACTGCTGTCGATCCCAAAAAAAAAAGCATCTCCTTTATTTTACTTTCTAGTTCTTCAAAAAAGCTGTATTGTCATATGTAATGCTTTAGTTTCCCCTAACTTTTTTGTTAGTGATTGTGCTTTGTGATTTTGCACATGTCTTGTTTACTTGTACCGTAAAATGTAATGATGTTTTTCACTTTTTTCTGTAGGAGAGTATCATTGTCCTGTACTAAACAAGGTTTTTACGGAATTTACACACATAGTTGCCGTGAAGACCACAGGAAATGTCTTTTGCTACGAGGTGATTCTTTAGAACTGTTGTATTTAGTTCCACATTTTTTAATGCCATTTGGAGGCAAATGGCCCTCAACATCTTTTCTTTAATATCTAGGCAATCAAAGAATTAAATATTAAGACAAAGAACTGGAAGGAGCTCCTTACTGATGAATCATTCACTAAGGAAGACCTTATCACAATTCAGGTAAGTAATGGTTCTAAAGTTCTAGATATGTCTTTATGTCTGATAAATAAATTTCCAAAGCTTGTTTATTTGTTGCTTCGCAAAATCACTTTTTTTTTGGCGTGCTTTGCAGAATCCTAATGCCCTTGACAGCAAGGCCCTTCTGGGATTTGATCATGTAAAAAATAATCTGAAAGTTGATGATGAAGGTAAGATTTGTTGGTGTTAGCTTTACCAAACATGTCCCTTCCCCATCTTTGGACGTTTTTGATTTTTTGAATTTCATTTTTTCAGAACTGAAGAAAATGAGTATAGATCCTGCCTATAATATTAACGTTTCTGGAGATATCAAGCAAATGCTTGAGGAGCTTGGAACTGCAAAAGGAAAGGAAACTGCCCTTCATGGAGGAGGTGGTAACAAGGCACAGAAAGAAAGGGCTGCTGCACTTGCTTCCATTTTAGCTGCAAGATCAAATATTAAAGAGGATTTAAATTCAAATGGAGAGGTCAATGCCCGCCAATCATACAGTATTGTAGATGCTGCATCTGCTTCAGTTCAAGGTAGAAGTGCTGCTGCTGCTAAAGCAGCATCAAGTGATAAAACTGCTGCTAGGATAGCTATGCACATGGCAGGTGAAAGAGCACCTGTTAATGCAAAGATGGTTAGTACTGCTTTGCTCATTCATTTTTGTTATTTTTTTTTATGAGAGTGGGACAGAGAAGCTTAGTCACCAAAAAAAAATCAGTAAACAAGATATGGAGGGATCGATATTGTGCTCCAAGTCATTATTACTTAGAAATTTATTACTCTTCTGTCACAAGATTAGTATTATGCTTAGTATGTTAAGAAATAATTACAATCAATCTACTTGATCAAGCTCTATAACTTGATTGTTTATGTGACATCCATGGTAATAATTTCACATCTCTCTCTTTTTAGGTAAAAAGTCACTATACAACTGGTGCTGCTTCACGGTCCTTTACTTCAACATCTTATGATCCTGTTACTAAGAACGACTTTGAATACATAAAAGTTGAGAAGAATCCAAAGAAGAAAGGATATGTACAGTTGCATACCACACATGGAGATTTGAATATTCAGTTGCATTGTGATATTTCACCTAGAGCTTGTGAGAACTTCATCACTCTTTGTGAGCGCGGTTATTATGATGGCGTAGCTTTTCATAGAAGCATCCGGTATGGAAACTCCTCCCGCTTTGTTTTGATTTTATGTTTTCATCTGATTTTAATTGTTTGTTGTTCAAATCGCATTGTTACCTATTATATGCAGGAATTTCATGATTCAAGGTGGTGATCCAACTGGAAGTGGGAAAGGAGGAGAATCTATTTGGGGAAAACCATTTAAAGATGAATTCAACTCTAAGTTGGTTCACTCTGGACGAGGTGTAGTCAGCATGGCAAACAGTGGTCCCCACACGAATGGTTCTCAGTTCTTTATCCTTTACAAATCTGCAAATCACTTAAACTTCAAGCATACAGTATTTGGAGGAGTTGTAGGTAACTTGACTACTCTGGCAGCCATGGAAAAGGTTCCAGTCGATGATGACGACCGGCCTATGGTGAGAGTTAATTATCTTTATAATAATGTATGTTTAGACTGCTATATAAATGGTGTTGATTACCAATCGGTGATGATCCATCTCTATAGACAATCTATGTCGTGGTTGTTTGTAGAGACAATATTTCTGTCAGGAAAGTACTTTTGGATGATATACAAAGACGATGTATATTACTCTTGCTTGAATATGTACCTTTCTATGAAGTATAAAATTTGTTGTAATAAGTAAGAAGATCCTCTGATCCTTGCCCCCCTTGTGCAGGAGGAAATTAAAATAACAAGTGTCACAATTTTTGTCAATCCTTACACAGAACCCGACGAAGAAGAGGAAGAAAAGGCAAAAGAAGAGAAGAATGCTCTGGATGAAGATAATGTTTGTTTCAAAAGTCCTTGACCCTCTTTTCCAGATTGCTTTTTTATTTCCCATCGTTCTCTATAATTGGTTGGATTATCAATTATGTGATGTCTTGCAGGATAAAGTTGGATCATGGTATAGTAATCCCGGCACGGGAGCAGTGGATACCCAAGCGGTAGGCAGTGGCAGTGGGGGTGTTGGCAAATACTTGAAAGCTAGAAATGGCAAAGCTGAATCTTCCAAAGTTGAGGCAAGTAGTAAAGTAGAAGCAAATACTACAAAAAAGAGAAAAGTTGGAGTCTCCACGGCAGAATTCAAAGACTTCTCTTCATGGTAAAGGTGACGTTTTTTTAGCCTGTGTAGAATTTTTATTGCAGAGCCTGAAAAATAGAATAGTGGGAGATTAAAAGAGTTTGATGCTTTAGACAGTAGATATGTATCTTTAGGCTGTTTGTAGAATCATTCTGATAATAGAGCAGGGTCAAGGTGTGAAGAGAGTTTATGATTACGAAGTCTGATTCTTTAAACCATACATTTAAGATAACTAATGGGTCAATTGTGGCAAGGACGTTCATCGACGCACTCACCCATTTAATACTATATTTTCATCGAGGGTCGATCAATTTGATTTGCATAATGAAATTAGGCTTTGTTCTGCCAATTGGCTTTCAACAGTTGGTTCTTGGAAATGTCCATCTCTGCCCGTGTCAGCAACGATGGACGAAAGGCAATTAAGAAATTTGGTTTTCGTTTGAGAAAAGAATTCTTGTGTGAATCACGTGTAATATCATTATTGGTAATTAGACTGTTATGTCCGACAAAAGACATGTAATAAGACAAGCTCAGTTGGAATCATAATATGATAAAAAGGATTAAAATCGTTGGAGGCTTAAAATATCTATTTTTTGAAGGTTTTTTTAAAAATAAACTTTGAAGTATCGATTTTTTTTTATATCTTTAAAATTTACTATTTATAAAAAAAAAACATCAAAGTTTTATAAATAAGCAATTTGAACTTTGAGGGGAGTGAGAATGTCAGCCTCTTTCAAGAGCACGGCTGGTCCAGTTAAACCGGCGATCTTTTTCTCAAAATATATATTTTTTTTTGTTTTAAAGGAGAGAATTGCTGATTCAGTTGAACTAGTCGTACTTTTTTAGGCAAAATTCGTGACAAAAGTCATGAGTTTTGTAATTTAGGAAGAAGAGAATCGGTCCAGTTAGACCGACCGTGTTCTTCCTCTAATTCTCAGAGGACAAAATCTGTGACTTTTGTCATGAGTTTTTTTCCACAACAGGACGGCTGGTTCTCTCCCCTTATATAAAATCATCTCCCTTTGGTTTTTAAATCACACAAACTTTTAATACTTTCTCGATTATTTTCTTATTCTGACGATATTTTTTTCGCGTTCACCTGTTTGGTACGAAGGTTTTTTATTAATTTTATCATTTACTTTAGGGATTTAAAAAAAAATTCATATACAAAGTGTTAAACTAAGATTAAATTTTTTATAATGTATTTTTTTATTGTAATTTTTATTTGAAATTCTCTTAACAGTTTCTATCAATATTATAAAAATATGAATATTTTATTTTATGTTTATTTATTTAAATATTTTTAATATTTTTTTTTCTATTAGCGACGATTATTTTTCTGCTCCGGCGATATTTCTCTGCAATCACGAGTTAGGTATAAAGTTTGTTTTTAATTTTATCATTTACTTTAAGGATTTAAAAAAACACATGTACGGTGTTAAACCAAGATTAAATATTTTATGACGTATTTTTTCTTCACTTTATTTTTTATTTAAAATTCTTTTAACAGTTTCTATCTAAATTATAAAAATATAGACATTTTATTTTATTTTTATTTATTTAAATATTGCTAATATTTTTTTCTATATTAAAGATGACTAATTTCTTACTTCGGCGATATTTCTCTGAATTCACGGGCTAGCTACAAAGTTTTTTTCAATTTTATTTTTATTAGATATTTATCTATTATATCGTAGATAATTGGATCGTATCTATTATTGTTTCTCGTACAACATATTAAGTGTTGTAATTGTACTGTGTAAATAAGTTTTGTCTAGGAGATTTGGTTTTAAGTGAGACTATTTGTGACCTCCTGTCTTTGTTGAAAAATTACTTGAAAATTTAATTCTGTCTAGAAGATTGTTCAGTGTAATCTTTCTTGAAAATTATACTCATTAGTACTCTTCACGTTTTAACTTTTTAATTTAATTATTTTTATAAAATGTCAAATACAATTAATTGATGAACATTGTTTTTATTTTTTATTTTTACCATTTTTTCACTTATATAATTTTTATTTTAGTATTTTTTATTGTGTTGATATAAGAATATTATAATAAAATTCTATATATAAATTATTTTTTATTTTAATTAACTTGTGATATTTGTTTGGGGTTTTTTCATTTAAACCATCAAAGTATTGGTATATTTTTAAAAAATCACCAAACTTTACTATTCATTGGCAAGGTAAGAATTTCTTTTATAATTTAACGTTTTATATTATTATACATTTTTGTAAATTTCTTTTATTATGCAGATAAAAATCTTTTAAGATATTTGATTTTCTTTGTATATCTTATCTTTATTTCTTTTAATATATTTTATTTTCTATAATATTATTTTATAGATTTCTGCACGATGTCGTATCAGAAGATCCATCAATGTGATTGAGTATTCAACTATTTTCATAATCTAACAAAACGTATATTAAAATAAATAAAAGAAGTTGAGAGAAATGAAAATACCTTTCGTTATTTTATAAAAGAGTGGAGTATTATTATATTTGATGGTTTAAATGAAAAAAAAAAAACACTTTGTTATCATTATATTTTATACAAAAAATTTTTGTTAGTATTGATGTAAGAGAATTTTAATACTTTCTTGACTTTTAGTATTATTATAGTTTGTGACTATTAATCTTTTTCTTTATTGTATTTTCTATTTGAAGTTCTATTAACAATTTTTATCGAAATTTAAAAAATGGAGACAATTTATTTTTGGGTTTAAACTAAATAAAACTATTTTACTTATAATATCATAATATTTGCATAACTTATGAAGCTATTTCTTACTACCATTGTTTTATAATTTTTACGTGTTTCTCACTTATATAATTCTTATTTTAGTATTTTTTATTGCATTGATGTAAAAATATTATAATAAATTCTATATATGATGTTGTTGTTATTATATTTTATTCAAAAAATTTTGTTATTATTGATATATGAGAATTTCAATACTCTCTCGACTTTTAGTATTATTATAGTTTATAACTATTAATCTTTTGTCTTTATTGTATTTTATAGTTGAAATATCACCCGGACAGAAAAATAGTCGTCGTTAATAGAGAGAAAAGTATTAGAATATTTAAATAAATAAAATATTTATATTTTTAGAATTTTGATAGAAACTGTTAAGAGAATTTCAAATAAAAATTATAATGAAGAAAAAATACGTTATATAAAATTTAATCTCGATTTAACACCTTATATAAAGAGAGAGGACAACTGGTCAAATAACTAATTAATTCATCAAATAATTGAATATTCTAATTTGGTAATAATCTAATAATTTTGTCACTTATTAGTATAATTCAATGATATATTGACTAATTATAATTTACAAATTGAGTCACTAATTAGGCACAATTCAATAATCTTATTACTAATTAGGAAATAATTTAATGATTTAATTACTAATTAGTACAATTTGATGACTAATTAGCTAGTAATTCAATTATTTTTTATGTAACAATCAAATAATTTAATTTTAAATAATTAGAAATTTAAATTTTAAACCAATTCGTAGATTTAGAACTGAAATTGCACGAAATTTTTTTCGATTCTTGAAAAGTTGAACTGAATTTCGGTTTCTATAGTTTAAGAACTTATTCGAACCAAACCAAAACCTCTCGGTTAGTTTCAGTTCTTCGGTTCTAGTTCGGTTTTGCACACCCTTATGTAACGTATAATGTCAATTCGCACATGCACGCACTCACCTATGAAATTTTCATTTAAAGTCAATGAGTTCAATATAATGTCAAATAACTTTTCAATACGCTACCTTCAATTTCGTCAATAAAAACTGAAATTAAACCATTCAATAAAATTGAATTTAAACAAACTTAACAATTCAATAGAAATAATCAATTTTGAAATTCTTCGTTTTAACATTTCAATAAAACTGGAAACAAACGATTTTCACAATTTATTATTCACTTGTCAAAATAAAGATATCAAATCCTTACTTTAACACATCTAATCTCAACCAAATCCCTATCAAATCTATCCATGACAGTAATTAAAACTATCTCCACCTATCAAGTTAATAAATTCTAATCGAACTATTTTTAATCGTTAGAAATATTTACCGTATGTCGGTTCCACCACTTTTTCAACAAAATTCCACCGAATCTTTTGTTTTCTACTCCAAAACGTTCCTCTCAACGAGCTAAATAATTTATCCTAAAGGACAGATCAGCAAATCTCACATTTTTCCCTTTGTTTCTCTTCTTTTTTTCCATGTTTTCCCCTCAATTCTTTCTTCTTCTCCCTCATTGCAACTCTCTCTCTCTCCACGCAAATGATGAAGTTGCCACCTACCTTATTATACCTAAAAACCAAACTTATCCGTTCCAAATGACCATTTTACCTTTCTTTTTATGATTATTTATCAATTAAGCAATTTCAGTTAATTCTTAATCACACTTAACTTTAATATAATCCAATTAGATTAATTTTAATTTAATTTTCATACAACTTTTACCATTTTAATGCTTAATCACACTTAACTTTACTATTGTCAAATTCACTTAAAACTTTATATTATGTTATCCATACAACTTTTACAACGTATATTTACATTTTTTTCCTCAAGTTATTCTCAAAATACTATTACAACTGAGTATTAAAATTTTCAAACCGTTATAGTAAGAACCAGCTCGAGACCAAGGAACAGAATCGGCCCATGTATTTCGGTCTGGTTTCGGTCGGTACTCAAAGTAGCCATGTCCGGTATCGGTTCTGCACACCATGAAACCGAGGGATATGGTCCGATCCACGGTCTTGATACAGGAAACTCGAAAAATCGTGGATCGAGCAGTATAGAATTGAAAAACCCTAAATCTAAGAAAATTGATTTCTGATTTTAGTTTTCAGTTCACTCTTTTTTGCAAAACCAAATTGCAGTGTGGAGAGTTGCAGAACCGATGTCCGAATCTTCGCGTTCGTGTTGCCCTTTGCTCTTCACAGGCGCACCGAAGTTCGAACCGAAGTCTGAATCCTCACACTGCTCTTCCCACCTCGCAAGTGTTGCCGATCCGAAGTCTGAATTTTCACGCTACTCTTCCCACCTCGCAGGCACTACCCTTCGCGCTGCTTTTCCCACCTCGCAGGCACTGCCCTTCTGTAAGCACAAACAGTTTTATTCACTTGAATCAACATGATTTTCTAATTGCTAGAACAATATAATGTAGTTATTGTTGATGATAGCCAAATTTGTCGTCTTTTAGAAATAACACTAATGAAAGTTTTGTGTTTGCTGCTTTACTTACTAGAATGTAGTTGATGTTGATGTATGTTTTTAAGTTTTGTATTTGCTCCTGATCCTATTCTGTAAACACAAAAGTTTTGTGTTTGCTGCAGATGATATGGTATCCAATTAATGGAGAAGAGCAAATCCATTCAATTATCGATAACTTATTTACTAAAAAATTTGTGATATGAATCTATTTGAGGATGGTTTTGTAACTTTGGTTATTGTTCTAAATAAATGTGTTTTTTTCCATAAATTTGTGTTTGTTGAATGCCAAGGCCTATTGCATGTGTATTCATATAAAACAAATTTTAGCTCCAGGTGCAACGATATGATGGATTCTTCTCATAGTGAAAATTCGCATGTGGACTAAAAAAAAACTAAGTCTCGAGTTTGGAATCACTACAGTATGATACAGAATACCATTTCAACTAAATGTAATTATTGTGGGTAAAATTATGCAGCACACCCGACGAAAAATAGAATTTATAGTTTAATAAAGCATATTAAAGTATGCAAAAAGTTTTAACGAAATTTAGACAATAAGTAAAAAACTTTGAGCTTTATACCTAATAAAAGCAAATTTGCTGGTGTACCAATATTTACTATAATTGCTGCTCGAGAATTTCTCACAAAGATGATTATATTGATGAATTGACACTAGAAGTGATTGAAGGAATTGGTTTTAGGACATTTTATTTGTGTCTCAATCCTTAGTTCATTATGCTATCTAGACTAACAATTGCAACAGATATTTGCAAGATATTTCAAATAGAAAGAAGCAAGTTGAATGAGAATTTTTTTATGACGTCAGAGAGGGTATGTTTAACCACTGATACATGGACACCTTTTAAAAATTTGAATTACATGGTATTTACATGTCATTATATTGATCGAGAGTGGAAAGTGCAAAAGAAAATATTGAGTTTTTGTTTGATTCCAAACAATTAGGGTGAATCTATTGGTAAGCAAGTTGAAAAATATTTGCTTAGTTGGGATATTGAAAATGTTACAACCGTAACAGTTGACAATGTGTCTTCCAACGACATTGTAATTTTTTATTTGATAAAGACAATTTAAAATTAGAAAATGTTGATTTTAAATGGCGATCATAAATTTGATCATTTCAGATG
Source organism: Begonia peltatifolia (assembly GCA_022433055.1). NCBI lineage: Eukaryota > Viridiplantae > Streptophyta > Magnoliopsida > Cucurbitales > Begoniaceae > Begonia > Begonia peltatifolia. Next base: position 157,856 of record CM039526.1, on the reverse strand, counting down.
GATTGAAAGAACATCATCAGCCCATAGCAAGGGTATGAAAAGTTGTTAAGTATATAAGGACTTCTTCGAGAAGATTGCAATAGTTCAAAGCGTGTATTGATGCGGTTAAAATTACTTGTAAAAGTACTTTGTTGCTTGACGTTCCTACTTGTTGGAACTCTATGTATTTGATATTGTCAAACACTGAGAAATATGAAACGATATTTGAAAAATTAGCAGAGAATGATATTTCTTTCTTGCATTAAATGGGAGGGGAAGGTTCACTAACAGTTGAAGATTGGTCATACATAAAATTATTAGAGATATTTCATACTATGACACTTAATGTTTCTGCTTCTCTGCATATTACATAGAAATGGAAGTATGTGAAGTCTGTAATTTGAAAATTGCTATTGACTCATATGTTAACGGTGATAATATGATGCTAAGAAAAATGACCAACGAGATGCAAAATAAATTTGCTAATTATTGGGGATCTTTTAAAAAAATAAACATGCTTGTATGTTGTACTTGATCCAAGTTGCAAAATAAGATTTTTATGGCATTGTTTAGCCATTTTATTTGGGAGAGAAAGAACTGCACAATACTCAAAGCAGGTGGATGATATAATTGAAAAGTTGTATACTGAATATAAAGGTGATACAACCAATGAAGACCAGACTTCAAGTAGCAGCGATAGTCAACAAAGGTCTCTAAAGTTAATGAGTACATTAGTGCATCTTGTTCAACTGCAATGTACTATTTGTTTTATGGGTTTGGAAATTCTTCTGAGAGAAATAATGAAAGTGATATGTCAGATATTGATCAATATTTGTTCGAGAAATTAAAATTTTTTTCAGAGAGTGCTGACATATTATTTTGGTGGAAGAGGAATTCCGATAAGTATCGAGTTTTAAGTGCAATTGCGAACGGTGATATCAGAATCTATTTTTAGTTGTAGTAGTCGTGTTCTTGATACCTTTCGTGGTTCGCTAACCCCACCCCCAAAGTGTTGAACCTCTTATATGCATTCAAATTTGGCTGAAAATATTCAATCCTTTTAAAATTTTTAAAAACATTGACGACGATTTCAATGAGAGTACGATTTCGACTTTCGAAGAAGGTTTGAATATTTCAATATTTATTTGTTTCACATGTTTATCTCTAATTATTTACTAATGGCTTCAATATTTTCGTTTTGCAGATTATGCTACAGATAAAAAGTTTGAAGAAGATGACACATTGATGCTTTAATATAGTTCCAACTATTTGTTTGTATTTTTAAAGTTGTTTTTTGCTGGATTAATTTTATATATTAGATATAGTTTCTTACGTTACATTTTAATGTTGGATAATTAGATTCAGTTTCTTATATTTTATTTTAATGCTAGATAGTTGGATTTAATTTGTATATTAGTTACTTGGATTTATTATTTGGTTTGTGTTTTTAAAGTTGTTGGATGAATTTTGGATATTGGATTTAGTTTCTTAGATTCATTTTAATGTTGGATAGTTGGATTTAGTTTTCATATTAATTGTTAGATAATTGGATTGGATTTATTATTTCATTTGATTTTTAAAATATTGCATTAATTTTGAATGTTGAATTGTTTTTGTTCGATTTACTTTTAATTGTTTGAAAATTATAAAAAATTTTAAAATTATTTGCAAGGAACGGGGACCAGACCAAAAAATTGGTCTGGTCCCGGTTGCTCGAGTCATTTTTGGGAAGCTTTTTAAAATCCTAAAATGGCGTGGTCCAATTCCGACTCCAGCTTGTAATGGGACCCACCCACCCCTACTTAGTATATTATGCCTTTGGGTTTGTAAAAGGGTATGTGTTTTGTAACACAAAACGGGTTTTTAGTGTGTTGTTTATGGCAAAGAGCATAAAAAAGGTTAAAAAGTGGAATGGAATTAGGAGTCAACCCAAGGTGTGTGTCTTGTGCTTGAGTAATGGTGGGTTTGATGATGATAATGCAGGCCGGCAGCTTTATTAATCTCTCTCTCTCTCTCTCTCTCTCTCTCTCTCTCTCAAACTCCATTGGCACGCCTGCTCCCATTAGTAATGTTTCAACCTTTGTTTTACTTTTTCAATACCACTTTATTTTCTTTTCGTCGGAAAGAATTCTCTCTAACGAATTCACCACAGATTCAGTCTATCCCGCTATAACATGATGCATGACTTTCCCTCTACCCTGCTCTCTATCTCTCTCTCTCTCTCTCTCTACAAAATTTTCAATTCATGATCCCTTTCCTCCAGAATTTACGCTGTTAAAACGCAATCGAGCCTCCTGTTTTCATCAAATTATATTGATGTGGATCTCTCTCCAGTGTATTAATGGATACGTTGTTTAGATTTGCTAGTCGGCAATCTTACAATTCTAGCAGAACTTCGAGCAGTTCAAGATCTTCCCGACAGAATAATTTTTACCAACAGGAAGAAGAAGAATGCTTCAATCTTTTCATGGATGAAGAAGACTTCTCGTCGTCTTCTTCAAAACACTGTAACTACCCGAATCAGCTCCACCAATTCACTACCTCTACCAACACAAGCACTCCAACTCCCACTGAATTCTCCTTTTCTCCCTCAAATGACCTTAATTTCGAGTTTTCCGGCAAGTGGGCAACCGATATACTTCTAGAAATTGGCCGGGCCTTTGCGGATAAGAACAGCACGCGCGTGCAGCAACTTATGTGGATGCTCAACGAGCTCAGCTCTCCCTACGGTGATACCAATCAGAAGCTGGCGGCGTATTTTCTTCAAGCTTTGTTTAGCAGGATAACAGATTCCGGCGACCGCTGCTACTGTACTTTAGCCGCTGCGTCAGAGAAAACGTGCTCTTTCGAATCGACGAGGAAGATGGTGTTGAAATTTCAGGAAGTTAGCCCATGGACTACGTTCAGCCATGTGTCATGTAATGGTGCAATCATGGAGGCTTTTGAGGGACAGGCGAAGCTACACATATTAGATATAAGCAATACGTATGGTACCCAATGGCCCACTTTGCTCGAAGCACTCGCAACTCGTACTGACGAGACTCCGCACCTCAGTCTGACGATGGTGATCGCAACGAGACCTGGCGTCGGTGGAGGAGGAATGCTCGCAAATCAGAAGATAATGAAAGAAATAGGTTTAAGAATGGAGAAATTCGCTAGACTCATGGGGGTGCCTTTCAAATTCAACGCAGTATACCATTCCAGCGACCTTTCCGACCTAGACCTATCGCAATTAGACATCAATGACGACGAAACGATCGCTGTCAACTGCGTCGGTGGATTACACACAGTCCCGGCTGTCAATAATCGGCGGGACACCTTGATTTCGTTGTTCCGGAGTCTAAAACCGAGGATAATAACGGTTGCAGAAGAAGAAGCTGATTTAGACGTTGGCGTTAAAGGGATTGACTTTTTAAGAGGGTTTCAAGAATGTGTTCGGTGGTTTAGGGTTTACTTCGAGTCTTTGGAAGAGAGCTTTGATAGAACGAGCAACGAGCGGTTGATGCTGGAGCGATCGGCAGGAAAGGCCATCGTAGACCTGATAGCTTGCTCTCCGGCGGACTCAACGGAGAGGCGGGAGTCTGCGGCCCGGTGGGCACGACGACTGCATGGAAGTGGGTGCAGCCCGGTGGCGTTTAGTGATGAAGTTTCAGACGATGTTCGAGCGCTGTTAAGACGGTACAAAGAAGGGTGGACGATGAAGCAGGATCCAGAGGGAGCCGGGATGTTCTTGGCGTGGAAAGATCAGCCGGTGGTCTGGGCCAGTGCATGGAGGCCATGAGGGTCGCCGCTCGGAATGCGGTGTGATTCACACGTGTCACTCTTTCTATGGCCAAACGTAGAATTGATAGAAAAATGGAAGCACCAGTTTTTCTGATTACTTTTTTCAGTTCATGAAAAGAAGAAAGGGCAAGGATCGAGTTCATGATTATTGTTGTCAGCGTTCTCGTGTAATAGGTGTTTTTTTTTTTAAGGATCAACACGAACTCATACCGTTTTCTAAACTTATAATGCCATGTTGGTGTAATTTGTACATAAAATTGTTTTTTTGGTGGACTTTAATGATTAATGTTACAAAAGAGATTATTCCTGGGGTTTGGTGGGAGCATGAGGTGGAATTATTTTAATGAAGTGGGCAGAACTGCTAAAAACATTTGCCATTTGGCACTCAAACTCAGAGCTCTTGATGGAGTAGGTAGATTAAGGTGATATAAGCAACACATACACCATTAAATTGGACGGCCACTCCATCTCTCTAAAACCTCTCTCTCTAGACCTGGGTTCTTCTTTTTTTTTTTTTCTTTTAAGTGGGCAACAAATAAGAACTGTTTCAGTTCATATCTGTAGCGTAAAGCTGTGTTGATCAAATCCAAACCCTGATTGGATAGTTCTTGTGCAACAAAATTAGAGTAGCCCATTTAAAAGGCATCAACATCAACAAGCATACTCCCTCCCTCCTTTTCTCAACTGACCTCACTTTCTAACCCCTCTCACAGAATCCTGCCAAACCCAAATTTCATCCAGCCTAACTCACCTAACCCTAGTTTTTTCTCTCCCTTCCCAGGTCTAGCGAAGCTCATATTTTCCCCTCCTTCCTCTCTCTCTTCTTCCCCCAACCCACTCGACTCATTTGGCTAAGTCATGCTGATCTTCAAATAGAGTTTGATTTATGACAACTCTTGTGAGAAACAAGTTTAATTAATACGCTGATGTTGTCATATCTTCAACACAAATTGATTTGAAAGTCCTTTTGCTTGTACCATGTTTCTTGCCATCTCCATAACAAGTTGATTTTTCCACTCAGCAACACTGTTTTGCTCCATAGTTTAAGTAGTCGTCGGCTTTATGAATGTCTTTTTCCTCGTACAAAAGATTAAATTCCAAGGACATGAATTCTACACTTGTATGAGTGCAAAGTGTTTTGACATATGAACCACTTTACCTCTCAACTCTAGTTTTAAAATGCTTGAATTTTTCAAATGTCTTTACTGTTGAGTTGTGGAGCCTAATTTAGATTTGAGAATATTTTAGTAATATTTACTCTATTATTCTGTAACCCTAAATTGTCTATTATATAAAGACGTATTTAGGCTATTGGAGATAAAGAGAGTGTGAGACAAAAACTATTGTAACTCGTTCCTTTGTTCTTAGTGAAATCTGTCAGCGGCCAGTGGACGTAGCTCTCACAACGAGAGTGAACCACTATAAATCTCTCCGTATTATTTTCTTTTCGGTTTTCGATTGTTCGTTACAAGTGGATTAGGGCGTCTAATCCTAACAACTGGTATCAGAGCTTCGAGTTGAAGCTGTTTCAAAAATCAGAGTTTGATTTTCTTGAAGGTTTCGAACGAATCAGGTTTGTAATTTTTAGTGTGAGAAATTACAATTTTTTGAAAAGAAAAGGAATTCTATTTTTTTGGTTGCTTACCGTGGAAATAAAAAAAAAAAAGAATTTTGCTTTTGGTTACTGTTCTTGATAGCAAGAATAGAGAGGTTCTCTTCTTCATTACGAAAAGAAAAAAAAAGGTGAATTTTTTTGTCTTCTTCGCTGCGAAGAACAGAGAGAAGAAACAGATAGATAGAAGTGCTATGCCGCCGAACTGTCTTGCCGTTCAGCCATCGCCGATCTTATTGTGTTTCTTTGTTTTTAAGGGAGAAACAGAGACAAAAATATCTATTTTTGTTTTGGATTATTCAGATTTGAGAAGTTGTTTGTGTGGAATTTTTTAGGTTCAAATTTTGATATTGGGTGATCGAAAATATTTGGGCAAAGTTATTGATTCAGAAAATTTTGCAGGATTTACTATGATTTTAAAAGGGTGCGATTTGGATATTCTATTCTGAAAAGAATTTTGGGATACAAATTTGATTTTCAAATTTTTATTAAATATTTTGGATATCTATATTGTTGGGCAAATTTATTCAGAATATTTTTGGGTAAAATTCTATTCTTTGATAAAGATGACAGACGACGATAGTACAAGACACGGTATTGGAAAATTAAATGCTACAGATTTTGCGTTCTGGAGAATGCAAATTGAGGACTACTTGTACGGGAAAAAATTTCATCTTCCCCTGAGTGCGAAACTAGAGAAGATGGAAGACGGTGAATGGAATATCCTTGACAGACAAGTTTTGGGAGTCGTCCGATTGACGCTAGCCAAAAGTGTTGCTCACGACGTAGCGAAGGAGAAAACCACCGCAAGCCTGATGAAGGCTCTGTTTGATATGTACGAGAAACCCTCTGCGAATAACAAGGTATTTCTTATGAAGAAGTTATTTAATCTGAAGATGATTGATGGTACTTCTGTTGCAGCGCATCTGAATGAATTTAATACTATTGTGAATCAATTACTATCTGTGGATATTGATTTTGGGGATGAGGTTCGTGCTCTAATTTTGCTGGCGTCTCTACCGAATAGTTAGGAGCCTATGAGGGCAGCAGTTAGTAACTCAGTCGGAAGCGCAAAATTGGTATTCACCGATGTGAGGGATCGTATTCTTGCCGAGGAGGTCCGTAAAATTGATTCTAGTGAAACATCAAAGGGTTCAGCCCTGAATGTTGAAAACAGAGGTAGAGTCAATGATAGAAACTCCAACCGGAGTAGGGGCAGATCTAAGTCAAAGAATGGAAGAGATCAGTCTAAGTCCCGGCGAACACTTGAGTGCTGGAATTGTGGTAAGCAGGGTCACATGAAAAAAGATTGTAGAGCACTGAAGAAGAACGGAAATGACAAAGGTGATGGAGCAAATGCGGTAACAGAAAACATCACTGACGCACTACTTCTTTCAGTTGATAGCCCGATAGACTCGTGGGTCTTGGATTCGGGAGCATCTTTTCACACCACCGCACATAAGGAATTAATAGAAAATTATGTGACTGAAAATTATAGCAAAGTCTACCTTGCAGATGGTGAACCACTGGATATTGTGGGTATCGGGGACATCAAACTGAGGATGACAAATGAATCTATTTGGAAGATCAGTAAAGTGAGACACGTGCCAGGGTTGTTGCGAAATCTGATTTCAGTTGGACAGCTTAATAATGAAGGTCATCATGTCAGTTTCGGAAACAGTGATTGGAAGGTTACTAAAGGAGCGATGGTCGTCGCTCGAGGTCACAAAACAGGTATCTTATATATGACATCTACATGCAGAGACACAGTTGCTATTGTTGATAACTCGAAGAACACAGAGTTGTAGCATTGCAGATTGGGCCACATGAGCGAGAAAGAAATGAAACTTCTTATCAAGAATGGTCAGATTACAGGCTTGAAGTCTGTTGAGCATCAATTATGTGAAAGTTGCATTTTTGAAAAACAGAAACGTGTCAGTTTCCTAAAGGTTAGGAAAGAGTTGAAAAAGGAAAGACTGGAATTGGTGCACACTGACGTATGGGGACCCGCACCCATTTCTTCTCTTGGTGGATCATACTACTACGTGACATTTATAGATGATTCAACAATAAAGCTATGAGTTTACTTCATGAAAAATAAATCTGATGTGTTTAGTGTTTTCAGGAAGTGGAAGGCCTTGGTTGAGAACGAAACAAATCTGAAGATGAAGTGTTTGAGGGCAGACAACGGAGGCGAGTATATCAATACGAATTTCAAAGAGTTTTGTGCTGTGAATGAAATTAAGATGGAAAAGACTATTCCTCTAACACCTCAAGAAAATGGAGTTGCTGAAAGGATGAACAGAACACTGAATGAACGTGCAAGGAGCATGAGATTGCACGCTGAACTGCCTAAATATTTTTGGGCAGATGCAGTCAACACAGCAGCCTACCTGATCAACAGAGGACCCTCCGTACCTCTAGATTTCAAACTTCTAGAAGAAATCTGGAGCGGTAAAAAGGTAAACTTTTCCTTTTTGAAAGTGTTTGGTTGCTTATCATATATACACATTGATGATTCTGATAGAAGCAACCTTGATCCAAAATCTAAGAAATGTTTTCTTATTGGTTATGGTGACGCCTTGGTTATCGTTTCTGGGATAATCAAAATCGGAAGATCATTCGCAACAGGAACGTCATTTTCAACGAACAGGTTCTTTACAAAGATGTTGTTGGCAAAACTTTCGACAATGGGAGTTCTGTTTTGAAAGAGTCTACTGTGGTCAACTTGAAAGATTTTTCATCTGATAATGCTCCGACTGTCAAAGAAGATCAGAGTGTTATTGAAGAAGAAGTTGATGAAAATGTGACTCCAGCGGTAAATCCACAAACGCCGATTGCAGAACTGAGAAGATCATCCAGAATCAGCAAACCAGTCCATAGATGGACTCCATCTCTTAATTACATGCTACTGACCGACAGAGGAGAACCAGAATGTTATCAAGAAGCAGTACAGTCTGATGATTCGATTAAGTGGGAGGCAGCCATGAAAGATGAGATGAACTCGTTGAAGTTAAATAAAACTTGGCAATTGGTTGAGTTGTCGAAGAGTAAGAAAGCACTACACAACAAGTGAGTTTATTGGATTAAAGAAGAACATGATGGAAGCAAGCGGTATAAAGCTAGATTGGTTGTCAAAAGTTTCCAATAGAAGGAAGGTATTGACTATACCAAGATTTTCTCACCAGTGGTGAAGCTGACGACGATCAAAACTGTCCTGAGTTTAGTTGTGAAAGAAGATCTTCATCTTCAGCAGATGGACGTGAAAACTGCATTTCTTCACGGTGACTTAGACGAATAGATCTATATGAAACAACCACAGAGTTTCGAGGTGAAAGGAAAGCAGGAGCTTGTGTGTAAGCTTCAAAAGAGCTTATATGGCTTGAAACAGGCTCCAAGGCAATGGTACAGGAGGTTTGATAGCTTCATGAAGAGTAACAACTTTGTGAGATGTGAAGCCGATCACTGCAGTTACTTCAAAAGGTTTGATAACTCTTATATTATTCTGCTCCTTTACGTTGATGATATGTTAATTGCAGGAGCAAGCTTGCATGAGATTGATAGGCTGAAGAAGAAATTATCTAAGGAATTTGCAATGAAGGATTTGGGTACTGCAAAATAAATCCTTGGGATCAGGATTTTCAGGGATCAAGAGGTTCTCAAACTGTCACAAGAAGAGTACGTAAAGAAGGTTCTTAGCAGGTTCAAGATGCACGATGCTAAGCCTGTCACTACACCGTTGGCTAGTCATTTCAGATTATCCAAAGATCAGTCGCCCTCGACCGATGAAGAGAAAGACTACATGACTACTGTTCCATATGCCTCTGCTGTTGGTAGTCTTATGTACGCAATGGTTTGCACACGACCAGACATTGCACATGTAGTGGGAGTTGTCAGCAGGTTTATGAGTAATCCAGGAAGAAAACATTGGGAAGCCGTAAAATGGATCTTGCGATATTTGAAGGGAAGTTCAGATTTCGCTTTATGTTTTCGAAAGTTTGATTTGGGCTTGGATGGATATGTTGATGCTGATAATGGTGGTGATATTGACAGTAGTAAAAGCAGAACTGGGTATGTCTACACCTTGGGTGGCACCGCAATCAGTTGGGTCTCGAGGCTTCAAGATGTAGTTGCTCTTTCTAGTTGTGAAGCAGAGTATATTGCAGTGACAGAAGCTGTGAAGGAGATGATGTGATTGCAGCCTTTCTTACACGAGTTAGGTCAAAACTACGATGGAAGTGTATTGCATTGTGACAGCCAAAGTGCCATCCATTTGGCAAAGAACCTGGTTTATCATGGCAGGACAAAGCATATACAGGTGCGTTATCACTTCATCAGATCCGCCTTAGAAAATGGAGTATTGGCGCTTGAGAAGATACCAGGGAGTCGGAATCCAGCTGACATGTTGACGAAAGTTGTGACGAGTGAAAAGCTGAAGTTGTGCGCAACTTTAGTCGGACTTTTTGGATGAAATATGAGAATGAAGCCACTACAAATGGAGAGATGATGAGATTAGTCTCCAAGTGGGAGATTGTTGAGTTGTGGAGCCTAATTTAGGTTTGAGGGTATTTTAATAATATTTACCCTATTATTCTGTAACCTTAAATTGTCTATTATATAAAGACGTATTTAGGCTATTGGAGATAGAGAGAGTGTGAGGCAAAAACTATTGTAACTCGTTCTTTTGTTCTTAGTGAAATCTGTCAGCGGCCAGTGGACGTAGCTCTCACAACGAGAGTGAACTAATATAAATCTCTCCGTATTATTTTTTCTTTTCGATTTTCGATCGTTCGTTACAAGTGGATTAGGGCGTCTAATCTTAACATTTACTTGTTTTTTAAAATATAAACTTAGCTCATATGATTACAATCATCATTAAAGGGAAAAAAATACAACTCCCATCAAAAAAATGTAGTATGCATAGGCCCGCATATGTCAACATGTATTAATTAAAAACATTATGATGGTTCCAATTCCAATAAGAAAAGACTTTCTAAATTATTTTCTACAATTACATCCTTCACATAATTCAACAAAGCCAGTTTTTGGTATTCATAAATTATACCTTTTTCACTTAACAATTTCAATTTTTGGTAATCCATAACTATATATTTTCCACTATGATGTCTCACTCTACATATATGAGACTTCTATTAGGAATCTGTTTCAACTTTTCTATCTGTTGTTGAATTGTAAAAGAAAGTCATAGTCCTAACTTTAGCTAATTCTTTGGGTTTCTCTTTGACTATTACTTTAGTGTGGTTGTCATTATTAATTGAGAGTTGTAATGTTGTTAATGTTAATCTATGCAAACACTCGTCAACCCAATGAGATCTCTTGCATAATAAACACGATATAGTTCTATTCATTGGTCACAGTTTGCTAACCCCTTTTGATATCTTTTGGCCCTCCCTTAGGACATATGGCTTTCTTTTAGTAGTGTTTACATTCGGTTTATGTGACTTCATATTGTTTTAAATGTTAGGTAAGTTCATCTTCGGGTTAGGAATTTTAGTAGTGTAGTCAAATAACTATTCTATTGCAACAAGGACACTTAAGAGATTCTGTACTCTCTGTTCATATAATTTTGTCATGACCCATAGTTTTAGTCTTTTGATAATAGTGAAGATCTAGTCTTGTTTAGAGATATATAATATATTAAGCAAGTGGAGTGGCCTGAAAACAGTTTAACATATTATCAAATATTACCAGTCTACTTTAGTTGTCATAATAAATGACAAGCATGAAGTCAACATTTTCAAGAAAAAGTTGATCAGATCTTCCCATGTATAGATTACAAAATCACAATCACAAATGTCATTGTAAATCTTGTAGACCACAAATCATAACAATTGAGTATGAGTTTGGCTATCTCATTGACACGATCCAGGACCCTGATTATGGTGCTCGTAGAACTCTCTCCATTATCTACACTTTTTCTCTTCTCTTGTCAGAATTCAAGATTCTACACCTGATCCATCATCTCTCAGATAGAGATGGTATCTCTTTTTTTTTTTTTTTTTTATGTACAACAGTAATCTCAATAAAAAAATCAGACATTTCATTCATTTGACAGATATCAAATAGCATTAGGGACTTCTTGCAAGTATATCATTTGTTCACGGCCCATCCCATACCTAAAGAATCCCTAATCACCCATTCTTCCTTCATCGCTCGCCTTTAGCAGCTTTTCTTATTTGCTGCTCATCACCATCGTTCATCTCTCTTTGCCAATTGTCGCCGCTCGTCGCTTGTTGCCCAACCCCATCACTGGTCGATCAAATCTCAGCCTTGTCGCTCGTCGTCGTCATTCAACCTCATTCACACTTGGTCATCGACCCTAATTGCTAGTCAAATTTCCACCTTGCACTCTGCACATTATTGAATTGTAATATTATACTCAATGTTGTTATTATAAATTCTATAAAATGAAGATATCATTGATGATATGTTGAATGTTATCATTGAATTTTTGTTCTTCTAATTTCAACAGAAAAATGAACATCAAGTGTAAGGTTTTTCAAAGTTCTTTGAAGTACTTCGTGATGTGAATGGGTATATAATTAAATTGCATTAGTTGGTTTCCATTAGTTTACAAATTTAACCTAAAAAAAGGATCATTGCTGCACCTGTTCTTGAAGCCATTTTTGGTTCATTGATTTTTTCAAACCATTTTTTGTGAATGATGAACTCTGTAAAATTACTTTGGATTAAATATGGATAATAGATTAGATGTATTGGCATTGGACGTATTGTTTATTTTTTTATATAGATTGGATATATTGTCTATTGATAAATGTATATGGATTGGATGTATTGCCAACCAATATTGATGTTATAATTATTTATGTTATTGTAGAATGAATTTTTCGTTTGATAAAAATTTGCAAGATGATCCCAGAAAATTTAAGTCCGAAGTTTGGTATTATTATAGTAGGATAGCAAATAGTAATCAAGTTAAATGTAATTATTGTGAGCAAACTTATACAGCTCATCCGTTAAAAAAAGGAACTTCGAATTGAGGAAGCATTTAACAGTGGGTGAAAAGTTTGCAAAAAATATAGATAATAAACAAAAGACTTTGATTTTGGATTCAACGAGATCAAAAGTTTTATTGTGTCAATATTTAGTACAATGAGTGCTTGAGAATTTCTTACAAAGATGATTATATTATATGAGTTGTCAATTAAATTGGTTGAATGAATTGATTTATAATCTTTTATCTATATTTAAACTCTAAGTTCATTATGTCTTTTAAAAAAACTATTTCAAGAAATATTCGAAAGATATTTTGAGAAAGAAGGAAGTTAAAGGAGTATTTTTTTTATTTATACAGAGTATATTTGACGACTGACATATGAACTCATGATAACCAAAGGTATATTAAACTCGAAACTCTTCAACAATGCACAATAGAAACTCAAGAACACCTTTGAAATCAAGTATAAGGAATTTGACCCCAATCAAACCTTGACGACGAAATCAAAGTTATCAAACAAAGAGATTGCCCCATAACTGAACTTGTGGTTATAACCAAAACTGTCAAGTTGATCTTTCAAGTTCTGACTTGAAAACGATTTAGTTTTTCAAAAAGAACTAAAGAAAAAATCCTCACAAATAGTAACTCAAAGTCTTGTATATTGATTGTATAATGTTGTAAGGTTTATGTCTTTAAATAGCTACAAATTATCCTAATGCAATAAGAAAGTAATTAGGAAATATCTAAATATTAGAAAACTTAACAAATTAATAAAATAAAACTAGATTAAAACAAAAGGAAATTAGGTAACTAAACAAAAAAAAACTTTAACCACATAATAAAAAGAATTTTGGATCAATTTGATTGATGAATTTTGTGGCTCTTCTTCCTAAATTTGTACCCTACCTTCCTTCAAGAATTAGAAAATAAATACTTGACAATTTGATAGAGAAAAATAAATTTTGCATGTGCATGTTTTATTGTTGTCCTTCAATATCATCACCTGCCACTAAATCTTTGGGTATTTTTCAAGTATTTACGGTCTTCCTTTCCTCCCAAGCATCATTTTCAATACTTAACAAATTTATTAATTTTAACTTTTGTTGAAAAAAATCTTTCTTTTGGATTTCTAGGATCAATCCATGTAAGCTTTCATGCATTTTCTTGGTTCTTGATTTTGTTATTGTACCTTCAATATCTTAACATAGATCTTTAACTTTGGGTTTGAAGTTAGTTGCACCTTGATTCACATCATTCTCTCTCTCCTAAAAAAGATTTGTCCTCAAATCTCTTATATCATACAAAGATAAGTCATTAATATTAAAAGTAGTACTTACATTACCATATTTACTAGGTAAATCAATCTTATAAACATTGTAATTGATGTGTTTCAACAATTTGAAGAGACCATCTCTTCAAGATTGTAACTTGTTTTTTCTTTTGTTCACAAATCTTTCTTTCCTTAAGTAAATCCAAACCTAATCTTCAGACTCGAAAATAACTTTCCCTCGGCGCTTGTTTGCTTAACTTGCATAATATTTATTTTTTTTCTCAATGTTTTCTCTTATGCTTATATGTAGTTCCTTACAAATTTAGCTCTTTCTTTTCATCAAAATTAGCAAACTCATTAGTAGGCAAAGGTAACATATCAATTGAAGTTAAGAGATTAAAATCATAAACAATTTCAAATGGTGAATAAGATGTACTAAAATAAACAACCCTATTATATGCAAACTCAATATGTGGTAAACACTTCTCCCATTGTCTTAAGTTCTTAGAAATAATGGCTCTCAACAAAGTAGAAGGTGTTCTACTTACTACCTCGGTTTGTCAATTCGTTTGAGGGGTGCGCTATGGTTTAGAATAAAAGTTTAGTGTGTAGCTTATTCCACAAAGTTCTTCAAAAGTGACTCAAAAACTTAACATCTCAATCACTCATAGTAGTTTTAGGTCAGCCATGTAACCGCACAATCTCTTTAAATAATAAATCTGTAACATGTGTAGCATCATTTGTTTTCAAAGATGCAATAAAATGTGTCATCTTACTAAAACTATCATCAACAACAAAAATACTATCTTTTCCACTTTAAGTTCTCGCCAAACCTATAACGAAACCCACAGAAATATCAATCTAAGATTTGAGTAGATATTGGGAAAGGAGTATATATTCCAGTTTTATCTTCGATTTATCTTTTCTGCATTCAATACATTTGTCACAAATTAATTACATATCATGTCTCATCGTAGGCCAATAAAAATGCTCACATAAAACATACAAAGTTTTATTTATTCCAAAATGTTTCATTAATCCACCTTCATGAGTTTCTTTAACAAACAATTCTCTCAAAGAACACTTAGAAATACAAAGTCTACATTTCTTAAATAGATAACTGTCATGTCTATAATAATCACCATATGCAATCTTTTTACATAATTTTCTAATTTCACTAAAATCTGAATCTACTTCATATAATTCCTTAACAAGTTCAAATATAAGCAATTCAGATTGTAAGGAAGTTAGAAGTATATATTTTTGAGATAATGCATCAGCCACTACATTTTCTTTATATTTCTTATATTTGATCACGTATGGAAATGTTTCAATAAATTTCATCTATTTTGCGTGTGTTTTGTGTAGTTTTTCTTGTGACTTCAAGTTCTTTAAACTCTCATGATCGAAGTTAATAATGAATTCTTTTGGCCATAAATAATGTTGCCACGTTTGAAGAGCTCGAAATAAGGCATACAATTCCTTGTCGTATGTTTGGTAGTTCAAAGCCGCTATTACGCTTCTTGCCTAAGTAAGCAATAAGCTTAAAATCCTACTTAAAACACCACCAATATATTTTCTCGAAGTATCATATTCAATCTCAAAAGTTTTATCAAAATTTGGTAAAACAAGTAATGGTACATTAGTAAGTTTACATTTTTGGAGATTAAACGTTTGTTCATGTATTTCAGTCCACTTAAATTGAACATTCTTCTTTACAAAATCATTTAAGGTAGCTGCAATGGTGTTAAATCCTTTAACAAACCTTCTGTAAAAGCTTGCTAATCCAATAAAGCTTCTTACCTCGTTGGTGTTCTTTGGTCTTGGCTATTCCCTAATTGCCTTTACTTCTTTTTC
>CM039526.1:66471-142366 GCA_022433055.1 Begonia peltatifolia | reverse complement strand
AACACTACCGAATCCATGCAAAAGGTGCACTTCTTTAAGTTAGCGTATAGTTAATTTTCTATTAAAGCATTAAAAACTAAATTCAAATATTCAACATGTGCACCTTGAGTTTTACTATAAATTAATATATCATCAAAGTACATAACAACAAAGTTTCTAATAAAAGATCTCAACACATGATTAATTGATCTCATAAAAATATTTGGTGAATTAGACAAACCAAATGACATTACTAACTACTCATAAAGACCATATTTAATTTTAAAGGTAGTTTTTCATTCATCTCTCTATTTCATGCAAATTTAGTACTATTCATTCTTTAGATCATTTTTTGAAAATAAGTCTGCACCATGTAACTCATCAAGAATATCATCCAATCGAAGAATAGACTGTCAATACTTTACCGTGATCTTGTTGATAGCTCGACAATCGACACTCATTTGCCAAGTTCTATATTTCTTTGAAACTAAGATGACGGGAACCGAGCATGGATTAAGGATTTCCTTTACAAATCCCTTCTTTGCTAATTCATCTACTTGCCTTTTGATTTCCTTTGTTTCTTCGGGATTAAGTTCATATGCCGGCCGATTAAGAATTGATGCTCGAAGCCTGAAGTCTATTTGATGTTCAATCTCTCTCAAAGAAGGTAACCTTCTCGGTCATTCTTCGAAAAACACGTTCTCAAATTCCTGTAAAATGGAATAAACCACACTAGGAAGGGAATGAGTTAATTTATTAGTCGCGAGATAAATATCTTAGTAAAAGTACTTCTTATCTCGCTAATCATCACTCTTTTAACCACACTTTTTCTTTCCATTCCACTCATTTTCCCATTCTCCTCTTGTTTTTTCTCACTTTTGGCTTTTCTCGACTTGCACTCTTTTTTCTCTCTTTCACTCACTTTACTCTATTTTGGTTCATGTTTTTGCTCACTTAATGGCTTTTCTCTTTTTGAATTCATTTGCAATCCTCTCTTGATCCCACTAGCCTCCCACGGTTTTAGAGGTTTGAGAATTATCTTTCTTTCATTTTGATTAAAGGAGTACTCATTTTTGAAACCATTGTACTTGATATTTCTATCGAATTGTCATGGTCTCCTCAAAAAAATATGTGTAGCTTGAATGGATACTACATCATAAAGAACATCATCTTTATACTTACTAATTGCAAATGCAACTTTCACTTGTCTAGTCACTTTCACTTATTCATAATCACTCAACCATTGTAGCTTGTAAGGTCTAGGAAGCTTCACAGTTTTCAAGCTCAATTTTTCTACAAACAAAGTGCTAGCAATGTTAGTACAATTCCCGCCATCAATTATAAAATTACATACCTTGTTATTCACGTGGCATCTAGTGTGAAGTATATACTTCATTTTCACTTTATCTTCATTCTCCTTGGTTTGAACGTTGAGTATAGGTCTAGTGACCAATAGGTCTCTTCTCACGGGTTCCTCTATATCTATATCGCTACAATCTTCTAATGGTGGTATTTTATCATCACTTGAACTTACACTTACTATATCACTATTATCCAAAATAATCATAACACTTTTATTCAGACGATTAGAAGCAATATAACCAAAATCTTGGTATCTAAAACACTTAACCTCTAGAGACTTAATATGTATGGAAGTCTCGGTTTTATTTTTTATGGGGGTGGTATTCGATGTCGTGGCTTTCCCTTTGAATTCCTTTTTTGGTTTTGAATTAGGCTTATCATTCCTCTAATTAGATTTTCCTGAATAGTTTGAGGTTGACCCGTTCTTAGAATTCCTCGATTTCAATTTATCTCAACTTTGATGGACTTGTTCAACAATTCTTCTCAGTCCACGTAATGATGCAAATCCAAAATGTCCGTGATTTCTCTATTTAAACATCCAATGAATCACATCATTGTAACTTCATCGTCTTCATCCACTCTAGCTCTTACCATGGCTATTATAAATTTTCCATTCCATTTTTTGATATTATAAACCCTAAAAAATATATCTTGTCTCGTGCAAATAAGCACTTGCTAGGGTGTCCGAATAACTTGGCTTGTCTATGGGTTTGGAAAAAAAATACTAAAGTGGGTAAGATACTGTGGGAAGTCTAAACTATACGCCAACATATCATCAAAATAGACATCAATAAACTTTCCTTGATATTCTTTTAGCACACGGTGCATTAGACACATGAATGTATTTGGGGTATTCGATAGCCCGAATGGCATAACCATCCATTCAAATAGTCCATACTTGGTCTTAAAAACTGTCTTCCACCCATCTTCTTTCTTCATCCTTATTTGATGGTATTAACTCTTGAGTTCCGCATTTGAGAAAATGGAGGCTCCATTGAGCTCATCCATATCCTCGAGCCTAGGTATGGTAAATCTATACTTCACTATGATCTGATTGATGACTTGGCTGTCTACATACATTCTCATAGTCTCATCTTTCTTGAAAACTAATAATGAGGACACGGCACACGGGCTCATTGATTCTTTTAAGGACTAAGAAGGAAAGAATCTTTTAGAGAATCTTATGGCATCCTAGTATCTTAAACCAAACTTTAAGGATAAATGATCAAGAAAATTTTTAAGTGACATAGCACCTTGATTTATTCTGTCAAATAAATTTATTTCTTAGTTTTTTAGAATTGGATGTAATATGGGTTATATTTTATACTGCTTATGACACGGTTATGGTCTCCAAAAAAAGAGCGTGTTCTAACCCACAAATAGATTGGCGCTCTTAGCACTCGGCTAAGCCGAGAATCACCCCAAAATAAGCCACAAATTGGATGGCCAAATGAGTTCTAAATTAAATCAAATTTCATGTGCAACTTAAAATAAGAGCGAAGTAAAGGCATATGAAATATTAAAGTAAAATAAGTTAAGGATCAAAAGATATGCAAACAAATCCAATCAAAAAATTTTGTTTACTCGAATCTACTAGTTGGCCGAACTAGGCTCAAATTTCCGAATGCATAATTCCCTCAAAATAGATCCAAAAGACTTGAAATTTGAAAGCGACATTTCTTGATGTATTAATAAAAGATTCTAAAAATTTTAAGGCAACAAACGTAGAGATGAAAAAAATATACCAGAATAACCCAGAGCTGTCCGATGAGCAAAGATTAGAGCTCTCGGTAGACATTTCTTTCCAAGGAACAAAATCCCATCAAAGCTAAACGGTTTTTGGTCACCTTCTTCTGTTTTCCTACTCTTGAAAAAGAGAAGAGAAGGATGAAACTATGACTCAACAAGTAACCTTGGACTTGTAAGCAATAGGAGAAGCAACTTCTCTTGGTTGTTAACAACCAAGGCTTACCTTCAAAGTAACAAGAAACCTATTTTGTTCTCCTAAGCAAAACAACATCAATTTCATTCATCAACAACCATTTACAAACACCAATAACTATGTATTTATAGACCTAAGGGTGGTTGGAGGGTGCTAGTTTGAAATGAGGCTCAAAGAGCCGTTGGAATGGCTGGTATGTGCTGATCTAGTGAGTTGGCAGCACTAGGTCTTGGATGGCCGAGATGCTTACCTCAAAAAATTGATCCAAGGGCTAGATTTTGCCATGTCATTCACCCATGTGTATTCAACAAGGGAAACTCCTGCAAAGTACCTCCAAAATGTAGAAAAAGTTTGCCCAAAAAAGGAAGTGGTCTCCTCCTTTTTGTGCCATTTCAGCCTTTATCTTGGCGCACGCACGGCCAAGCCTTCTTCCATGCAAGTCATGCATGTTTTTCTTTGTTTTGGTTCAACTAATTACAAGTCATCATCTAACTTAACATTCATCTAATCCTAATGTCTAATCATGCATGCATTTAATTAAATTACATCAAGGCCAATATTTGCTAACAAAATACTAAAATGGTTAAATGTTTGCCAAAAACCAAAACAAGTAAACTGCACGGTTACATGTTGCTTTTAGGGATGTCAAATTCCCTTTTTTGAGCTTGATGAGCTTCCTCTCCTTGTCTCCCAAGCAAGCACATTCCATGGTTGAGCTTTGCCTTGTACATTTGGTCCTCAATCCAAGTCTTTAAAAATGACATTTCCTACAAAAGATTTTAGCTTGTTAGTTCTTAGATTAGAATAAGCTTGGACCTTACTTTGATTGAGTAATGACCCTCCATGGCACATTGGTTTATGTAGGCATAATCTTTTTTAGCATGTTGTTACTTATTCTTTAATTGAAAAAAATTATGTCATCCCACCTTTTTATGATATTTCTACTTCCTTCATTATAAATGTTTGTGATGAATATAACATTTATTTTATGATGAAACTAATGTTTAAGAGTATGAAATGATCTTTAATGCCTATTATTTTGTTGAACTTTAAGGCTATGGAAAAAATATTGCATTATCATTTCATGGCATTATATTAGTAGATACATAAAGTTAATTTATTTCTTGAATATTGTGAATCTAGTTTTCGAACATAGAATTATATGCTTCAAAACCACTTATTTTGGAAGAAAGAAAATAAAGGGTAAGGTTATGAATGAATATTCTGTGTGTCCTTACCTAAAGCAAGGAATTAAATTTTTAAATTGGTTTTGCACGTGTGTTAAGCCATTAACTTTTCGAATTATAGATTCAAACTTATTAACGAAAGTAAATACTCTTGAACTTAATAGTTATGATGATCTTTTTTCCTATCAAGTTAAAGTTATCTCTCACATATTAGAAAAGAATTATTTATCTATTATATCTTGAAAGGAGAAACTAAAGAACAAATATAGAGTTCCATTATTTCTTGCTTATATTATCGATAACTATGGAATATAGCAAGGAAGGTAGTTGACACTTTTGCCACAATATATGTGCCACCTAATGATCTACTTGCTTGGTTATCTAAAATTGGATGGATAGTATATTGCTTTAATTATCTTCTTGAATGCATGATTATAATCTTTCTTTGTTAATTACTTTAAAAGATCATTTGAAAGAGGATTCATCTTATGTAGCACCTACAATATTGCATGTTTTGTCACACCCCCTTTTGAAATTGAATTCTTATATGGTAAATGAATTTAGTAGAATATCCATAAATATACCTCTTGTCTTTGAAATGTTTAGTCTCATGGAAGCTAAACTTGTTAAATTTTGAGCATGAAAATTCTATAATTATGTTTCCAGTTTCCAACTTAGAATATTTATTCTTAAATAGTTTAAATTTAATGAATTTTGTAATCATGTTCTTCAAGAAGGAAGAAATTGGAACTTGGCACAAATGGAAGGCACCCCTCAACTTCAACCTTGTATTAATAGGAGAATTACCAAGAGAAATACTCTACCAAACTCGATATAACCCATGGCCAAATTTTCTTGCTAATACCATTATCTTTTTTGTAGGCCACATTGATCTAATATACCATTTGGTAATCATCTTTCGTTTTTATCTTGGGAAGGTAGAAGAAGTATAAAGGAGCACCATTTGGATTTGAGGACAAATCTAAGAAAGATGATGTGCCCATGGAGGGTCTTCACTCAATCACAATTCAGGTCTAAACTTTATCCAATTTATTTACTAACAAAGCTTAAATCTTTTGTAGGAAATGTTATCTTTGAAGGCTTGTATTGGGGACCAAATGTACAAGGCAAAGCTCAACCATGAAATGTGCTTGCTTGGAAGACAATGAAAGGAAACTCATCAAGTTCAATAAGAGAGAATTTGTCTTCCCTAAAACAATATGTAACCAAATACTTAACTTTATGTTTTTTGGGCAAACTTTGGCCTTATTTGTATTTTGTTGGCAAACATTAGCCTTGATGTAATTTTAATTAATTTCATACATAATTAGGCATTAGGATTAGATGTATGATAGGTTAGATGGTGGATTGGAAAATATTAGACACAAAATAGAAGTAGCATGCAAATTCCATGCATTCTCGGCCGCGCCAAGAGGGCTAATCTATTTGTGGGTTGGTACGCGGTTTCTTTTGGAGGTATAACCGTAATTATGGGAAAACAAATTCCCTCTTCATTGAGTAGCTCCCATTCGTGACTTCCAAGTGAGAACATGCAAGGATTGATCCTTATCTTGTGAGTTAGGTTCTCACTCTAAACCATCAAAGAAATCATCACCCACAAAAGAAAGAAACTTGTGAACAAAAAGATTAACCATAGCTTGAGCCTTAGTTTGTGATTGTGTAATAGGCCTCGGAGGCACACATGCAGGGTCCCTCCTTAAATGATGAGGGACCCTTGTGTGTGAATGGAAACTTTTAAAGTCTCAATTTGTTACAAGAAGAAGATTTTTCTTTCTTCTTCCAGCCTTCATTCTTCGTTTTGAAGGATGTGTCTCCCTCAAATCACTATAAATAGACGCTTTAAGAGAGCATTCATCCATCTTAAGAAGAAGAGAAAAGAAATCTTCTGTAAATAAGCGGAAGAAAATATTAAGTATTATTTTAGAGTGAAATAAAAGAAAGAGTGTGGAGAAAAATAAGTGGAATATTTTTGTACATATTGAGAGTTCTAAGAGTTGTAAACTTTTTTTTGTGAATATATTCCAGAATATTTGATTTTTAGAAAAATATTATAAAATCTTATTTTTCGTAGTGAGATTTTTCTGAATTTAGTTTCCGTGATTTTTTCTCAATTTAAGTTTCTACGTAAAACTCTTGGTGTCAATTTCGTTATTATTTCTTTTGCTTATTAACCGTTATATTTTAACGATATGGAAAAATATTCAAAGTAGTCTTCAGGTCGTATCTATTATTATTTTTCATACAGCCTATTTAGTAGTGTATAATTGTACTGTGTAAATAAGTTATGTCTAAAGATACTGAGATTTAAATAAAACTGTTTGTAATTCCTTTAGTGTTTTTTGATAATATAATTAGAAATGTAATTATGTCTAAAGAGATTGTGAAATTTTTTTTTTTTTTTTAAATTATCTTAATCAGTACTATCTATGGTTATTTGATTTTTCTCCGCACAGCATTACGCCATGTTTTCTAAGATAATGGTTATAGAACTTTCCCATCATATTACAGAATCCATTTACAAGGAAAACAGCAACTTTCGTTCGATTCGAACAACTTACACGTGATGTAAACCAAGGTTATCCATTTTTACAAAACCTGGTGGCAAATAAGAATAAACAACTTAGTTACTTACTAGGAATGGGAGAAAGTACCGACCAAAAGTTGTTTCATCGTAATTAGCATCTCTTCCACCGTCCAAGTACCTAAACCCCCATTCGAATTTCGTACACTTTCCAATTCAAGCCACATCATCCGACAATCAGGTTTATTGTTCATGCACTTGTCTCAATTTCATAATTTCTATATCGGTTGGGTAGTCTCAAGTATAATCTATTGGTCAGTTTGAGCTTTGAAAGGCTAAAACTAGGATATGCTCCTTAATAAAAACGCTTTTAATTCCAGTCAAAACCTGCCTCAACCCTAATTCTAACTTACGTCACAAACTTTGTGTATTTTTTTAATGCAACTTTACAGCCAATTGTCTCGTGTCTTTGAGAGGAATGATAGATGGACTTGCAAGCAACGTATCCATATTTTTATAAAATATACTTTAATCCAACTTCTGTGAAGGTTTTACGGGAACTTTCCAGTCGAAATTAAAAGCGTTTTGTTTTCTTCTTACTTGCTAACTGTAAAAGCAGCTCGTCTAATATTTAATCACCCTCCAGCTTTTACATATCCTTCCTCTTCGTTAAATTTGTTGTCCCTTCCTAGAAAAGAACAAGTGATAAGTCTCGCAATTAGTTGGCCAAGTTTCTAAGGTTTAACCTCTGTGAACCATAAGAGGACGAAGTGGCACAAACCCCGTGGAGTTAGAAAGCTGGCCTTTTTAACTTTTGTGGGCATATGAAACGTTTAATGCATTATGCATGCACCAACTACCTTAAATAAAAACTATTTCTTTGAAATGGGTCAAAAACAAGTAATAGACATGAATGATGATAGAAAGTAGAGAGAATGAGGACTGCCACAGCTAAATGACCCATCTGCCGTCCATGTCCATCAGAAATCCGAAAACCAAATTGACCCTTGATCAGATTTATTCTTAATTTGTTGGGATGAGATCCCTCTTAGCATATAATCGAAGCACAAACAAAAGAATTAGGAGGTCTACCAAAAAAAGAAAGAAAGATATTCTACTTCTACAGCATTGTTGATTTTCGATTATGTAAAGCCACAAAACTCTACCCACTGAGAAAAGAAGATGAAGAACTGAAAAAAAAAGTGAGCAGAGGTGAGGATCCTACAGCTACAGGTTGAGGAAGATAGTTAGAACTCTCTCGGGTCGACAAAAATGGACGACCCAGGTACTGATTTTGTCCAGTCTCCCACCGCTCCGTCGCTGTACTCTTCCCCCAGCCTCTTCATGCACCATAGATCCTCCTCGCAAGACAGCGCCTTCCAGTGTGGAATTCCTATTCTCAGCGGCTCTCCGCTCGCCACCTCCGTCGCCACCACCCCACACTCCCGCTCCCTCGCCAGATTGTGCGCGTGCCCGCACAGCGCCCTCACCATCCTCACCGCTTCCGGGCCCTCTCCGCCGAGCCCATACAGAAAGTGAAACCCGAACGGTCGGAACACTTCCGGCACCGACGGCAATCCCAGCCAAGGAAATACCCGGTCCAGAACCCGAGTAGTTTTCGCAAACGTCCGCCTCATCCGCGATGCTCCCCGTATTTCCAGCTTAAACACCTCCTTACAGTTCCAGACGCTCAGAACCGCCCACGAAGCGGGCGGGTTATCCAAAAACCGATCGGACCCGACCCACGACGCTAAATCCAGCTCCCCTCGTGGAACGGCGAGGAAAGTTCCGAGACTGAGCTTATTGTTGAGCACTGAGTCGATGTCTCGAGGGAAAAACTCGGTGGTGGAGAATCGGCGGCGGTAGAGAGCTTCGGCATCGGAAGGGTCGAGTTTGAGAATGGCTACTCGGCGGGAGATAGCGATTCGGTGTGCGAAAACGGGATTGACAAGGATAGATGCCGTACGGAACTTGGAGTAGGAGCACTTGTGGGTGAAGAGCTTAACTGAAGCTGTATTGTCGTTTTCAGTGGCTATATAGGAATATTCAGCGCCATTTTCTCTAAACCAATCCTCCATTTTCTTAACCAGCTTTAACCCTATCCCCATCCTCCTGAACCCACGCCATGAAAAAGGAAAACCATCGTCATTTTCATGCCCATAAAACAAACAAAAAAAAAAATAAGGAATACAAGAAAGAAGTGCGTTTCAGGGAAGAAGATGGTACCTATGGGAAGGAGAGACTCGAAGCCCTAAGATATAAGCGAGCTTGGTATAAATAGGGGCCTGTTTAGTAGAATCATTGTTGAGGCTGTATTTTCCGTTTCTGTAGAGCTTTTTTCCGCAAGTAACAGTTTTGATACACCCTCTAACCATACCTACCATCTCCTTTTCCACGCCCATCTCCGCCACCTTTAGAAAAAATGCGAAACAGAAGTCAAGTTTCATCCTTTTTTTAGCTATTTGTGGGAAGATTAAGGAGTGGAAGGGAGGGGGAAGAGAGAAAGGACAAAAGGTAATAGTGAAAGTGATTTGAAGAGAAAAGGTATGTTTACCAGCATTAGGAACGCAGGGGAGTTTCGGACCCTGCAGATTGGGTCACCGAAAAGGTCGGTGAAGAGGGAAAGTTTGCCGCTGGGTCCGACTTCACACTTCCTCTCCACTTCCTCCACACTCACCTGGTCTTTCTCCTGCTCGTACTCTCTCACAACTATCAATCCCTCTTCTTCCATGCTGAGAGACTCTCTGTAAAGAATTCAAGCATAGACAGGAGAAGGAGATATGCTTTATATAGGAGGTGAAGATAAGGGAAGGGACGTGGGAGAAAGAGGTAGACAGAGAGAGAGGATATGGATGTAGATTTAAGGCAGTCAGCAGCCTTTCCAAGGTTGCAAATTTAGGCTGAATAACGTGTAGAAAGCAAGAAAAACAACCCAAAAAAGGCTTCCAAGTGTCAAAGAAAAAAAAAATGGAAGAGCAAAAGCTAGAAGATTAGATCGCAAGAAGTTCGTGATTCCAAGTTGTAGTACTCTCTTCCCAATCCCTTTAAATAACAGACTTTTTGTTTCTTTCCCTCTCCTTTCTTTCTTATCTCCGTCTCTCACTATTCTCGTTTAATGATATATTAACGTTATTCTACTGGTGGATCAACTTTTCTTTTAATTTTCAAGCCAAAAACTTTTGATATGGAGCCATCTTAACTGCGACTGCAAGTAAATTATGGAGTCAACCCTCGCAATAATTTTCACTTTTAAGAGCTAATAATAATGAAGAAGATACAATGGCGGCGATGGCTGCGGTGAATACTTTACTAGTTACAGCTTTTGAGCCTCTCTCCTCCTCTTGCTCCCTCCTCGCTTCGTTAATTACATACAACATCAAATTATGAAATGGAGAGTTGGCAAGTTCCAGGATTACGGGCCCTTGGATTAAGAATAGCTGACCATTAAGCTGCAAAAGCGGCTTTCTATTTGATAACAGCCAACGTGGGGGGTTTCCCGGAGATGAGCGTCGTCGCAGTCAAATCATAGCCGACGGACGGCTCTGATGCTTTCTTCGATGCACAGCTTCCGTTCTACGCTATTTAAATACATCATATTCGCTATTTTTAAGGGCTAAGGATTTGAGTACAGATTTGACAGTGACAGTGCAGCGCAGTCCTAATTGTGATGATACTAAACTATTCAAAGAAAACAATAGAATTGCCAGACTCAACTAATTATTTGACAATTATATTTGTTAACCAATCTTATGTTTCAGTTTCGCAACGTGGAGGCGTTGTTTATTATGAGTAGAAGAATATTTAGTGGATAATGACAGCCTATTTTATACTCCACGCGAATAAAATCTTGGGTAAAAATAATTTAATGACTTTTAATCTAGGAAGGAGCTTGGCTAGGACCTAATAATACATATCCTCTGATTTCATAATTTACGGATGAAGAGCTTTCAGCGAAGGTTGTTGTTGAATGGAATCGTAAAAGGATGCGTTTCAAAAGCAAAATTTGATCGAATAAGAGATGGATTAGTATCGAATCCAAGAAATCTCCATAAAGAAGAAGAATATCAGGGTGGAAAACAAAAGCAATAATAATAATTAATTTTGAAAATCAAAGTATTTACTTAATTGCAGGAGTATTAAATATAAATAAAGATGTTTTTATAATTTGAGTGGAGGTGGTGGAGCAATTGAAATTGATGCATGCATCAAAGTAAGATTCTGAGCGAGAGAGACCTCCTTGTTTGGCTCTTTTTGTATTGATGTTGAAGAGAGTTGGTGGGAGTGAAGTAAATGCCCCTTTTCATTCACACAAACAATTTACCAACTATATCAAAATGATGCATATATTACGTTCTTCTTTGTGATTGTCTTTTCCCTTGTACCCTTGTGACATCAATATTCAAAGTTCTTGAGTGATCTTTTTTTCATTGATTATTTTTCGGTTTACATTGGTAAATCTTATTAGATTGCTTTCTGTAGACACTACTGATAGTTCGTTAGACCGTATTTTGATATTGATTTGGTTGGTTGTAAGCGCTACTTCTTTTAAAACACTGCATATAATACTTGAAATTTTTATTTGAGTTTAGTCATTCCTCCTCAAATGACTACTTATCTTTAGGTCTTAAATACGGGGACGTTGGACCCGGGCATGGGTAAGACAACTCAATGTGAGAGTCCAACTCATACCAATGAGGAGCACAATTGCACATTGCTCGAGAGAGTGAAAAGTACATAATTTTATAAGTAGGGTTATCCTTCCTACCTAATATAGCGTGTTTTGGGCTAATGCCAAGAATAAATCTATGCAGATTCTGCCCCAAACTTGACAATATTCTATTATGAGCACTAGGGACGTTAGATCACTGTTTCAATCCAATGTCGCGCACTTTCAAACAAAACACCTTCACACAGCAGAAGATGTAGATATGACCTCTAGTTGCTGTGGTTGTTTCAACCCAATGCAAACCAAAAAAAATTGAAGTGCAATAAATAACAAAGGGTTCAATATGCTAACTAGAAGTTTGGTCATAAATGACGTGCCTCAAGGCCCAATCACAAGAGCCCGATCCAAGAAGCTAATTAACCTACTTACTCATTTTGTAAGTGACTATTTCAACGATAAAGAGAAGTTCAACTCAAGCCCTCAAGATAAGGAGAGGGCATCCACACATTAAGGTCGAAGATATCCGAGGTTACAACCAATCATGAAGAAAGAATTTGTCTTACTTAATCCAAATTATGTAACCGTTCATTTTATTTATTTTTTTATTGCATTTTTTTAATAGTTCACTTGAATTTTAGGTGTTTGAATGCATGAGAGAGCGCAATGGTCATTTCTGAAGATAAGGTTGGTTGACCAATCGAATCATAAAGATAAGGTTGGCAAAATCAATCCGAATATACGCGGCTAGATGTATTGAGCATGAGGCCTAACCACTTGCGCGCGTGCACATGGAGGATGACCCAAATGCTCCTCTCGTTGTTTCATTATTTCATTATTTCTTGCATTAATTTTATCCGAAGTTTTGTTTCAGGAGAGTTTTATTAAAAAGCCCCAAAGACTCTTATGTTTAGAGATTGAATTGAATAGAAAATTGAGTTTCCTCTCCCAAAGTCGAGTGTTTCTTTTGACACTTTGCACGGCCATCTTCTTCATCGCTGATTGTCGTTACATCATTTCCATCTTGTGAGTACAATAAAGATTCTTAATCGGTGCATACCTTTCTACCATCTTAGTTGAATGTAGAGTTTAACATAACAGTGTACGAACTCTCAACCTTCATCAGCGCTCCTTCCATATTAGGAGACAAGGTCGAAAGGTGCAATTTTTTGCACTTTCTCGAACCAACCAAGGTTTTTTAATTATTTCCACATTTGATTTTGTATCATTTGGTATTCGAGCCTCGTGCTTTCTTGGAGAAAATTTGCTGTAAAATTTTTTTGTGCAATTTATTTGACTAACATGATGATGAGGAGTGGTGCACATAACAATCAAAATCGAGAGTCTAATGCTCAAAGTACACAACCATCCGCGACATCAAACCCTAGTCATGGAGAACCAAGTTATCAAGGTCAAATCAAAGAGTTGAGTGGCCAATTCAATGGCCTGGATTTAAAACTTGAATATTTCATAAAAGAGATGAGAAAGGACAATGCAAATGCTGAAGTAAGATCATAAGCAAGAACTGAAGCCCTACATAGGGAATTAAGGGGTGATCATACAAGAGTACCTCAAGCTTCTTTGCCAAGAAGGAAAGCCGAACATCCAAGGAGGAATTACAATGATCAAAATAATGACTTTGAAGTGGAAGTGGAATACACAGATGAAGAATTTAATAATCTCCCTAATAGGCACGACAATAATGATGATTTGAAGCACTTGAAATTATCCATACTAATATTTCATGGGTCATGCAATGGAGACTCATTCTTGGATTGAGTGGAAAAGGTAGATCAAGTTTTTGAGTATTACAATTACTCTAAGAAGATGAAGATATATCTAGTATCGTTAGAGCTGTCCAGTTATGCTAGTTTATGGTAGAGTAACACAAAAAATCAAAGGATACTAGATGAGATGGCGCTGATTATAACATGGAGGGATATGAAGGTTTTAATGAGGACAAGAGTTATTCCCCTCCACTACAAGCAAGAATTGTTTCTACACATGCAAAATTTGAAGCAAGGTTCCTGTTCAGTTGAAGAATACTTGACCAAATTTAAAACCCTAAAGATTCGAAGTGGACTAAGAGAACTTGAAGAGCAAACCATTGAACAGTTTGTGCGGGGATTAAATCAAGAAATTAGTGATGTGGTTGAGCTTCAATCATAGCCAAATATGAATGATGTGATCCAACTTGCCTTAAAAGTGGAGAGGCAAGCAAAGAGAAAAAGAAAGACTTTTAGCCCTCGGTTTCCTCCAAAGAGCGAGAGCACCTCCAAGTTTTTGCCATGGATCAAGGAGAAGAAACCTACTTCAAAAAGTTGGCCATAAAAAGAAGTAGAAGAAAAAAAAGATAGTGGATGATAGCAACTGAACACGAGCAAGGGATACCAAGTGTTTTAAGTGCTTTGGATTTGGGCACATTGCTTCCCAATACCCCTAACCGAAGGGGTATTGTTTCTTAAAGGAGATTCGGGTGAAATGAGTAGTGATGAAGAATAAAATGAAGATCTCGTAGTTCAAGAGGATGTCTTTCACTCACCTACATGTTTATTAATGGTTATTCGACGATCCCTCGTGACAAAGCTTATGGAAGAAAATTGCCAATGAGAAAATATCTTCCATGGTCATGTTTGATCAAAGATAAGTTATGGTCCCTTATCATTGATGGAGTAAGTTGCACTAACGCGGTATCAAATGAATGGTGGATCATTGGAAACTACCAACCCTCAACCTTCATAACCTTTACAAACTTTGGTGGTTGAACGACCAAGATGATGTACAGGTGACCAAGCAAGTATGCGTAGATTTCACCATAAGGGGCTACAAAGATAAAGTACTTTGTGATGTGGTTCCCAAGAGTGCAAGCCATCTTTTGTTGGGAGGCCATTACAATATGATAGAAGGACCCCTCATGATGGTTTTACGAATTATTACTCCTTCAAGTATGACAGTAGAATAATGAAACTTGTTCTTCTCAAACTAGAGCAAGTAGCACAAGACGAGTAGATAATGAAGAAGGGAAAAGATAAAACTAATATTTTCATATCGAGAAAGGAATTAAGGAGATCACTTCTTGAAGAAGAGCTGGTTATACTTGTGATGTTTCAGGAAAGATTGGAAAAGTTGGGAGAAATTCCCAAGACGGTGAAAACCCTTCTAGATAAATTTCAAGATATATTTTTGGAATAATTACCACAAGGGCTACCCCCTCTTTGAGGCATTGAGCATCAAATTGATTTTCAACCTGGAGTAGTGCTTCTAAATCGATCGACTTATAGGACGAATCCCACGGAGACAAAAGAGTTATAACAACAAGTGGGGGAATTACTTAAAAAGGGTTACATAAAGGAATTTATGAGTCCTTGTGTCATCCCCTCACTTTTAGTACCAAAGAAGGATGGTTCCATAAGAATGTGTGTAGATAGTAAAACCATCAACGAAATCACCATCAAGTACTTTTCTATCCCAAGACTCAAAGACATGCTTGATGAATTGAGTGGCGCATCATTCTTTTCAAAAGTGGATCTAAAGAGTGACTGCCATCAAATTCGAATGAAGGAATGAGATGAATGGAAGACGGCTTTCAAAACCAAATATGGTTTATTTGAATGGCTAGTGATGCCCTTCACCCTCTCTAATGCACCAAATACCTTCATGAAGCTCATGCACTATGTGTTCAAGGATTTTTTGGGAAAGTTCATAGTGGTCTACTTTGATGACTTTCTAGTATATAGTATCGACTTCATATCTCACTTTGAGCACCTCCGTATTCTTTTTAAAACCCTAAGGGTTGCTAAACTCTATGACAACCTCAAAAAGTGCTCATTTGCCCAAGAGAGAGTTTATTTTCTTGGTTTCATCATTACCAAAAATAACATTGAAATGGATGAGTCAAAAATCTTAGCCATCAAAGATTTTAGCTCCATCATGACACTTATCACCGATTGCACAAAGAATGCAAAGAATTTTTATGGACTCAAGCTTGTCAAAATAGCTTTGAATTGATCAAAGACAAGCTATGCCAAACTCTCATCTTTATGCTACCTAATTTTAACAAAGTCTTTGAAGTAGAATATGATGTATTCGGATTGGGAATTAGAGCCCTCCTCATGCAAGAGGGAAAACTGCTTGGTTATTTTAGTTTAAAAAACTCAAAAGAGCCGCCCTTAACTACTCTACATATGATAAAGAATTTTTTCCTGTGATTACTCAAAGTGTGGCAACACTATCTCCTTTCCAAAGAGTTTATTATTTATACCGATTATCAAGCCTTAAAACATATTAAGAGCCAAGGGAAACTCAATAGAAGACATGCAAAGTGGATGGAATTTGTGGTGGCTAATGCCTTTTCAAGGAGATATACTTTTGACCAAATTGAGCACTCGATTTTCTGGGTTCAAATGGATCAAAGACATCTATGAAGGAGACCAAGATTTTGGCTAACATTATGCACTTATCAAGGACAACATCGATTGTGGGTTCTATATCAAGGATAACTATCTTTTCAAAGGTGGCAAGTTATGCATTCCACAAGGCGGAATCCGAGAAACCTTAATCAAATAAGCACATGGTGGCGGCCTAGCCTGCCACTTTGGGGAAAAAAAAACTTTAGAGACTCTAAATGAACATTTTTATTTGCCTCATCTACTCAAAAACGTGCACAAAGTCATAGAGAAGTGTATCACTTACAAGAAAGCAAATAGCCGAATTCTACCACAAGGTTTGTATTTTCCATTACCGATTCAAATGCATCCATAGGAGAAAGTTAGCATGGACTTTGTATTAGGCCTACTCCGCACCAAACGGGCTAAAGATGCTATTATGGTGGTGGTGGATCGATTTTCTAAGATGGCACACTTCATAGATTGTTCTAAGATGGACAATGCTATACACATAGCCAAAATCTACTTCAAAGCGGTGGTTCGTATGCATGGAATTTCAAAAACTATTGTGTCGGATAGAGATACCAAGTTTTTAAACACATTTTGGAAGACACTTTGGAGAAAACTAGACACCGAGTTATTTTTTAACACTTCTTTCTACCCTCAAACGAATGGACAAACCGAAGTGGTAAATAGAATTTTAGGCGCATTATTAAGGAGCATCATAAACAAGCGCCTCACCTATTGAGACATTCAACTCCCATACATCGAATTTGCTTACAATAGGAGTGTGCACGGGTCAACACTAAAGACTCCCTTCGAAGCAGTGTATGGATTCAATACATTCACTCTTTTAGATCTTGTGTCATTACCTATAAAGGAACTAGTCAATCCAAGTAGAAGTGACAAAGCAGAACAACTGAGGAGTATGCATGAATCGGTGAGAAAACCATACAAAAAAAAAAAAAGAACGAACTATATGCTAAGCAAGCCAACCGTTGAAGAAAAGAAGTCATCTTCGAGAAATGAGACTTAGTGTGGCTTCATCTAAGGAAGGAATGATTTCCAAATCAAAGGAAATCAAAAGTACTCCCAAGGGCCGATGTTCCCTTCAAAATTTTGGAAAGTATCAACAACGCTTACAAACTTAAGTTACCTGGGGAGTTTCGAGTTTCTGCAACTTTCAACGTACAAGACTTGTCTCCCTATGTTGGGGGCGAGGAAGAGGAAGAAAAGGAGAAGTAATTGGATTTGAGGTCAAATCCTCAATTATCTGAAGAGAATGACGTGCCTCAAGGCCCAATCACAAGAGCTCGATCCAATAAGCTAATTAACCTACTTACTCATTTTGTAGGTGACTATTTCAAGGATAAAGAGAAGTTCAACTCAAGCCCTCAAGATAAGGAGAGGGTATTCCACAGGTTAAGGGGAAAGATACCCGAGGTTATAACCAATCATGAAGAAAGAATTTGTCTTCCTTTATCCAAATAATATAACCGTTCATTTTATTTATTTTTTTATTGCATTTTTTTTTAGTAGTTCACTTGAATTTTAGTTGTTTTCATGCATGGGAGGGCACAATGGTAATTTTCAAAGATAATGTTGGTTGGCCAACCGAATTATAAAGATAAGGTTGTCAAAATCAATTCGAATATGCGCAGCTAGATGTATTGAGCGTGCGACCTAACCACTTGCGCCCGCGCACATGGAGGATGATCGAAATGCTCCTCTCATTGTTTCATTATTCTTGCATTAATTTTATCCGAAATTTTGTTTCAAGAAAGTTTTATTAAAAACCCTCAAAGACTCTTATGTTTAGATACTGAATTGAATAGAAAATTGAGGTTTCTTTTCCCAAAGTTGAGTGTTTCTTTTGAAGCTTTGCTCGGCCATTTTCTTCATCGTTGATTGCCGTTAAATTATTTCCATATTTTGAGTGCAATGGAGATTCTTAATAGGCGCATATCTTTCTGCCATCGTAGTTGAAGGTAGAGTTTAACATAAGGGTATACAAACTCTTAACTTACCTCATTGGAGCGCTCCTTCCATATTATGAGACAATGTCGAAAGGAGCTCCTTTTTGCACTATCTCGAACCAACTAAGGTTTTTCAATTATTTTTCACGTTTGATTTTGTATCAATAAATATAAATTGAAATGAAATATCAACATGTGAATGCCCAGACCCCCACAACAGGCGCCTACAACGTCCATTTACGGATGCTTAAATTAAAATCCACTCAGCTGCTACTTAAGCCTTTAACAAGAGTTTGGGATGCTATCGCAATAGTTTGTAGCAGGTGACTCGACTGCAATGCTTACGCTCACAGCGGATGACCAGATTGCAATGCGGACGTCCATACCATACGACCATATTGCAATAAGAATGCCCAATTCAAACTCTTGACTTGCGTCTCTACAGATGCCCTGCTTGAACCGTAGACATCTAGAAACGATGTTATGCATCAGACTTCACAAAAAAAAAAATCCTACTTTTTCACCGATTTTACCACCAATCAGTCTAAAAACTTGTACAATCTACAGATTGACCAACATAGCATGAAGATTTTGAGTTTTCAAGCTTAAATCTAAATCTAACACTAACGAAATAGAATTTAAATATCTACTTACTTTACAAGAACCCTCACAGAACTTGAAGATAGGAGCGGAGCACGAATTGGGCGGAGACTTGGTTGAAATCCCTCTCAAACTCTCCCTCTGCTTCTATTGAAAAGAAGTGGCGTTCTTTCATTTCTTTTTCTAAAAAAATAATTAAATAAAATAATTTATTTTTTTATATAAATTATTATATTATATATTGAATAAAAATTTTAAATTCAAATTCATTGGAAATTCTAACCTTACCTAAAATTTCCTACAACATACTAGATGAAAATTTTCAATTTACTCCCAAAATCTAGGAGTTTAACAAATTAACTAGAAACCTTTATATGTGTTTGAAAGCTAAAAGCTAACAGTTTACAATAAATCGAGTCAGCACGATACAATTTGACATCAACTAACGCAGAACATTTACTCACAAATTTATATAATTTGATATTATAGAGCGAAGGAAGGTGTCTAATGGTGAAAGTGACAAACTCAAGAAAGAGTGAACAATGATAAGGATGCCCATCAAGACCTCAACCATGGGCGGATAAAGATGAGGAAGATCCTCATCCTTTGGCTTTTGTTTTCATTGCTCATACATAACAACTACATCACAATGAGTTTGTCGCAATGGACACGTGTAGTGGAGCCTACTCTCAGTCTTCAATGAAATCTCTTTTGCAATATTAATATTAAGAAAAGGGTAGAAGCCAATTAATATCATTTAATGAAGAGTAACATTTAAGAGGCTGATTAGATTTAAAGTGGAATGGACGACGCAAGCTGGTGACTAAAGGATTAATAATTAAGCACGCAGTTTTCGGCTTTTGGTCTATTCAAGCTGAATAATAATAAAGAGAAAAGACCAAAAAATAGACAAGCAGAGGGACAAATGCCGAGGAACAATCTAGGGTGAGGATCTTGTTCCTCTTTCATTATTATTATTATTATTGTAATCTGTCTGAGTCCCTGTACGGCCTGTTAGACCCCATCATCCAATCATCATTATACTAATCAAATTATTGATGGAAACTATTCTTCACAAACAACAAAATCTTCTCAATGTTAGCTTCTGTCTCTCCTTCACTTTCAAATCCCATCCATTTCCAATCTTACCCCAACGCCTCTTCATTTTAATCCAATACATACACACTGCTTCAGGTGACGCCATGAATCTCTGCAGTCTAGGGTCGTTCCTAGATGGCGACAGCGAAGTCGTCTGAATTTATTTGTTCGTTTCATTTGGGAACACTAGTAAAAACTATATCTTTATTTATATTTACATGTGGGTGACAGACAATGACATGCATTTATCTATCACCCTCAGAAAAGGTCAGACATTGATTACAGGTTTTCCTGTCTTCATATCATTTTTTAAATTATTGTCTAATTTATATTTAAATGAAGGAGTAAAGACTAGCTACTACTTTCAAACTATTTCAAGACATTTTTTAAGAGAGAGAAGAGAAATCTAATGAACACCTTGCGGAGATAAAGCTAGTTAGTATATTAGACCTAGAGCATGAAATTTATTAACAAGGAACGTACTTGATTTGAAACATTTTTTATCAGACCAAGAAGCTGCAAGGTGGGTAAGCGTAGTTGTCTGTTTGGTGACAAAGAAGCAGACAAAACATGTTGATTAGGTTTAAGCAGAACTGTTTCCCTGATGGGAACTTCATAACAAGGTGATTAAGTGGGGTATTAAGACTTGATAAGAAAAGTTGCAGAATGGCAGTTCGATTATGTCTTGTTGACCGTCAAATACTTTGCCAAATGAGTGGGAGGGCGTGGCTCGAGGAATATTAATATAAAAATGGATTCAGAACAGCTGCCTCTATCTCTGTCTGGATGCTGTGTTAATTGAAACTTAGACAAGACCTGCAACTTTTCCATCAGATTGGGAAAGTGGGCGTCCTCAAAATCTCTTTAATGGCGTCGAGAAATGTAAAGTCATTTTGGTTAAGAGTTAAGACCCCGTTGCTTGGTTGGTTTGGGGTTGCTGAGGAGAGAGAAATCTAACTTTCTTACTTCCCAAATTTTGACCTAACTTTCAAAGGGTTCTTAGAAACATGGCCTCTCTTGATCTTATCATGAAGGCCACTTGTGTGGATGGGGTAGATTTCAGAGACTGGGTTTTGCAGAGAGAGAGAGAGAGAAGAGGTGAAGAGAGTGGACAAAGAGAGGGAGAATGATAGGGTAGAGAGAGAAAGAGAGGAGTTAAGGAAGTGTCATTTCAAGGGTTTTGTTTTATAGCGTGGAGGAGACTGCAGAGAGTGGGCAGAAGGAATCCCCAAGTTTTAAGTAGCATGTCTCCTCCATATTAAGACCCATTTCTATCTTATTGTTTCGTTCCCCGCTGTGTCGTCTTCCTCTTGAAATGACCATTCACCGCTTCATACAAGATTCTTTTTTCTGTTAAGTCCGCACATTTGACCATCAAATCAAATGGTCTGACCATCACAGTGAATTCTTCAAATTACATGCATCTCCTCCTCTTTAAATACATGCGATACGAAGTGTTGACATATATTTGACCAAGTTGAACCTCTCTTTTATCCATTTTGGATGACTGATTGGTCATCCAAAATAGAAACTTAGAAGGGTCACATGCAGGTTGTCCTTGGTGTCCCTTTCTGCTCTCATTTTCACTCGAACGCCATACATTTTTTAACTACTGTAAAACAATCACAGAATGAGCATTTCAAGGGATTACAACAATTAAAGGTTTCTTTCTTCTAATCTTGGTCCGGTTAGACAAACACAATGAGAAACCAATTCAATTCCTGATGCATTCATTCCCCTTGTACCAAATCATAGTTTCAATCTATAAAACTTTTCTCGATGAAAATCAAAATAAATTAGTCATCACAAGTAGCACAACATATTCAACACTTTCAGAATTTTAGCAGAGCAAATACAAAAGTATGGTCGTCAGGGCATGCAACAGCTACACAACTCTAGTTTACTGCAGGCCGCAGCCGACTGCTTTCTGCATGCCTAATTGGGAAAAAATAAGGATGGCCCTGCATCACATCAAAACTAATCTCCATCAACAATCATTTCCACTAATCAACGGGGAGGCTGATGCGCCAGACAAGTAGAGCCGCAGTGAGCAAGGAATCTACATGTAGGCTTTGTGCAATCTAAGAGTTCTGAGGTAAAAGAAACACTTCCTACAATCTACCCGGTAGAAACAATTACTGAAAACTTTCATTTTTTTAAAACAAATAAATTTTAGCTCTTTGAGAACTTGATGAGCTAAATGACCAACAAGACAACAAACATATTTGGACATCAGCCGCAGTATATCGAGGTAATGAATGGCTTGCCATTATTTATAAAAGGGTATTGTTTCCAATATAAGAAAGAATGTTCACAAGGAGAATCTCCCACCGAAGAGAAGAAAGGATGATAAGTTTTCTAAAGTAAATAGAGGGCAAAGATACCATTGCTTCTTTTGCTGTTAGCCTTTCTTGGTGGTCATAGCGTAGTAGTTTGTCCACAAAATCAACAGCCTGGAAAAAAAAGTGAAAAGTATTAATCAGATATAAAATCTCAAAAAGATAAAAATAGAGAAATATATTCATCACAACAGATTACAAAATTCACCTCGGAAACTGCCAAATGCTGATTATCAACATTAATGAACTTAGTCCAGGGTTTCCGACTATGCCTTCATTCAGTAAACGATAAAATGATAAACTTGTTAGTCGACAAATTGAAAATTAAGTAAAATATAAATGCTAAGAAATTTATAGACTTGTACAACCTCCCAACAAGGGCTGCGAGATTCGGGTCCAATTCAATGCGGTATTTATTCAGATAGGCATTTAATTCGTCAGTACCAAGTACCTGTTATAGCAAAAGCCAATGACTTTAAGTTAGGTCTCACGCATTCTCTATCTAAGAGAACTGATTCCTAAAATAGAACGAGAGACAGCAAAACCTTAGTGAAGCCACCATCACTGGATGTTAAAATGAATGCTAATTGGTTCATTTTGCACAGATATAAGCACTACATATGAGGTTAAATGACAGAGAGGTGCCCAAGACTACATGACTGGATACCTTAGAAGAAAGGAAAGTTTTTGTAGAAATTTTTTTACTACAATCTTATGGAAGGCCAGCGGATGCCAAAGCTTTGATATGATTTGTAGAGATCAAAAGCACCTTCTCCTATTTTGGTCTTCTTTACTTGGCAGGGCTTAGTGCAATTGTCATTACTTTGGATAACATCAAGAAAAGAGGTTGGGCTCTCCCTAGTAGAACCATGGTAGGATATTGCACCATCTCATATTGCATTAAGACTCGGCCTTTGCTATTTGGTCGTAGGTGTGGGAAGCTACGATGGTATGCCTAAATCTATTAAGAGTATTTTGGGGGAATGGAGAGATTTGAGAAGGGAGATCAATAATCGGGTGGCAAAATTTGTGCAATATTGTATGTTGAGTGCATTTGGCTTAAACAGAATATATTTATTTTTTGGAGGAACCACTTACTATAAAGATTCTCAAATGCATTTTTCTTTAGGCGGGGGGTGGGGGGCAGGGGGTTGGCAAAGTTTTAAAGAGTGTCAATAGTTTGACCCATTTCTGTAATTCTTTTCAATTCTTATACAAATTCTGTATATCAATACAATACACATTAACAATCACAAACCAAAGGTCTGAAAACTTTTGCGAACCACTCATACATACCTTAGCTATTTTAACAAGCTGATCATAATTATCATGCCCATAAAAGAATGGTTCTTTGCGAAATATCTGTGGCAAAAACAAAACTTGTAAAACCATGGAACAAGAACTGTATGAAATTTTTAACCTCCATCATGTCTTCAACCAAAAGAGATGCGTAGATATGCAAATAAAGATTTGTCCAAAACATTATCGCATCATCATAAAAATAATATATACCTAGATGAAAAAGACTAGCTTTATGCTATGATTACATGTCATGCCTATTAATTAAAAGAGCCTAAATGTGGTACTACACCGGTGGTTTTAAGGCTGAACTTTGTTAAAGAAGATGATCAACTAATTTTATGTGAAATTTTAATTTTAAATACGACAGCTGAGTCCAGACATCATGACAAACCAAACATATTAACAAAAGTTTAACTGTTTGTGTTATAGTGAACCTTCCTTTTATCTTAATCCCATTAACACTTTTTTTTATCCCTTCTCAGCCTATTGAATAATAAAATAGAGATGAAAACACCAACCATTCCAGCAAACATACAGCCTAAGCTCCACAAATCCAAAGAGTAATCATAATCTTGCAAATCAACAAGAAGTTCAGGACCTTTAAAATATCTGCAATCCATAGAAACGAATAAGACATAGAATGTTAAATAAATTTAGAAACCCAAACAAATCTTGCCTTTTTAAAACTAAAAAAGTCTATATTCAAAGCGACTGCAACAAAGCTGACGTTGTGCATCTAACAAAATCAGTAATGAATTATTGAGCTAAATCAATTATCATTCTTAAATAAAAAACATAGTTTGTAGTCCTTTCGGTTTTATGCATGAATCTTGTTAAAAACTAAAAAAACCTTGCAAGCTCTTATTTTGTAGGTTCTTTCTTTTCACTTATTTATTAAAAATACATAATAGAAAGGGAGAGATATAGGGCTAGATGTGATGTACTCAAAGAAAAGGAAACCAAAGAAACAACCTTGATGCCACACGAACATTATATTCTTTCCCAGGATGATAGAACTCTGCAAGCCCCCAGTCTATTAAACGAAGTTTCCGTTGCTCGTGATCAATCATCACATTATGAGGCTTTACATCTCTATGCATAATGCCTTGTGAATGACAATAATCCAAAGCCTAATCATAAAGATCCAAGTTAAATACTCTCCCAATTACGAAAACTAAAGTTAAAGACTTCAATTATGAGCAGAATACAAAATGGTTAGCAAGGGGGAAAATAAAATAGAGTGACTACAGGTAGAAGGGACTAAAAGTTATGCAAATGCCTTGCATACCCAAAACTCCATCCTCTTAATTTTAAAACATCCTTCACACAATCACTTCGGGCACGGTCTTAGACGGTAAATTCACCCCTAGAAGAACTTACATGTTGCACAAAAATAATAAGAATCACAATAAACACGTAAAGATTAATTTCACCATAGACAATTCACTAGATCTTTTTTGTTTGGAACACTAAATGGTAATACAACACTACATTTGACTAAAAATTAAAATAGTTTAGAAAGCAGAAACTGAGGGAAAATATAGGCAAATCTAATATTTTTTTAGCAGCCACATGCTCTAGAGGAGATGGCATTTCTTCTTTTCACACTTTTATGAACTACTGAAGAAGTACTAAAAACCAAATACTTCTATTCATGGTAAAATGCAATGTACCCCCAAATTAGGATCATGGATAGCTGACACCTTATTTGATTTTACCACTTCATAAAATCAAGTCATGCTACTATGCAGGAATCATTTTGAATGAACAATGTGAAATTTGAAGGTTTAAAGTCATCGCAGATTGAAGTTTTGAAGAATTTGGGCTTTTCGAATCCTTTCGACAATATTCCCTTATCAATAGGGGTCGGACCAGCCTGGGGAAGTCATAAATTGCACATTTTTTATATATATCCAAGGGCTTTAAGAAAATTAAGCCAACTTTTCATATGAGCAATTTTCTCCTTCAAACAACTTTCGGACAAAATTCTGGATACCTCCAAAATTTTTAGGCTTTTCAATGTTGAATCGCCTTGAAAGAGTGGGTCCAAACGGAGGGGTTTAAAAGAAACTAGTTCACTTAGAAACTTCTTGCTGGAATGTGAAGCTATAAGAAATAGTCGACATTGAAACCTTGTTAAAGTATTCACCTAGAGCTCCAGCATAGACTTTAGGTTCTGGAAAGAGAGAAGAATGTGGTTGTTTGGAGGGAGAGAGAGAGAGATTTATCACTCAACAAGCGACAAGTAGAAAGTCAGGTTTGCAGCCAGCTTAATGGACTTAATCACAGTATCACATGATGATTATAATAAATATCACGATGCCAAAATTTGGTCTGGTAACAGTCATAAGACTAGTGGCTACCTGGTAAAAAAAGTCTAACCTGTCAGTTGTTCATACCCTCTAAGTTTGGGAGAATAATTCTTCACTCTTTTAATTATTTTATCACAACAATAGAAGTTTATTTTAAGAAATGCACAAGGAATCAACATCTTTTGTTCTTATAGATTGAACCATAACCTAAAATAATATATCACTAATCTACCCACTTTTTCATCAAAGAGCAGACATGAGCGAAAATCTTACATTAGTAAAGATAGAATTTTACCTTAAGAAGTTCATAAATGTAGTATCGAACATCATAATCTGAGAGTGTCGGATAGAGTAGCTTAAAATCTGAATTATTCACATATTCAAAAACAAAACTTGGAGTCTTTGATTGCTGGTCTCTGACAATATCAAGCAACTTTATAATATTTGGGCCACCGCAAAGATTCTGCAGTATTTTTATCTCCCTTTTTATCTGTGGTTATGAAGGGAGTTGAGCAAGTGAAAT
This sequence comes from Begonia peltatifolia, assembly GCA_022433055.1. NCBI lineage: Eukaryota > Viridiplantae > Streptophyta > Magnoliopsida > Cucurbitales > Begoniaceae > Begonia > Begonia peltatifolia. The sequence continues at coordinate 116,156 of CM039526.1, read as the reverse complement.
CAATATAGACAAAAATATTTCCCCAAAGTCCCAAAATACAATACAATTACAAAAGCATAATGATGAACTCTTAAACAAAGCACAAAAAAAAGTAAACTTACTTTCTTCTTTTTGACAGGTTTGAGGATCTTAATAACACATTTTTCATTATCAGTGCAATGAACACCCTCAAACACCTCACTGTACTTCCCTCTTCCTACCTTTCGTACAACTTCGTAATCATCTTGGTCCCTGTTAAAACAAGCATGTCAAACATAAAAGATAATCAGTTTCTAGCCTCGAAAATCCAGCCAGACTACTAAAACTACACCAAGTAGAATTGATTTCAAAGTCATAAATAATGCAAAATAGGTTCTCAGACACGAAGCCCATGAAGTGAAATCCCTCAACCTGTCCAGATGTTATACCCCTTAAACAAAGAACGAATAAAGTTCACTCAATAATCATTCGAAATTATGTTGACGGGTAATAACATGTCAATCAATTATGTGAAAACATATTCTTAGGAAAATGTCAATCATAAACCGAAAAAAAAAAAAGCAGAGAGAGAAATTGAACATGGTTATAGCGACATGAATTAAAATTACCCCCACTGAACGGAGAGAGATTCGTAGTCCCAATAATCCTTAGGTCGGATAAGGTTGACATCAGGGTAAACCCTTGCATGGGAGGGTGCGCCGGGCCGGCGAATGGCTTTCCCAATCTTCTGAGCCAGGGTTTCGTGGGGGGGCAGCGACAAGCAAGGAGTGTGATAACGAATCGGTGGAGGGTGAGGGGGATCGAAGAGGGAGTGCAGAGAGGGAGGAGAGAGAGGGGTGGCGTAGGAAGAAAGAGGACGTAAGAGGAGGAGAAGGGGAGGCAAGAGAGGAAGAAGAGAGGAAGAAGAGGGAAGAGAGAGAGAAAGAGAGAAGCTTGCTCTCATTCCTCCTTTCCCCTTCTCTCCCCTTGTTTTCTCTCTTTATTTGAAAGGCCTTTGCAATTTGTCTGAGACCAAGATGCAATCTTCTTTATCCAACCCATCACTCTTGAAATGGACATGCTCTATTCTTCATGCATGTTTGTAAACGAGGCCACTTCTACTCATTCAAGCCCACACCTTTTTTTGTACCCATCCCCACCCTTGTCTTGGCTAGTCACAAGCATCTTCTCTCCCCCGTTGGTCTACCCCTCCATGCCCCAATTGTTATTTGTACTCAACCTTCGCTCACTCCCCCCGCCGTACAAGTCTACAATGTGTATTCTCCAACAAAGTCTCCTTCCATGTCTGCTTGCTCTTCAAGACACGAGCTTAGGGTCATGATCTGATTGTTGTTATAGTAGATCATGACCTTAAGAGAATGTCAAGAGGTCATATATATGTGAGGTGGTGTCAACTATGTGCACAATATGATTGGATGATAACGGTCATAAAAGGAAGTAATTCTTCGCCATCTCATACTTTTCATTTTGCCACAATGACAAAGTCTTATATTGTTTTTGTGGAGGCCACATGTGTTGAAATTTTTTAATTCTTTTGCATGACGAAATTATCAGTGTTCAAAATACCAGTAACGTGCGAAACATATGTCTCATGAAAAATAATTTATCATGGATATAAACGGATCTTTGTTATGATATTTTAATAATTATTCGTGTTTAAAAATTTAATTTTTAGTTTAGATCTAATCTACGAGAATAAGAAAAATCATATATTTGTAGCAAACTTCACTCAGGTACGAAAAACGGGAAGATTTTTTCAACCTTCGAAACTTTCAATTTTCTTCATCCATCCTCCTCACTTCAAACAAACACATGAGTATGATAAATGAAATAAGATCACACTCAATATACGATAAATCATATGCTCAACACATGAAACGATCTATATTGATTTAGAGAACAACTATCTAAAACCAAGAAGAGAGGATCTGCTATAAAATGTTGATTCTCTTTTTCCTCATAGTTTTTCAACCTTGTAATTATAACGAAGTTATCAGATTTAATTTTAAAAATGGAATCTAATTTCGTAATGGTTACGAAATTCTATTTTTCATTTAAAATTCAAATTACATTTCGTAAAGGTTATTTTAACATTTAGAAAAATAGTTACGAATCTATTTCTTATTTAAGTTGAAATTTTAATATCGTAACAATAATTGATTTATTCAAAATAAAAAGTTACGAAAATCAAAACAAAAGTGTCATCATGGATCAACACTTGGCAACATGACATCAACTAAAATTTGACCTAATCTATTTTGAAAACAGATTTTAAAAGCAAATTTATAAGTTTGTTAATTAATTGTAAAATCAATTTTTCACTTATTTCATCTACTGAAAAATCACAAATTTATTATTGAGTGTATAAAATAATTAATTTTATCTGGGATATTTCTTCTATTCTTGAGACATTCGAGAAGGATTTCAGTGTCAATATTACACCAAACCTTGCAAAAGAGCTACGAAGGAATCTCGAATGCAAAATGAAGGGAATTGTGACAAACAATATAAACTATTACGTTGTACATGGGTAAAATTCTTATATCCATTCCTGATAGCACAGTCAACATTAGTGTACATAGGAATGATTTTAAGTTCAGACCCATTTTTTAGAGAATGTACATGTATAGAGAGGTCTTCTTGAGTGTGGTAAACTTGTTATTTGTTTGGATAACTGTCATTTGAAAGGTTCATGTTCCGACCAATTGCTTACAACAGTTAGAATTGATGGTAATGATGAGGCTTATCTAGTTGTTGTAGCAGTGGTGGAAGCAGAATGTACAGACTCATGGTCATGGTTTCTATAGTTATTGCAAATAGATATACAAAGTGAGGCATGACATGGGTGGAAATTTGTGTTAGATCAACAAAAGATATTTTATCTTTGATATGAATGTTATGGATTTTATCTGAACAGTTAACGTATTGTTCATTGACTTTTTGTAGGGGTTGGTGGCTGCCATGGACAAACATGTAGGATCAGCCGAATATCGATTCTACCTTCGACATTTCTATGTCAATTTCAAAAAAAAAAAAATTTCAGAGAAAGTTCTACAAACACATAATGTGGAATTCATTTAAAGCTACCACAACAGAGCACTTTGAGAATGAAATGAAAAAACTATGTTTGGTTGATGAAGCAACATATACACATCTAAAAGCCATCAATCTGAGAAGTTGGGTGACACATGCTTTTAGCTCGATTCCAAAGTTCGACATAAGCCTCAATAACTTGAGTGAGTCATTCAACACATGCACCCTACTAGATAAGGACAAATCGATTTGATTATGTTCGAGATGATTATATGGAGTATGATATCTAGGATTATGAAGAGACACAAAAAATGGCTGACTTGAAAGAGTTAATATGTCCTTAAATCAAGAAGAAGCTTAGTAAACTACAGGTTGTAGTACAAAATTAGAGTCCAATGATGGTAGGAGGTGCATGATTTGAGGTTAATAACGACAACGAACAATACGTTGTCGATGTGGATAACCATGTCTATAATTGTTACAAGTGGGAGTTGACTAGCTTAACGTGTGTGCATGCAATTATGTGTACCCTTTTATGGAGGAGGTCAACTAAAGATCATGTTCATCTCTACTTTCATTGAGCAATGTACATGAAACTGTACTTGCATTTTGTACAACCTGTAGCTGGGCAAAACATATTAGCAATGTACATGAAACTGTACTTGCATTTCTTACAACCTGCCGCTGGGCAAAACATGTGGCTTCTAATAGATACAAAGTTTGATGAAATTATACCACCATCAATAAAACGTCAGATGGGGAGGCTGAAAAAAAAAGTGATGAACGTTGATGAACCTCAAAACCTAGCAATAAGTAAGAAAAATATTGTTATGACATGTAGCAAGGGTCGACAAGTGAGTCACAACAACCAAACTTGTCAAAGAATTGAATTTGCAGCTGCTTGATCTAGTGGCAGAAGAAGATGCATAAGAGAGCTCACATGACACGTTAATGGATTTTACTTCTTCAGTTTGGACACAAGTAAACCTATGTTTATTTATGTTTATGAACTTATAACTGTTTAATATTATTAGATATTTTAACCTTATGTTCTTTATTGCTTTGCAAGAGTCTTCTGTACTCGATATAGGTTGTCGTTGATGTAATGCAGAAGTTTGTTATGCTGGCTTCATCCAAAGATCCATTTGTTTTGATGTATAACATAAGTTTTGTCATGCATGGGTTTAGTAATGCATAAATTTTGTAATGCATGAGTTTTGTATTCCATAAATTTTGTATGCTGGATTCATTTGAACATTCGATGTACCACAGATCCGCTACTTTTCAAGCACTCAATGTCTAACATATTTTCAAGTGTTCATTTTGTAAGTCTTCATGGAGGAACATATTTTAAGGAAGTCAATATCTTCAGTTGAACCTCAAACCAGCGCCCCTATAGTTAGTGATATCCGTGAGAGTGTTGTGTAATATTCTTCCATTTTTGTGAGTATTTTGGAAGCTCTCATTACTACTCTTTTCTCTACCTTTTCAATAGGTAGAAGTCATAGTAAAAAAGTATAAAACTCTCATCCCTGGCAAAGTTGGAGTCCTCTTCTTCAAAGAAGAAGCCAAATCCGAGAAGGTGCTGATTATAACCTATCTCGACCAACAACGCTATTTTCTCCATATCTTTTTAATCCCGAAGATTCATCATCGCATTTTTATATACGACTATCGTCACATCCACAACTTTAATCTGCCACAAATTTTGCATCATTTTGTTTTCAAACGAGAGAGTTATACTTCTCCAAAATTGACATTCTGTTTTCAGCCGAAGTAGTAAACCAAGCTCCGATGACTTTTGGTATTTCGGTCATAGCTTTTTTATTTGTGCGAGTTAGCTCCTAAAAGTTTAAAGTAATTCCACCAACATTCTTAGCAAAGTCTAGTTAAAGTTTCAAGTTATTTGGTTTAGAAACATAAAAGTTACATATTCTGAAAGTTGACCTATTTTTGGACCAGATTTTGCTTAACCCGAGAACAGTTTTGTGTTTTTATTTTGTTGCATTTTTTAAGTGCTTTCTTTTGGATTCAAAAACACGTCAACATGTTTAATCAATGTCAAGTTTGTTTTAATTTCTAAAAAAATTGAGTAGAGTTTTTAATATTCTCTCTCTATCCCCTAAAGTCAGATAATAAGAAAAAACAACAATGCAGTCCAATTATTCATATAATCAGTTAGAAATAACAACAAATAAGTGCACCTATTTTTTCAGTAAGATATTGTCTGCTTTAGGGATTAAGTCGTAACCCAATATCCTTTCCTCACAAATTTATTTAGCAATGACTTCTCAGTCGGTCACCCAACATGGTACTGCTCTCGCTGGAACATTTCTAATTTCAGAGTTCTTATGGGATCTGTCGCCAATTATGCTCCAAAACACGTCTTACTATCTTGGGAGAGTTTTCTTACATATGTTTCATTTTCATATACCTCCTCAAGCGATGTGGGATTGTGATGACCATTTTTTACGACCTGGGATTTGCTTATACTCGAGTCTAGAATTTGCCTACACTCGGCTTAGGTCCCGAGTTTTGCCCCGTAACTCGAGAGTTGCCCCGCAGTCGTGCTCATACGTGCACATTTGGGTCATCATAGTTCAAATCTATATAATAAGTAAAAGAAAATATATATCTGACTGAATTACATTATGACAACCTATGTTGAAATAAAAAGTGAAAAAATTAAGCAGTTGATGATGGTCCAGCTGCAGAAGTAGATGCATCATGTACGATCTTGAAAACTCATTCCTCGTTCACTTTCACTATACCCATCTGAGCTAGGGTAAAATGATCGTACACGTCCACACCATATTCCTTTCTCATAGGCTCGCTCGAGGGTAATGCAACATCAAAATTTCGAAAAACTTTCTAGATCAAAGTATTGTATGGTAGATTCTTGCTAATGTTCATGACAATATTTGCCATGTGACTTAGAATCACATATCCAGGGTTGAACCTTTGGCCACTGAGATTTTTGCCATGGGATAGAGATCCATGTAGCTCACATGGTTTCAGTTTCCATCAAGTGGTAAAATGGTGGAGGATGATGTGCCATGGGAGATTAACACAAAGAAAACACCATGGAGCCTAATTTTATGTTTTAGTTCTATTTATTTTTGTAGCAAAAGTTTCTTGCAAAGAAGCAAAGAAGAGCCTCCACCACGAATTTACAAAGAGATGCCAAAGTGCACACCTAAAAGAAGTTTCAAGAATAAAAAATATGTGTTAGTTTGAGACCCACTTGAAGGAAGGACCAAGCTTAAAAAAGCTAAGAGAAGATCCAAATACTTGGCACATTTCAAAAACACAAGGAGGTCGAGGCCAAGTCCTAGAGCCAATTCGATCATCTTGGATTACAAGTCCATGACCAATTCTAGAAGACTTCATGAGACAACTTTGTGTTTTATTATTTTTTTGGGAGGTGGTGTTAAGAAGACAAAAAAGACTTGAAAAAGCTAAAAGTTGTTTCTTACCTGATTTTTGGTGCATGCCTTTTAGGTTCAAAACTCTTATAGAGTTTTTGTAACCCTAGTGGCAGCTCAAGAGATAGTATTTATACATTCTTATGAGCCATTGTAAGGGTCTTTTGCTAAATCAAAAATCGTGCCGAAGTTTTCTTCAAGCATTGAGTTCAATCTCTCCAAATCGGCAAACCCACCCCTTGGTGTGTAATATCCGAGCAATTGTGAGCCACCATTGAGTTAACTTTTGTGAGTACAAGTGGATCCTCTTTTAGACTATTCCCTTTATCTTCCACCTGCCTAAGAGGTAGATATCTTCAGCAAGTGATGTGTCACGAATCCATCACTCAAGAATAAGTCCAAGAAATTTCCTAACCGATTTTCAAGTGTTTATTTTGTAGTTCTTCATGGAGGAACATACTTTAAGAAAACCAATATTTTTAATTCAACATCCACTTACAATATGAAATTCTTCAAGGTGATGTACAAATGGAAGATCAAACACACGCCCAAACATTATTAGAACTTCCAACAAAACTGCTATTAAACTGACATTTTAGGAGTATTTAGAATTTTTGACAGTCTTGACAGGATTATTTCAACATTGTGTGTTTCACAAAGAATGTAGCTGACATCTTACGATTTCCAGAATGGCTGGATCAAATAATTTGGACACCATTTGCTTTGTCAACAAGGCCAATTACAGAGAGGCTTGTTCCCACGACATTTATGGAAGGAGGAATTTATCTTCCTTTAAACAAATGATGTAACATTTCTTAGTTTTATTATTTTTGCTTCAAAATACTTTTAAATAACGTCAAAATAAATATTACATGGCTATATGCAAATGGAGGGACAAAATTAGACGCTACATGGTTGCATGCACATGGGAGGGCGAAAGGATCAAAACACAAGATAAGGTGGTTGGCAACCACCTTGGCACGCGTGGCTAGAGTTGTAGCCAATTTGATTTTCTTATATTCCCTAGTTTTATGCTCTTAGATTTTTAACCTAGTTTTGATTATTTAAACTATGTTAGACCTTTGTTTTTGACAGATTTGATTGAATGAAAAAGAATTGAACATTGTTCATCACAAACCCGAGCATCTTCCGAAGCTCAACCCCATTAACGCCCAGTGAGTCATATCCGAGTGTTTTTGGTTCCATTATCTTCATCTTGTTAGTACAGTGAAGGTTCTTATAAGTTCATACCTCTCTACCATCTTAATTGATGGTAGAGCATCCCCATAAGGGCGTACGAACTCTCAAAACTCTCTTGTTGGAGTGCGTATTCGAAAGAAGGAGACAAGATAAAAAAAGTGTCTGTTTTGTCACCTTCTAGAATCAACATCAATTTTCGGTTTATATTTCCATCATCACAGAGAATCAAACCCTGAAATTTTTCAGGATTTGCATCCAAACATCAAGTAAGATTGTCTTAAATTTTGACATTAATTGGAATCTCACTGACGAAGTTATCATATATCGAAATTCACCCTCAATTGGATTTCTTGGACAGATTGTGCAAGTCTAATTGTTTATTGAATATCTTTTGAACTGCTGCACGTTTTGCTACAAAATTTTAAGGGTATTTCATACGCATACCAAGTAAGGTGCTGTTAAAAATTCAGTCTATTTGGTTTAGCCAATTGAAAGTTATATTTTTTGCAAGTTGAGTAATTTTCAAATCAAATTCTGTTTTATCCAAGATCCAATTTTTGAGCCTATTTTGTTGCTTCCGTTTGGTCCATAATCTGAAGTGTATCAGCAAGAGTAGAGCAAGCTCTTAGCCAAGGTCGTTGGAAGGTTCTATCAAGAAAATCGAAAAGGTCAAGAAAGTGCAACTTTAACATTTTCTAGACCAACGTGCAACTCTTCACCCATATCTTTTCATTCCCATCTACTTAGTTGCTCATTTTTAATACAATCAACCTTACTCATACAGCTTTAACCTGCGAAGAATTGCATCATTTCGTTATCACACGAGAGAGTTGTCTCTACAAAGTTGATGCATTGTTTTCGGTCAGAGTAGTAATCCCAGCTCCACCGACCTTTAATTCTTTATCCATAACTTTTGTTCCACATCGAATTAGGTAGTGATATTTTGATGGTCCAATTCCATCATTTAGGGCTAGAGGTTTTTAAAATTTTAGCCCCAAAAGCCATGTTCTGCCAAAGTTATTGATCTTCAAAGTTGCTATTCGTTCCTAGGAAAACAAAGCAATTTTGATTTTCATGTGCTTTGAGTTTCACTCATTTTGAGGCAAGTCATTTGGTATCAGAGCTCTGCTCTTTCCTTGCTGTTTTTTTCTCTATTTGTGGTGTATTTTTGTTAGCCAAAGTTATGACAAGAAATGAGACTAATAACCAACAAAACCGAGAACCAAATGTTCAACCACCTTTAGCACCAAACCTGAAAGAGGGTAAATCTAGTTTCCAATGACAACTAGATGAGTTGAATTACAAGCTTGAGAATATTAGTCAATGAATGATGGAAATAAGGAACCAGCACGTTAGGATCCCTCAAACACCTTTGCCCAAAAATCGAAGGAAAAGAAATAACCACAATGACTAATGTGTCAAGGGGTCCCATGATATGATCTCAAACCAAGATATTGTTTTCTACCAAATTCCACACTAAAAAGTTTGTTTTTTTCATAGGTGAAGATGACTTTAAAGACTTAAGATGTGAACCAAACAACCAAGATGTGGAAAAGCCACTCCATGTATGAACTTGGGAACAACCCTCAGCCACAACATTTTTTGAAGAAGGAATTTGTTTTCCTTGAAACAATTGTTTGTAATCAAACTTCATTTATTTTATGCACAGCTGTACACTTTAGGAGTGAAAGTGCGCTGGATTTTATTTTAAAATAAAGGTTAAAAATGTGAAAGAAAGAAGGTTGATTGCGCGACCTTGTTGGCGCGAGCGTTAGTTGTTGGCTTTTTAAAGGCTTTTTTATTTCTTTAGTTTACTAAACCCTAATTGTAATTTTAGAGGGGTATTTAATCATCTCTTAAATACTTAAGTAGCCTTAGTTTTTGTTAAATAAAAATCGAAGTTTATCTTCCAAAATACAGAAGCTCCCTTTGGGTCTTCGATGACATTCTTCCTCGATAAGTAATATCCAAAATAAGGTGTTGTCTATCGTTTCCAAGTTTGTAAGTATACTTGAAAACTTTTATTATCACTATTTTCTATACCTTCTTGAATTACAGAAAAAGAGTGTAAACTCTCATCCAAAACTTGTTGGAGCGTCTTCTCTAAAAGAAGACCAATACCTGAGGAGTGCACATTTATCACCAATTGACCCAGCAGCACGACTTCAACCATATCTTTTCCATCCCATCCATTAATCCTTTTATTTTTACATACAACAATTCTCGCATCCACAACTTTCATTTGCCACAAGAATCACATTATTTTGTTTTGAGACGACAGAGCTACGCATTCCTGAAATTGACATTCTATTCTCGGTCAGAACAATAAAGCTAGATCCGTCGACCTTCCATATTTCAACTATAACTTTTCAACCACAGCGAGCTAGCATATGAAATTTTCAAGGTCTTTATCCACATTGTAAGAAAAGATTTCCTAAAATTTTATGTCAATTGGAGGTTTACAGCTGAAGTTATAATATCCCGAAGTTCATCATCGTGTGACCTATTATTGCTATTTTTGGACAGATTGTGTAAGTCAGATTGTTTTGTCCATAACTTTTAAACTGCTACAAATCTTCCATTGAAATTTTAAGAGTAATTCATACACGTACTTGGGGAGTTTCTATTAAAATTTCGTATCATTTGGATATGAAATGAATTATTTGTGTTCGTTGAAATGTGGGTATGTTTGGTAATTGTCAATTGAAAATTCAAAGTGAACTAGTGTTTGTGTTGCCACACAAGTTGTTATAGGTTGAAACATGTCAAAAACGTCATTGAAGAAGAAGAATTCGAGAATGAGAAGCATAATAGTTCTCATGCAAGGCGTGGTCTTAATGAAGATTTGAAGCATATTAAGGTATCAATTTCTTCCTTCAACGGATCTTGTAATAGTGATGCATTTTTGGATTAGCTAGATAAGGTAGAAAAAGTGTTTGAATATTATAACTATTCGGAGAAAAGGAAGTTACAACTAATGTATCTAGAGTTAACCGGTTATGTTAGTTTATGGTGAGACAATTTGAAGGCACAAAGAAGGCGTGAAGGTGATGAGGCTATTGTGACTTTGAGGGTTATGAAGTTCTTGATGAGAAAAAGATACGTGCCAAGCCACTACAAACAAGAGTTATTTTAAAAAATGTAAAATTTGAAACAAAATTCACAATCGGTTGGGGAGTACCTAACCGAGTTTGAAACACTTAAAATTAGGAGTGGATTGGATGAGCCCAACGAGCAAGCTATTGCAAGGTTTATAAAGAGTTTGAATAGAGAAATTAGTGATGTCGTGGAACTACAAACTTTTGAAATCATGAATATTGTTGTCCAACTTGCTTTAAAGGTTGAAAGACAAGCAAAGAGAAAAGGAAAAATGGATTGGTAATTGGCGTTCTTAAAAAACTGAGAGTCTCTACAAGCCATCATCTAAGGTGAATGATACGAAGCCTTTCACAAAGAGTTTTAAAGTAAGTTTTGGAACCATTGATATCATTACAACTAGTGCATTTAGAGAACTCTCTTGTTAGTGGACAAAAAGGACAAACCCACGATGAACTCTCTCAACAGTGGACACAATTGTCGAAATTAAGGTCAAACCTTAGTATTTTTTTGTTGTTTGTGAAACATTTATTTTTGTTGTTGTTTGTGAAGCATTCATTTTTTGGATCTAAAGTTATTTCTCTTTTTTCTGTAATGCTTGTTTTCATTCTCCCTATCCATTAAGTTGATACCAATTAAGTTGTTGCTTGAACTTTTTGTAATATGTTTTCAATTTATTCTCTCACAATGCATCGGTTCTTTCAAATGAATACAATTAAATTAATTTACTATTTTTCAATTAAATTTTTATCTATTTTTTATATTCACTTGCACAATTAAATTAATTTATAATTTATAATTTATAATTTTATATTAAAAAAATATTTTTTAAAGGAAAAATTGAAACTGGACCAGAAATTTTGGTCTAGTTCTTTTAAAAATTTTACTGGTACCAGTTTTTAAAAATAAAAAATTTTGGTTTAATTTTTCTTAAAACCAGACTGGATCGGGCTATGTACAGCGTAAGTACCCAAAAGCCGTGGTCGAAAGCAACAAAATAAAAAGAAGCCGATTTTATTGAGAATCCGGCCATATCTGTCAACAAAAGCCATCGACAGAGACTTCAAACAAGGAGCCGGAAACTTGGAACATAGAGTAAGGCCAAAGCAGCTCCACCAACATTTTTATCTGGTTTTTCAGGCAGAGGCAGAGGCAGAGAGAGCCTCACATATTTTTCAAATCTCACACGTTTTTTCATTTATCTTGATGGACCAGATTAGGGCGAGCTCTGCTTGGGTCGCCAGCCGCGCCACGCATGTCCTCGTCGACCCCTCTGGTTCCGCCTTTTTCCTTCGCCTTGTTCTTCGTGCATGGATTTTGGGCTGAAAGTAGCTTGGCTATTGTGCAGGCATCGAAAAAGTGGTGGATAGCATCGACTCAATTCCTAAAGTTAATTGGGATTTTGAAGGGATTCACTACTTTGACAATGGTCCACTTACCGTTCAGTACCTGTTTGTGTTGGACGCTTTGAATTTCTGCTTTTGGCCCGGTAATTACTTTACCATGCTTCACCTTCTGCTTCCGCCACAGTACATCCTCTTTTTGTGTTCATGCATTGGAAAACAATGAATTCTTTTCTTGCTCATTAACGTACAATTTTATTGTTTATTTATGACTGGGAAGTCTATGGACAATTCCCATGTCCAACACCATTGTTTTTCATGGCTGATTGCCATCAATTCTTTTTATTCTTTATCCAATTCTATCTTCGTTTACAAATCCTAACAAGCAGTTTAAGTTTTCACTAATTCTTAAAATCAGCTATATATGAACGCTGATGATTCGTAAAACAATTTAATAATGCATCGCTAAAATTTTCTGATTTGTTTTTGCAATGTCCCGACAGATAAAGACTTGAGCTATGATCATTTGGCGTTGGGGCTAAAGGCTGCTCTTCAAAATGATAAATCTGCATTTGACGCTGACCGACTGCAGAAGTACACAGGTGAAAAATGATTAATTTTTCAGCCATATGATTGTCTCCTCCGACTTATAGAACATGTGTATGGTTACCGAGGTGTGATGAAATATAGTACTGAGTTATTTTTCTCTTATCAAGTACATATCTGGAAGGACTGAGGATTCCTAATGTTTAAATAAAGTTGAGGTTGACATTAGCTTAATAAATTGTTTGATCAATGTAGGATTCCTATTTAGTAAGCACATGACAAAGAAAGGGACCAAAGATTTATAATGTGGAGGGAGATTATGTTGAATAATTTTTGCTCTATCTTTTTGTTGCTCTCTTTTCCCCCTTGAATGCCAACCAAATTGACCTTCGTAAATATGCATAAATAAGCTTAAAGTAACAAACTATTCTTCTCTGCATTCCCCCTAATCAATCCCCTCTTCGCCCAAGGAGTATTAATCCCACTCTACCTCCCTTCTCTTTTCCAAACATTTTGAGGTAACTACTCCCTTTAATGATTTAGTTATTAATCAATCATCAATATATGTAATTCCTTTAGGTCCTCAGCTACGAGACTTGTTAAAATGGCCACGGCCACTTCCTTTGGAGGATGAAAGGGTTCGATTGCTTCATGAGGTACAATAAATTTTTGAAATCTGTGCTATTTCCTCTGCAGTTTTTTAATACACTGCTGCTTACCCTTGTCGATAAAATCTTGCCGCTCTAAATGTCAAGCATGCTAGATCATTTGTTTACTATTAATTATTGATCCTATGTCCTAGGTTGGATTTGAATTGGAGCGAAGTTTTGGAGGCAAAGCATCTAACCTTGTGGAGTCATGTGAAAAATCAGCTGTAAAGCTTGTTGCTCTTGTCACGAGTCACTTTCCAGGTTCTACTCTTTTCGAATTTATTTATTTTTTATCTACAAAATAGCAGTATGCATATGATTTTATGTGATAGTTATTTGAAGCTATTTTTAGTTTCTGGCACTGACCATCAATATTCATAATATAAATGTGATAGGATTTCGTGATCACTCAGTCTACAAAGGCCACCAGATATTTCTTTACAAACGAGCTCAGATTTTTGCAGCGGATTTATGGGGTGCATTTAATGGGTATGGATATGGAGAATTCAATGACATCGGTTCAGTCACTATTATGGCAGACTACATTGTTCCTGCTGTGCTTCGGCAGCTTGGGGTGCTAAAATATAGCTCAACGCTCGCTACCACAGTTGAGTTGAACAGTGAAATAGGTGCAGGAAGTGAGGAAGAAGTTGAACTTCGGGCTTGCTCGATATTTGCTGTGGAGAAAATGAGGGAGTTAATGGCTACTAAATCTGGGAAACAGGTATGATTGGATGATGTTAGTAGTGAACATGTATACATGCTCTACCAACGGAGGTTAAAACTTATGAAAGATATTTACAGGAATAGTTCATTTGTGTTGTCTTTTTCCTTTGTCATATTCTCCTGTCTCTGTGGAAGCATTTTATGGGTTTAAGATTTTCACCATTGATTTACTTTGTCTAGTTTAAACTAATATTTCGGCACACATTGGCTGTGATGTCTTAAACTTTAAAATGAAGTCAAAGTTTGAGATCCATTTGGGTTTGATTTAATGGAGAATCTAGCAATACTGAAATCCTTAGATGGCCTTTCTTCATGTGGCTTTGTCCTTGCAATGGTTTAGCTTTGCGTGCATTGTGTAAATATGTGGTTGTTTGTTTCAGGTGTTGAGTGTGGAGCTAGACCTGTGGCTTTGGTCCTACGGCATCCAATTTCCATGTCTACAGCATCACCGGACGCTCTCCATCTATTATTGATTGCTTAGACTTAGCTTAGTCCATGATGTTTCATCTTGTAGGAACATCATTCTTATTTCCTTTTCGATGATGTTAGTCGATGATGTTTGACTGTTGAGAATAAGGAGAGACAGATTCAACGCATCACAATTGATTCTATCTCAATCAAGACTAATAAATTTGATCCAAACATGGATAGCCGTAGAAGAGAATGGTAGAGTAGACCACAAAATCATGCGACCAACTGATCCAAACTAACATCAGTTAACACCAAGAAACATTTCTGACCAACATAATAATCACAAAAAATTGGGATGTGTTATTAATGGTTTGATTTTATTATGCATAAATAGAAATAGTTAAGCACAAAGTAGATAGGAGCAAGAGAGATTTAAAGAAGCTTTGCTATAATTTTCTGCAAGTCTATTCCAAGTACGTGGTTATCCGGAATTATGGTGTTTTGTTGTTTGGGTTGTGTTCTGCATCTTGTCATTGCAGGGGAATATTGGAAAATTCTACGAAAGGGAAATTGAAGTGCAACATTGGTATCAAAGTCTTTCCATGAGCGGAGTAAATCGATAAAAAATTGGGTGATTTGAAACTGGTCGTCGACGACCATACTGAGCAACTTAACGTAATCAAAGATGCCATAAAAAATCTATCCGAGCTCCTTTTAAGCATTACCTTTGATTGAGCAGCTCACCGTCCTTCAGCCGAAATAGGCCCTGACATTAATTCATTTTCGACCATATGGAAGGGAAGCTGCTAGCGCATGTGCCTCTGGACCCTGGGTTAAAGCGCCTAGACCTGCAGTTTTCCATTCCATGAGGAGATGGTAACTCATCTTGGACTCGACACGACGACCATTGTTCAACACCATTTTTTCATGTGGACAAAACACGAGTGGAGGAACATCGCGATTATGCATTGGAAGGCCTCTGCACTGGTGGGTTCGATGTTTTTCTCCACCCCATTGCGGGGATAGACAAAGCACCTGTGATTATCATCGACGTCCTACTAGGGAAAACCTACCATGTGCCGACATTTCTCTCTTCGTGTTAGAATTTGGTGTGACCCGAATTCTAATTTGGCCGGATCAAGCTCGTATATCAATATTAGAGTTTTATGTTTTCTTTATATATTGATACTTGAGTCGCAAAACTCGTTGTACCGAAGTTGATATTAGTGATTCTCTCTTCTATTCGTGGTTTTTTCCCTTCTAAGGTTTCCATGTAAAATTCGGTATCCATTATTTTCTCGTTTTCTTTTTCTGGTTTCGCGTTCGATTACTAATGACTGGTATTAGAGTTTTAGGTTGACAGTTCCGAAAAATCAGGTTTTGATTTTTTGATGTTATCGAACGATTTCAAGTTTGTAATTTCTGTGCGTGAAATTTGTAATTTTTGGGAAAAAGAAATTGGAAATAGAAAACAAAATTTTTTTTTTGCTGTTCTTGTTGTGAAGAACAAAGAAGGAAAAATTGGTTTGTCTTCTTCATCACGAAGAAAATCAAATCACTGAAAACTGCTCAGATGAAATTACTAGTTGGCCGAGAATGACTCAATTTCCAGAATGCATAACTTTCACGAGACAGATCCAAATAATTTAAAATTTTAAAACGCGTTTATTCAGAGAGTTGAAAATACACCCGTAATTTTTCAGAGGTTAAATTGCTAAGATAAGAAAAATATATGTTAAATATAGCTTGCTGGTCCGAGGAGGTGATAACAGCACCTCTCGGATTTGGCTCTTTCTAATGAGGGCTCTCCAACTTGTTAAAATGAAAGGGATGAAAACCAACCTTGATGAAAAATATCACACCAATGAAAGGAGGAAGAAGGTTGGGACAAGGCTAATGAACCCACTTGACTCTCACAACAGGGCACACAGTTTTCACTCTATCACTCAGATGCAACCCACTGAGGAGGAAGAAATGATGAAGACTCAAAGAAGCCAAAATGCATTATGCAAATAACATTCAAAAACTCTTGAGAGAAGGATTTAAGGATGGCTTTTATACCTCCACCTATTCAGCTCATTTAGGGTTTACAAGGATTAAAAAAA
This sequence comes from Begonia peltatifolia, assembly GCA_022433055.1. NCBI lineage: Eukaryota > Viridiplantae > Streptophyta > Magnoliopsida > Cucurbitales > Begoniaceae > Begonia > Begonia peltatifolia. The sequence goes on along the minus strand of CM039526.1, from coordinate 99,642 downwards.
AAAAAAAAACCTACCTGAAAATGAAGGGCCCAAAAGGGAAGGGCTCAGTCACCCACCTAGCTTAGTACCACCCTTGTTTAGCCAATTAAGGTAAGGTTCTTCTCTCTCCGCATGTTTCTGTCTTCAGCTTGTTTCTACCTCCAAAACCACAGCCAAGACCCCCCTAAGTGTTCAGCATTTAAGTGCCTTACAACCAAAATAAAATGTATTAAAGTTTTAAGGAAATTAAAACTAGTCTTACAGTTACATAAAATTGATAAAAGGAAACAAGTTTCCTTCTTCAAGCTTGAGTGGCTAAGGCTTCTTCTCCATTTGAGCAGTTGGACCTTGCACTTTTATGTCTTGAATGCCAAGCCTCGTCCTCAATTACTTAGGGACAAGAGTCACAACTCTTGAGTCTAACTCAGGGTGGCTGAGTGGTGCTCCTCCTTCTTGATTGGACTTGTCCTATGAATGCTTTCCTGTTGACAAGTTGAATGGCTCCTCTATGCCCATAGTGTTTGGCTTTAGTTCCATTTGGCTTCCAACAACATCATCTATAAAATGAACAAACACGTTAGATAAAGGTTGAGCCATGGACTTGGCCCATGATCGGATGATGGCATCCCATGGCACATCATCTAATGCCAGACAAAAGTGAAGAGGGAGACGAAGGGTTAATGCTGTTGGAACCTTCTATGTCTTTGTTATCAATGGCAGGGGTGAACAGTATTTGTTGTCTTTGTTATCAATGGTAGGGGTGAACATTATTTGTTTCTTCATATTGTTGGGTACTGTCAACTCCCGCAACGTTCTTGTCTTAGTCGATTTTGGTGCTAGTTGTTCATTTGTTTGTTGGCAAGTAGTTGAGGGGCTAGAATTAACTCACAAAGTTGTCGAAATTCACGAGGACTATAGAGGCATATTATTTGATGTCGGTGCTTTTTCCATTCCCCATTCTTGGCATTGTTATTGTTCTTGGGATTGATTGGTTTCAAACCTTGGGCACATTCCAAGCCAATATCGACCAATTGTGGCTCTGATTTTTTCACAATTGGGTTGAGCACTCTCTGGTTGGTGAACCCATGTTATCTGTTCAACAAACTTCTAGTAAAATCAATAGTCAAAAGGGAACAATGTTACACTAGAAATGTCACTTGCTTAATCCCACATTAAGTATTGATGCTTCAACCCTTTTAAGTGAGCTCCAATTAGAGTATGAACTAGTATTTTCAGAAGTCACATCCCTTCCTTTTGATCGTTCCAGAAGCCATAGTATGAAATTAAAGGAGGGATAGACACTGCCCCATAATCAACCTTATTGTTACCCCCATACATGATCGATTTAACCTGAGAGGGGAAGGGAGGATGAGTTGGGTTATAAAACTTTTGGCTATTGAACAACAATATTAGTTTGCAAGTGTCAAGTATATTATACTTGTTAATTTATTAGGAGATTCTAAGTTTAACAATGATTACAAAACAATAAATTAAAAGACAAGAGCAAGAGAATACAAACACTTTATTAATGCGATATTGGCCAATTTTGTCTACGTCGGCACTTCAAGTCTTTTCTTTGAAGATTCCTTTCCAAATCTAACTTTTGGTTTGATAGATTGAATTTTCGAGCGTCAATTACAACGACTCTTTCATAGAGCATCACCTTTAATTTTTTTTTTACCAAAATATAAGAGTTGATGCGAATTGAAAAGCACAGGACCTAAATCTCTCACTAGTAAATATCTCAAATTGTAAGTATAGTGATTAGAAAGCCGAACAAAGTAAGTTTTTCTTGAAAATTTTGTAGCACTTCATGTAGGATTTACGAGTTGGTTAATTTTCTTTTTAAAGTGTGCTTCTATATAGATTTCTCCAAAAATTTTGACGTGTTGGACTCCGCGTGTACAAAGCGGGAGTCTACAATAAATCTGTTAGGCACATTGCAAGGGAATGTGGATTTCTGCTTCTTCAGAAAATTCGTCCACCAAGGTCTTCTGCTTTGTAACTCCGGACTGCGCTTTTGCATAAAAATGAAATTTTTATTTCTTCTTGAACTTCTGCAAAAAATGATTATCTGGTTAAAGACTCCACACATGTTCATTTTCTCCAATCTTCAGAGTGTAGGACTTCGCTTTCAAAATTGGAAGACTAGAACTCTTTGAGATATATGAACTCCACAAAGACATTCATTCTGAACTAGAACTCTGTATAAGTTGATTCTCTTCAAAATTACATTGAAGCGGACTTTAGCTTTGAAACTTGAAGTTTCACAAAGTCAAAATATAGGAAATCTACACCGTTCATCACTTTGGACAAGAACTTTGCATACATCTATCTTTGCAATTTACATAGAAATGGAAAACTCAGAGGTTTGCAAAACTTGGCATTACATGAAAATTTCTACGTCTGAAAAATAATTTATTACATATATTAGACGTTTCAAATATCTCTTTTCAAGAGTATTTTCTATTAACATAGTCATGTACAATAACAAATTATTCATATACAAATTCATTAACTTATAATGAATAAACATACTTTGTCAATCATCAAAACTACATATATAACAATTTTCCCTTTTTAATGATAAATACCTTTATTCTAAGTTAAACATACAATTAGTTATTTCACATATCTACAATTACTCCCCCTCAACATACTCTTATTTCTCAATAGATTTTACAGAAAAATTGGGCAGAGTTTTTTTTATTTCTATCTCTCCCCCTTAGTCATTACTAAAACAAATATGAAAATATCTAAACAAATATAAAAACAATATCCAATCAAATTCCAGCTAGATATGCATAACCAACATAAATATCAAAATGTAATGCAAAAGAAACTATGCATATACATCCAAAGCAAACAATAGATAATATCAAGATCAAGAGCGAGAGTTAAGAACATTTGAATCTAAGATGCATCAAATAAGCTAAAGTCCAGTAAAATTATGACAAAAGATTTAAAAAAAAAAGTTATCATGGAAAAGAAGGTATGACATTAGAGGAAGGTAAGACATAATAAGGGTTCTTAGGTCACTTGATCGTGATATTCTCGTTATTGGTAGCCTTGATACCAGGTTGCTTGATCGTGATATACTCGTCATTAGAAAAACCTCCTCATCCTTTTTTAGTTGTTGCTCAATGTGGTCTAATTGAGAAGCCATAGATGCGTGAGAAGCTTAGAGATCCTCTAATTGTTGAGACATGCCAAAATGAAGACCATCCATCCTCTGGGACATTATGGAGCATCAATCCTCCATCTTCTCGAAGATGCCATCCACTGAGGAAGAAAGACTTGAGAGGCAGGCTGACATCATATTCATCCTTCCTATAAGACGTGGCGTGGTATGAACTAGAGGTGGCTGATCATTGGCCTCCTTCTCAACTTGAGGAACTTCAAGTTCAAGAGGTTGAGCTAAACGAGAACTTTTGAGGATCCAATTTTTGTCAAACTCAACAAAACTCACCCGTCTTAAAGTAATATGATTAAATATGTCAGCTCACTTCTCTTCTTTAACAGGCTCATTTGGAGGGATGTTGATCCTAAAGCGAGAGAAAATCTTTTGAAGCAGGGTGTTACAAGGTAGATTCTTGGAGTAGTTTGTGAGAACATGTGGCATATGAAAGAGAATCATATAACTCGAATCAAATTTCTTCCCACTGTAGAGTTTTTCCATCAAATACAAATTCATGCAACTGAAATGATCACGATGTCCATCACGAGAAAGAATAGTATAAGAGATAATGTGATGAACAATTCTAGCCTTGATGTTCGATTCTTTTTATTTCACTTTGTAGAAACTAGAGATATCAAGATTCTTATGGATCTTTCGAAGGAAATTATCTCCTTCTCCATCTTGGATAAACTGAGGATCTCTTGAGGATTGATAATATCTGTCATATTCTCGTCCAAAGAAAAACCAATTAATTCATTTACTAAACGGGTACCAATATTTATCTCTTGACCAAGTACGTAGAATTTAAGAGATATTGGGTGACTTGCTACTACCAAATTAGTGTCAAACAAGTTGATAATCTCTTCATGAAATTTGCCACCTAAATTACACAATCCACTTGATGTGCCTCAAAATGGGATAACTTCAAAGCATATGAAAATTGGACTTGTCTGTTTTTTTTAAAATGAATAGCAACTTTGAACAGCAACAACTCACGTTATACTTAGATTTTGGTTCAAAATTTTCATAGCTTCTAGTCCTAGATGTTGGAAATAAGCCTTTAAAATATCGTGCAAAGATTCACTATGGAACGGAAGTTATGCTGGAAAGAGTTGACGTTGTCGGAGCTCAGATTATTGCTCTTGCCAAAGTGTCAAATTGAGAGAGGCATAACTTTCTCGTGTAACAATGTATAAATGTGATTCTTGAGGCAAATAAAGCTGTATGTGTGAGGTTGATTTTCTTAAAAAATAAGAGGATGAATCATTGTGGTTAGAGAGATATGCTTGCAAAAGTGATGACTACTTGGATTGGAAACAAGCAGTTTTTCTAAAAACAGTTTTCACCAACTTGGGGATGATGCAACTTCAATAGATGGGTTTGCGTTTTCTATGTCCTTACTAGGGGTTTTCCACTCCATAAAGAGTAAAGAAGAAGGATGTAGTAGAAGTAAAAGCCAGCTACACTCACAAAGGATGAATTTCACTCTTCACATAACCTAATGAATATTACTTACCAAGAAAGAGGCATGACAACTTGAAGGAAACTTCAAGCTTCGAAGAAAGGGCTTCAGCCACGATTTTTGCTTCATCAAAAGACCCTTATAAAGTCTCATATATATATATATATATATATATTCTTTGAGCTACAATTAGGGTTTACAACCTAGAAGACAACTAGTGCAAAATAAGCAAACAAAAGTGGAAGAAGAGTGTGTGTTCGGCCGAATGAGGAAACATTCACTTTTGGGTTTCTTCTTGATACATGGCTCTCTCCTTTTCACTAGTTAGTATCCACTATCAAATATTGAAGATTAATATTCAGCAAAGATTCAAAATAAAAATACAAACATAAGCTAAATTAAAGTGCTAGCATCTTCTAAAAAAAAGGTTGAACTCGGATTGGTTCTGGGCTCGGAAAAGTCTCTTTGTAATTGGACTAGTTGGCCAAGCAAACAACTTATAAATTCCATGATTTAGCTATTTTAGAAACCTTGAGATGTCAATTACAATCTTCATGAAACTATTTTTTCAAAACAGATAATTAAGGCTGCCAAATATTACAATTTCTCTTCGGAGGTCAGGGTGTAGACATAATTTTGAGAAAATTAATTAATCCTTCTACGTGTGCTTGATCTTCCATTTAAGGCTCACCTTGAAGAATTTCATAATGTAAGTGGATGCTGAATTGAAAAATTTGATATCCTTAAAGTATATTCTTATATGAAAACTTACAGAATTAACATTAAAATAGCGGTTAGAAAATCTCCATGGAATTTTTTAGTAGTGGCGGATTCGTGGTACATCAGCACTCAAACCGACTATTTGATCTCATTTTCATACCTAATCTTCTTAGATTTTGCACAAAAATTGGAGAGAAATACTCCATAGTTGGAGAGCGAGCTTTGGTCAAAATGTCCTATAGTGTGTTTGTCTTTCTCTTAAAAGAGAGTTTAGTGATGCTAGAGCTCATGATTTTGATTGAGCAGTTGATTCTAAAATGGCAAAGGGAACTTGATGCGAAATAAAAACTGCAAACAACACGCTAATGAAAGCTAACCGAATACACCCCAAAAACAGAAGTAATAGAATAGAAAACAGAGAAATGTCAAGGAATGGAAATGGTGAATTCCTTTGTTCAAAACAAAGAACCCAATAGTGGAATTACCTCAGAAGAGGTTGATGGGATGAGACTTATCTGTTGGTCTGAGAAGCAACGACAGCACCCTCGAGTGATGCAACCTCCGAAGCCCGAAGGGAATAACAGCAGCTAAGCTAGGCTTTCCACCATTCTTCTGCTTTCCAATCCCTTGGGTGATTGGAGAGAATGATGACAAATGAGAGCCACCAAGAAGCCCAGAACTTGGCAGGCAATATGATGACTCGGTAAGATATTACACACAAACAAGAAACCGGACGACCAAAGGAACCTTCGGATTTTGGAAAATAAACTCCTTTTAATATAAATTTTGCCAAAAAAAATGCCCTTACAAAGCTTAAGAATGACCTTAAATAGAGAGAGAACCCCTTGTGTGCTGAAGAAAATGAAGAAAAGCTAAAATGAGTCATTGGAAAATAGAGTCGTTGGAGTATGACATACGGGCACTTGTGATTGCTATCGCCCGCTCAAGCCCGTGTTGCTTTGGGCACAACACAGCCTGGATCATCTGCCCCATGCGCGCCTTCCAGCGATCTATGACATTCAACTGCGCGAGCCATGGAGCGACCTTGCGCGCACCCTACAGTGTCTCGCGCTGTGAGCCCATGTAGTGAGGCTGCCTCAATGGCTACCTCTTTCTGTGTGTGCCATCCCGCGCGGCCTGGTGCTCGGCCTAGCTTCTTCCTCACGCGCCCGCTGTTGCTGTTGTACTCGGTTGGGTCTTTCTCGTGCACGCCATGCATGTCATAGTGATCTTCCGCACGTGCTTATTCCCTTGATCATGGTTACCTATGCGTGCCTGAAACAGTTCGACATGTCTCCTTCTTGCACCTGGCTTGCCTTCGGCCATGCCCTCCTTTGCATGTGCCCATCCCGACCCATGACTCGGCCATGCTCTTGCATGTAAGCACCATCCTCGATCATCCCGATCAAACCCCTGCGTGCCTCTTCTTGATCAACTGAGCCATCCTAAATACTAACCAAGCAAGCATACCAAAATACTATAAGGCTAATGTTTACTACAAAATAAAATGACATAACCAAAAGGCTAATGTTTGCCATAATTTTAAAGATAAGAAATGCTTGGTTACACGAATTTGTCTTCGAAAAAACAAATTCCCTCTTGAGTGTGAGATTTCAGCTCCCACTCCAAGCAATCAAAAAGGCCTTCACCTACAAGATTAACAAACCTGTTAGTTAAAAGGTTGGTTGATGAGCATACCTTGGTTTGTGATCGAGTCACTGACCTTCGAGGCATACTATCTTCCTCGGGTGAGTAAGAATTTGTCCTCAAATCTAGAGGGTTGCCCCCTTGTACTCCTTTCCGTTGGATGAGGGCTATCTTTGGCTCTTTAAGAGGACTACCTGCAAAAGACACAAACTCATTGATAGGGAAGTTCGACCATGAACTTGGTCGAGGTTGATGGAGGTCATTCCTTGGCACATAAGAACCCTAAACAAAACCAGAATTTGACAAGGAGAAAGAGGTTGAATATGAGGGTGAAGAGCTCTGCGTTGCCAAGAGTGGTAGTGCAAAAGAAGAAAAAAAGTTTGAGCAGCGCCAAAGAGTACCTAGATTCGTCAAAGGAGAGGGTGGATTGTTAGGTTACGATAGGGGTTTTTGATTTGAGAGACAGAGAAACAGAGGAGGTCAGACTTTTCTTTTTAAAATACGAAAGTAGAATTTTGTGAACTAGCTCGGGACTCCGCAACCAGACGTGGACCACTGCTCTCGAGATAACAATAGCTCAGAGTTTTTTTTTTTTTAAATTTTATAATCATTCAATCATTAAATTGTCCTTTAATCATGTCTAATAATCTCTAATTGAATTATGATATTGTTGAATATTGTTTCATCTAGAGGCTTTGTAAAAATATTGGCCAATTGATCTTTAGAATTTATAAATTTTAAGGATATATCCCCCTTTTGAACATGGTCTCTTAAGAAATGATATCTAATCTCAACGTGTTTATGCGAGAGTGTTGAATATGATTATTTGATATATTAATTGCACTCGTAATATCACATCTAATTGGAATTTTCTCATAAGATTGACCATAGTTCTCTAAAATTTGCTTCATCCAAAGAATTTGAGCGCAAGAATTACCGACGACTATATATTCACTTTCAGCCGTTGAAAGATTCACAAAGTTTTGTTTCTTAGAGAACCAAGATACTATGGATTTAGACTACCGGCATAATCGAGATCAGAATATCCCAGTAAATTTAAAGAAGTTCTTTTGGAATACCATCCCAAGTCGATGTCTTACTTAAATATTTAAATATTTTTTTTACCACATTCAATTAAGATTTCTTAGGAGATACTTGAAATCCAACACACAATAAAGAGAATATTGGATTTACTTGCAGTTAAGTACAAAAGAGAGCAATCATGCATATTTCTGCATGTCTAGTTTTTCCATTTTCATCGTTAATAGTGGTGCTCATGGGAGTATGAGATGGTTTTGTTCTATCTAATCCAAATTTCTTAAGTAGCTCCTTAAGAAAATGCCATCATTTGATTGCTTAATTTGAAGAGTAAGAAAATATCTTAACTTACTCATCATGCTCATATCAAATTCACTTTGTATCGTCATAGTAAACTCATTACAAAAAAAATTATTTGAAGCACCAAAAATAATATCATTAACATAAATTTGAACAATAAGCATGTCATCTTCTTTCAATGTAGTAAATAAGGTAGAATCAATTTTTTCCATATTGAAACCTTTATCAAGAAAAAGCTTACTTAATCTCTCATACCAAGCTCTAAGTGTTTACTTAAGACAATAAAGAGCTTTATCAGCTTTGTTAAGCTTATAACATGATCTTCTTTATCATATACTTCAAACCCAACGGTTGCTCAATGTAGATTTCTTCTATAATATATCCATTGAGGAAAGCGCTCTTCACATCTATTTGATATAAGATAAGATCTTTAAAATATGCAAAAGCTAAAAGCATTCAAAAGATTCTAGTTTAGCTACAAGAAATGTTTTTTCAAAATCAATTTCTTCTTTTTTATTATAACTTTTTACAATCAATCTTGCTTTGTTCCTAACAACAACTCCATTTTCATATAGTTTATTCTTGAACACTCATTTGGTTCCTATTAGGGAGTGATCTTTTGTTCCTTTCAAATTGGTTTAACTTTTCTTGCATGACAATAATCAAATTTTGGCTTCGTCAAAATTCTTAAGTTCTATTTGATAAATGAAAGTTACGTTTGCACGAAAAGAGAGACTCTAGTTTTAACTCCTACATAGGGGTCTCTTAAAATGTCATCTATAGGATGACATTTAGATTTTTAATTATTGATTGATGATGTGTCATGTTTGTCTTTAAATATCCACATTGAATTTTTTAGAAATTTGGATAAATCCAATGATTTGGCAAAATATTGTAAGGTTAATTTGAGGAAAATTATTATCAAGTAATTGAGGATTTACCTTGTGAATAATTTGGATGACTTTCGTAGTTGCAAAGAAAATAAAATAAGTGAATGGAGTTTTAAATGCATTTTTATTCAAAATGGATTATAATTATTTTAAATTTAAAATAAATGATTGTAATTGGTTTCTCACTTGTGCGGGACACAGAAAAAAGAGGAGAGGGAGAAAGAGTCGATGGTGCAGAGAGATAAGAGAAATCTGACCTCTGTTTCCTGTAGCCTAGGTGTGGGATTTCCACCCCGTCAAGGTGACACTATACCGCTGAGTTATATCTCTTCATTTACCTTGCCCCTTAGGTAAGCTTGCTTTTCCCCTCCATTTTTGAGTTTTATGTTAGGATTAGGTTTGAAAATAGATTCGAGCAAAAGAGCTCCAATGCCTTAGTGTTTTCTAGATGTTTCAAGAGTATATTAGTGTAGTGAAGTCTTTGTAGGCTAAATGGCCGAATGAGAGTGAAATGGAGAAGAAAAGGTGAAGTTTCTTCTACGTTCAATCACTAGAAACTTTTTTCGATTAAACAACAATATTCGTTTGCATGTGTAAATTAGATTATACTTATTAATTTTTTAGGAGATTCTAGGCAACAAGAGTGAGTGAGTGCAAACATATAATATGACAGAAAAAGAAAAGTCAAGTAATATCATGCAAGAGAAGAAACTAATTTCATCCTCATTTTTATGAAATGAGATAGACATGAGAACATTTGTGCCCTAGCGTAAAATCTACAGTTGAAGGTAGCCAAAACCACCCAATGCCTGTGCCTTTTTTTGTTGACAATTGTTAAAGAGTAGTGGATTGGTGGTGCTTTTGTCGTGTCGTGTGTGAGGATAAATTAAATTAAAATAAAATAATAGTAGAACAGATAATTCAAAGCGCGGAAACACGGAGCCGCTCTCGCCCAAGTTTTTGGAATCCATCCGACCACACTCCGAACCCTCACCCACCGGCCTCCACCCCTCCACTTGGACCACTCTCTCTCCCCCGCTATATAACAGAGCAGCTGCCCTTTGAGGATGCATCTTTATTCTTCTTCTCGACTCTCTTTCTTATTCTGCGAATCTAAGCGCATTCATTTTTATTTGACGCACATGCGACCTGCCTTCGTCGAGGGACAAATATGAGTTGCAATGGCTGCCGTGTTCTTCGAAAGGGTTGCAGTGAGACCTGTATTCTTCGCCCCTGTTTGCAGTGGATTCCGACTCCCGAGGCTCAGGGGCACGCCACTGTCTTCGTCGCCAAGTTCTTCGGTCGCGCTGGTCTCATCTCTTTCATCTCCGCCGTCCCCGAGTCTCAGCGACCTTGTATACGTCTTTTTAATTTCTTCTGTTTTTCGGGTGTTCACCTGTGGTCACTTTCTTTCTGATTCTCCCTCTCTGCCTCTTTTCAGCGCTGTTTCAGTCTTTGTTGTTCGAGGCGTGTGGACGGACGGTTAATCCGGTCAGCGGAGCTGTGGGGCTCCTCTGGACTGGAAACTGGAACGTCTGCCAGACAGCTGTCGAGACCGTCCTAGGAGGCGGAACGTTGAGCACCGTCCCTGATCTGGTTGCCGGAGGGTCTCCTGCTCCGCCTTCGGACGAGGATTCCGAGGACGAAGTTGTCTGTACAGACATGTGGAAGCTACAAGAATGGAAACCCAATTCCAGGTTTTCCAATTCGAGATCCAGGCCATTGATCAAACGCAAACGTACGGATGAAGTAGCGAAGCTTCCACTGACGGATCTAGATCTTCGTCTCACTTCAGGTTTACCGGCGAAAATGTCATGTGAACTCCAGCGGCCGGAGACTCCGTCTAGGAATTCGGAGGAGTCCGTAACCACTTCATGCATCGAATTGGATTTAGGGGACCGGAAGGGTGATGTGGGAAATGAAAAGCTTCTGAATTTGTTCATCTGAATGGAAAAGGCCGGCGACGGGTGTGAATCTGACGTTCAGACGGAGCACTGTGATGTACAAATTCTTTTTTAACTCCATTTTTGGCATTGAAATCTGGGTATCGCAGTTTTATCGGAATCCGATGTTTGCCAAATTTTGTAAAAACACGGGGGCAGGATCTGGGGCATTGCAGGTGATGAGCGGGAGGAGCAATGGGTCTTATTTGCTCCGTCCGTCGTCGTTTTCAGTCAATAAATCTGTTTTTTTTTTCTTTTTTTAGCAATTGATCTGGAAATGTTTCAGGGTTTATCTCGAAATCGAAGGCAACTTTGTAGCCGATCTTATCCAAACTGTCATCAATGTATCATAATGAATACTTGTATCCTAAGTTGCAGAAATGGAATAGATAAATAATAATTGGGTTTAATTTGAGAAAAAGACGAATGACCAAGGATTATTGGGCAGCCATGGGAGATGGAAAGCAGCGTATGCGAATGAGAAAGGGGCAGAGTGGGAAGCGGCTTTTGGAGGATGCAAAGGGACGGGATGGGAGGAAGAGAGGGGGGCGGCGGCTGGTGGTGGAATCCAATGTCATCCACTTGCCCTGTCCCTCTCCCCCCTGTCTTCTCCTTTGACCCACTCACTTACCGGAGAGTCGACTAACGACAAAACTCCAACTTTCTTGGCCAAAAACAGAATAAATAAAGCGCCCAGTTGCTTCATTTTTGTTTCGATAGATTCTCTTCTTTTGATTTAAAAAGGCATTAATGGAGGAGAGAATCTTGATTAATCAAAGTCCGTTCATATGTTTGTGTCCAAAACCGTCGCATACAATCAAAGTTAATAGTACAAGTGATGAGATGGAGGCGTTGATTTGGCAGCAAGTTGGATGATTGTTTATTAATACGTCATCCGGTTTGTGTGGTGGGACTGTGTTGTTATTGCAGCTCAGGTAAAAGGAGAGGAGACATTCTTTGCTTTTCCAGAGAGTGAAGGGGCAGCCTCTCTTTTGGAGGAGCTTTTCTGTAATGGACATCTGCCTCTTCATTTGATTTAAAGATCTCTCTCTCTCTCTCTCTCTCTCTCTCTCTCTCTCTCTCTCTCCCCTTCCATGCATGCAGCAACCAAGCTGACTGTTCCTTTCCGAGCTTGTTTCAACGTTTTTGGTTATAAGTATTCATTTTCTATTATTTGATTTGAGTAAGAGAGTTTTATTATTTAAATTGTATGCTAGTAAAAAAAATTATGGACTCTGGTCAGTCAAGCCTCCACTTATGTTGTTTTTCAGCATTAGAACTTGGACAAAGCAATAACCATGGAATGGTAGCAAAAAATGTGACGAAATTTGCTATTAAAGATCAATTAGTGTGAAGTTTATTTTCTTGAGACTTTTCATGTTCCTACATGTGTATTATTGTTTGGATAATTTAATTATGAGTTATGTATCTTTGCTCTTTTTAGAACTATACTCAAAAGTAAGTATTTAGAAGTTTTAACGTGTTTGTTAAGTCGTTACAGTTAATATTGAAGTTCATAGGACTTACACGACTTCAATTATGGAAAAGATGCATGTGCATTCGACCTGCCCAAGTTGAAGGGCTGTCTAAAAACAAAAAACTACCAAAAGCAACGAATTTTTGAAGATCTTCATAAAAGCACGACCAAACCATGTATAGGTTGATACAAGCAATTGACCATTCAGAATTGAGATCGTCTTGAAAGCCTCTCGAGAGCATCAAGTTTCTGAAATATGCTGAAGATGTTAAGTGGGCGGGTAGACTTGAAGATACCAATTGTAGACTAGAAGACACTGATGTTAGATTGTAGTTCAAAAATCAGACCGAAATGCAAACATAGAGGATGACCTGAAGATACCGATGGTCGATCTCGCCAATTCAAAAATTACAAAACGAACATGAAGAGGTCTTCTAATTGATATAGGTGGTCGATTGTGGCTCTAAAAATTTGAAGGCATCTCTAAACGGAAGCACTATCTGTTGTGCAACTCAGTGAATGAGAAATCTTCGATGAAGTGCTACATGTTTTATTTGTGATCATTTGAGCCTTCATTCTTAAGTTAAATCTATCTCTCATATTTCTAAATTTGAGATTGTATACCTTGATAGGGTTAGATCTTGAACTTAACGTTTTGCACTACTTATTTATTATGGAAACAGAAAGGGTGATGCCATTGAAGAGTCAGTAAAAATTCGATTGATACCTGCAAGTTCAAATAAGGAGAAGAGTAACACCTTCAAACAGATGTAAATGTTCAATTGACACTTGAAAATTCAATCAATTGCAACCAAAAGAATTACTGGAAAAGGAAGCTTCAAGAACAAGCATTATAGTGCGACCGTGGGCTGCTTAGCTTAATTGCGTTCGCATGCAATCTATTTCTTTTTTTGTGTTATATTGTTTATACTTGCCTATTAATTTAATTCATCTAATTAATAGAGATAAATTATATTGCATGATAGCAAACAAAGAGAGATTTTAATCACATGCAAAACTTATTAAATTTAATTCACCTCCAGTTAAAAATCTTCTACATCACTTAAATTGTTATCTCACAGTTGAAATTCTAGTGTTTAATACGCATAAAAATCTTCTATGAGTCCAGAAAACATACGTGCCCAAATCTTCTACATCAGTTAAATTGTTTATAAGATATGTTAGATTTGATCAAACAGACAATACTATAGAAAAGAGAAATCCCTTAACCCATGTAGCGTTGACCCTTTGAAAATTCATGATAAAGCATAGGTTATTATTATAACAAGTGGATTTATAGACTTTTCACTTTGGTGGGGCTCCAAATGCGTTGTATAAGGCATATATATGTAATTTCTCATATAAAAGAAAGAGTGTTGGCGATTGTTGAGAATGAATTGGGAATTGAAGAGGAGAATTTTGTCGATTTAGCTACAAATCAAGATTTCTAGCACATTTATAAGGACTATGCGTCAAGGGAATTCAAGAATAATTTGAATTTTCTATAATTTTCATTATCATACTATGACATATTGGCATTTTGGACGCATCAATCCACAACAAACTCAAAGGTTCCACAAGGGTAAATCAAATTAGTATCGAATTCTCGATGTTTTTACCTATTTTTAGATATTGAAGTCAAAAATACTTATGCGAATCTAGGTGCAACTAAACTCAAGTCCAAAAACAAATATCCATATCAATATATAAGAGGCTCAATAACAATATCAAGAATAAAAAAAAAATACATGAAGCACTTCATGGTTTGGTTTTAGAAATACAAGAAAGAGGATCAACCCAACATGAGCTAAAACCAATAAATATGCTACGTATTAAGATAGCATTGACAACCAAGGAAGATCGAGTTTCCTTATCTCGATTTGTCAATTAATTATTTCCAAATTCTTGAAGGAAAAATCATGCAAATTCAACTTGATCTCCAAGCAAGTCTGCACGCACAAATCCTATGGTTGAGTTTCCTTGTTTTCTTTTCTTAAAATGGTCCAAGTTTCATATTTAATTAGTGGCCGAATTTCTTAGTTTCCTTTTGTTAGTTTTGTTAAGATTTTATTTTCTAATTTTCTTTACATTGCCGTGGACGTTATTGTTATTTTAGGGTTATTTTGATGGTTGTTTGTAGCCTATTTAAAGGCTTGAAGTTAACACAAATAATACATATGAAATATTTTTTTTGTGAGAATTTTTTTTTTTGATTCTTTATGAAGAACGAGGTCTTTTTCAAGTCAAAATTTGGAGGATCAACTTGATAGATTTTGTTCTAATCACAAATTTAATTAGAGTCAAGATCCTTTACTTGATAACTTTGGTTCTATTGTCAAAATTTAATTGAGGTCAAGTTCCTCACACTAGATTCAAAGGCATTCCTTAGTCTTAATTTTGTGTTGTTGAATGGTCACAAGTTCTCAATACCCGTGGTTCTTATAATTTAGTATAAGAGCTTTGACTCTTAGAGTCAAGTTTATATCTTTATTGTTTTCTTCTTCTTGCAAGTTTGCAAAGTACAAAAAAAAAATTGTTTCTTGTTGACAAAAGAAAAAAGTACAAAAGAATTCAATATTTCAAGTATTCATATTTCAAACATCAATTCTTTTTCTTCTTCATAAATTCCAAACATCAATTGTTGAGATTGCTTATTCAAATATTCTTCTTTGATTATCTAAATAAGTTCCAAGTTATTCATTCTACTTTATGGGAGATTTCAAAATTATTGATTGATCTTACTTGTTCTCACAATATTCGTGCATGATTAATGATTGTGATAACAAAGTTTCGTTTCTTAGTTCCTATATTTTCTTCTAAATTTATTGATTCTATTGTTCTTGGAAATTAGAATTCTTAGTTAGAAAATTGAATTTCGCTTGTTTTTACTTCTTGAATATTTTCTCTTGATCATAGTTTTATATGAGGAGCGAAAAGATAAGAGAGAGATTATTATATAACAGCCAATATTTGAGAGTGAAACACAAGTGTAGAGACATTTATTGAGTGTATACACTCGAGGGAGTGCTTGAGGTAGGTTAAACTAATTTTGTTTCTAATAAGTTTTGTTTCTTTTTTTTTTTAGCAGTTACAAAACTATAAGTGATGGAGATGAACACGACTTTGATCCGAAATTGTTTATGAGGGCCACACAAAACCCATTTAAGGCTTCAAACATGATGATGGATAGAATGAAATTCTTTTCTAGTAGCCATGCACAGAGAAGCAAATCACTGATGGAACATGACTATGAGGAGTCCAGTACGAGGATGACAATTATAAAAGAGAAAAATGAGCCAGAGAAAACTGTGAGAATGAAAATCTAAGTAGCATCAAAATGGTAATTCCACCTTTTTAAGGTAAGAGTGATCACGAACTATATTTAGAATGGAAAAGAAAAGTTGATCACGTGTTTGATTTTCATAATTACAACGAGAAGAAAAAGATCAAATAATTTTGTTAGAGTTCACAGATTATGCTAGTATATGGTAGGATCAATTAGTGAAAAATTGTAGGAGGTATGGTGAGCAACTCATACGCACATGGGAAATATATAAGGTTTGAGTCAAGAATTCAAAAGTGTGGAGGAATACTACACAGAAATGGAAGTAGACATGATTAAGGTTAATGTGGAGGAGGACATTGAAGCTACAATGATAGGATTCATTGGATGTTTGAATAGGGAAATCACGAACATTAGAGATTTGCAACACCATGCTGGCTTAGAAAATTGTTGCACGGGTTTATTAAAATTGAGAGACAATTGAAATCAAAGAGTAACTTAAAGATCATATTGGCCTCAAATTTGTAATGGAAATCCAATTAGAGGAATGATAAGTCAAATTTAAAATCAAAAGAGGATTTCAAAAGAAAGACCACGAAATCAATTACTGACCCAATAAAAGGTAAAACTAAGAATTCCACACCTATAAAGTCTCATGAGTTTAAGTGTTGATGTCAAGATTTTGGTCATATTATTTCTAATTATCTTAATAAAAGAGCCATGATTGTTTTGGATAATGGTGATATAGCAAATGTTAGTTCAAGTGATGATGAAATGCCACCATTAGAAAAGTGTGGCAATGTGGATGTGGATGTGGATGTGGATGTGGATGAACCCATAAGGGGCAAACTATTGGTCCCTAGAAGAGCACTCAACATCCAAATTATGGAAGATGAAGATGAGGTGCAAAGGGAGAAAATTTTTCATATTCGATGCAATGTGAAAAATAAGGTATATAGTTTGATTATTGATAGCGGAAGTTATACTAAAGTGGTTAGCACTTTATTGGTGGAAAAATTGAGCTGAAAACCGAGAGACATTTTAGGCCTTATAAATTACAATGATTGAGTGATTGTGAAGAAATAAAGGAGATTATACAAGTGAAGATTACGCTTTCAATTAGAAAGTATATATAAAGATGAGATTCTTTGTGATACACTGCCTATGTAAAGTGACTCATATCCTTTTGGGAAGACCTTGTAATTCTATCGAAAAGTCAAGCAAAATGGTTTTAAAAAAATGAGTATTCATACGTTAAAGATGGTAAGATGGTAATCTTAACACCTAACACCACCATGGGAGGCTTGTGAGGGTCAAGAGAAGACCCAAAAGAACTCAAAAAGAGAGAAAAGCCAATTAGTGAACAAGAAAAGATTTAAGAAAGTCAAGTGAATGAAAAAAAGAAAGAAATAAGCAAAAATTGAGGGTGAGAGAAGAGATCGAAGAGTGGAAAAATTAGTGGAATAACAAGAAAAAGTGAGATAAAATGTGAGGTATTAGCAAAGCAACAAGTCCTTGTACTTTGTAAAAGGACGTTTATCTTTCAACTAACGATCTAACCTTTTATTTTTCAAGCGTTATTTCTTCTCTTTTGCAAGAATTTGAAGACGTATTTCCCTTGAAGTTTCCAAGAGGATTGCCATCTTTGAAGGGAATTGAACATCAAATAGATTTCATACTGAGAACATTAATTCTCAATCGACTGGCATACCGAGTGATCCCTAAGAAACTAAGAAGATTCAAAAGCAAGTGGATAAACTGTTAGAAAAATAATTAGTAAAGGAGAGCCTTAGTCCTTGTTTGGTTCCCATGATCTTAGTTCCAAAGAAAGATCAAACTTAGCAAATGTGTATAGAATATTGAGTTATCAACAAAATTACAGTAAAGTATCAACATCCTATTCTTAAATTGGATGATATTCTTGATGAATAACATGGTGCGTGTTTATTTTTGAAAATTAATTTAAAGAATTAATATTACTAAATTCGCATGAAAGAAAGAAATGAATGAAAAGCAGCTTTTAAAACTAAATATGGTCTCTATGAGTTGTTAATAATGTCATTTGGTTTATCTAAAGCACCTGATACTTTGATGAGATTGATAAATCATGTGTTAAGATCTTATATTGAAAATTTTGTTGTTTTTACTTTGATAATATCTTGGTTTATTGCAAAACTTTATATTCACATGTTGAACACTTGAATTTGATCTTTAATGCTTTAAGGTAAAATCAATTGTATGCTAACTTGAAGAAGTGCACTTTTTGCGTGGATTTGACAGTGTTTCTTAGTTTTGTAGTTAGTTCTAGTGGAGTTTCTGTTGATGAAGAAAATGTGAAAGCAATAAGAGATTTGTCAAGACCAGAGATTGCCAATGAGGTAAGAAGTATTCATGGGTTAGCAAGTTTTTATAGAAGATTTGTCAGATATTTTAGTATCATTGCAGCTCCTTTAAAGGATCTCATTAAGAAGTATGTTGATTTTAAGTGGACCAAAGTGCATGATCTAACATTTAATCTTCTAAATGATAAACTAACTAATGCGCCTTTACTTATCTCACCTAATTTTCAGAAAGTTTTTGAAATTGAGTGTAATGCATCAAGAAAATGTATTTGAGATGTTTTGATGTAAGATTCCAAAGCTATTGCTTAGTTTAGCGAGAAGCTTAATGGAACGGCCTTGAACTACTGTACATATGAAAAAGAGTTGTATACATTGGTTCAAACTCTACAAGCTTGGCAACATCATTTGTGGCCTAAAGAATTCATCATTCACTTTAATCATAAGAGTTTGAAGTACTTACAGATGCAAGAAAATTACACAAGAGACATGCAAAGTGGATAGAGTTTATTGAACCTTTACATTACATGATCCAATACAAAAAAATTATGAAAAATGTGATAGTCGATGCATTATCTCGAAGGTATCTATTTTTAATTTCCTTACAATCTAAATTACTTGAATTTGAATTTATTAAGAAATTATATGAGGTACATTCTGATTTTGATCAAATTTAAAAATCCTGTGAAAAAGTTGCATATGGTGATTACTATAGACATGAGAGATATTTGTTTAAGAAAAGATAATTTTTGTATTCCTAAATGTTCTTTGAGAGAATTTTTTGTTGGAAAAACTTATAGAAGTGGGTTAATGGGTCATTTTGGAGTAAGAAAAAGTTTATGTGTTATATGAGCAGTTTTATTGGCAAAAAATGAAGCATGATGGGAAATAATTTGTGATAAATGAGTGTAGAAAAGCTAAATCTAAGATTAAACTACACGGACAATATACACATCTTAACGCACCTAGTCAATTGTGGATTGATATTTCTATGGATCTTGTTATTGGGTTACCAAAAAACTCCAAGTGGTAAGCATAAAATTTTTGTTGTTATTGAAAGGTTTACCAAGATGACACATTTTATTATATGTTTGAAAACTAATGATAGTACACATGTTGTAGATTTTTTTAGAGAAATTATGTGGTTATACGGCTTACCTAGGACTATTATAAGTAATAGAGATGTTAAATTTTTTAGTCATTTTTAGATAATTTTGTGGAATAAGTTAGGTACAAAACTTTTATTCTTTACTATAGCACACTCTCAAACAAATGGAAAAACTAAAGTAGTTAATAAAATACCATCTACTTTGTTGAAAGATATTAGTTCTAAGAATTTAAAATAATTGAATAAGTGTTTACCACATGTCGAGTTTGTATATAATAGAGTTGTTCATTCTACTATATCTTATTCACCATTTGAGATTGTTTACGATTTTAATCTTTTAACTTCGATAGATGTATTACTTTTGCCTACTAATGAGTTTTTTAATTTTAATGAAAAGAAAAAGGTGGACTTTGTTTGGGATCTACATGCGAAGGTAAGTGAGAACATTAAGAAAAAATAATCAGCACTATGTAAAGCAAGTAAACAAAAGCTAAGTGAAATCATTGTCGAGCCCAGATATTAAGTTTGGATTTACTTATGAAAAGAAATATTTGTCAAACATGTTTCAACCTCGAGGAGACGACCCCTTACAAGTGTTGCGGTGCATCAATGATAACGCCTAAAAGATTGACTTACCGAGTGAATAAGATAATGTTAGTGACTTGTTTTTGTATGATGTAGAGGATTCGAGGACAAATCTTTTCGAGGAGGGAGGGAGCTATTAGAATCAATGTGCAACCAACCTCAAGCCCAAAGATAAATATCCATCTCAATATATAGGAGGCCCAATGACAAGATCAAGAACCAAAAAAATGCATGAAGCACTTCATGGTTTGGTTTTATAACTATAAGAGAGAGAATCAATCCAACATTTGCTAAAACCAATAAATAGGCAAAGTATTCAGGTAGTATAGTGATGTACCACGGAGGCCATAGAATTAATCTCAAATTAAGGTAAGTAATCAATCGAGTTCTTTCTCTAAAACGTATATTGGTTTTTGTAGGAAAGGGCTTTTGAATTGCTTAGATTAAGTCTTGGATCGGGATGGCAAGCATAAGGAGAAGCATGGCTGAATCACGCATCAAGGAGGAGGTGCGCACACAAAGGAAAGCATGGCCGAGAAACAGCGCATGCGAGGTAGCAAGTGCAGTAAATGGCGTGCACAAGAGAAGCCATGGTGTAGCAAGAGGCACGTGGAAAACAACAGAGGGTGCGAGGAGGAGATTGGTGCACGTAGCACCAGTCAAAAAGGGCACGCGGGGAGATACTAACTTGCTCGCATGGGAGAATCCACGGTGCAACGAGTGGCACGCGCAAGAGAGACCACGGCGCAATAGTAGCATGTGCGAGGAAGCCTTGGCCGAATCAGGGAGCGACCGAGGAGACCACGACAAGCAGTTGGCGTGCACGAGGAGGCTGAGCCTTGGCCACACAACATGCGCATGCCAGCGTGTGCACGACGTTAGCAGAGCACACACCAGCATCATAGCGGCCGCACGAAGGAACATCAGCCGCCCATATGACCGCTGTCCTTCAACAGCTAGTTTCCAATGGCATTTTTTGCTTCAACCATTTTTGCTTTTTTTGAAACTCAGCTTTTCCAGAAAGCTTTTCCTTATACTTAAGCTTGTTCTGAACTATTGTATTTGGACGATTGATATTCGAATGAACAACAAGCTGTTGCTTTGTTACTCAACCTGAAGGTTGATTGCCGAAAGGTAGCCTCGGTTTGCTTGCAACCGAGTGGAGAGCATCTCCAATTGCCTCCAAGTCCACAGTACTTGGAAGGTTCTTAGTTCTATCTTCTTTCCAAGCCTCTAAGGTTGGAAAATAGAAGAAGGTGTCCAACTTTTTTCCGCTCGCTATTGTTCCTTCTCTAGAAAGAGCATTTCCTTAAAGCACTGACAATGGCTTTTCGGCTAGCCACGGGTTGTCCCCCTCATTTCACCGGCATTCTCTGAGGTAAGGAATCAAGTTTGCTTTTTTCCCACTTCCTTGATAGCCTCATTCCATTTTCACACATTTTTCTTTTTTTTTTTTTTTGTTTAGTGTCTGCTTTTTGGTTGTTCTTCGAGCACCGATTATTCTGTCTATTTTCTTGTCTTCTGCATGCATTTCCCATCCCATTTGTAGACCCCATCTATGTCACATTGAGAACTAAGGAATATTGAGTTTCCTTATCTTGATTTGTCAAGTACTTATTTCTAAATCCTTGAAGAAAGAATCATGTAAATTCAACTTGATCTTCGAGCAAGTCTGCAGGCACAAACCCTATGGCCAAAGTTTCTTTGTTTTCTTCTATTAAAGTGGTCCAAGTTACCTATTGTTCAATGGCCAAATTTCCCATTTAATTAGTGGTTGAATTTCCTAGTTTCTTTTTTGTTAGTTTTGAGATTTTGTTTCTTAATTTCTTTTAGATTGCCACAGACATCACCCTTATTTTAGGGTATTTTGCTAGATGTTATAGATTTAAAGGCTTGAAGTTGGCACAAATAATACATATGAAATACTATTAGTTTTTGTGAGAACTTTCTCTTTTGGTTCTTTGTGAAAAATTAGGTTTTCTTCAATTTAAAACTTAGAAGATTAACTTGAAAGTTTTGGTTCTAACTACAAGTTTGGTTATGATCAATCTCTTTTGTGTAATAACTTTGGTTCTGTCAGCGAAGTTTGATTAGGGTCAAGTTCCTCATAGTTTATTCAAGGGTGTTCCTAAATCTTAATTGTGAGTTGTTGAAGGGTCTTGGGTTCTTAATAACCATGATTCTTATAAAATCTATTTTGTGTTTACTTGTCAAATAAAAGTCTATAACTCTTGCACAAAATCAAATCATTGTGTCTGCTTAGGTTTAATATAGAATGTATTGAGAAATAAAAAAAAATTGATTTTTGTTTTCAAAATCCAATCTTGGCTGCACAAGCAGTGAAGCAGCCTGGAGCACCTGACGTCGATGCACAAATGAAACTATGTGCATGACCACGATGTTAAGGTGTAACACCCAGAATTTTTGTTTAAATTAATTTCAAATTTTTGTAATTATAATCGGTTGATTTTTTGTCAGAATTGATAACGGATAATTTTTGCACGTAAGTAAAAGATTATTTTGAGGCTAATGGAGAAGAGAAAAATTTAAGAATCCAAACAGAATCGGAACTTATAACAGATTTATTAAACGGTTAAGGATTAAGGGCGAAATAGTAATTAAGTTATTATTATCATTATTAAAAAAGAGAGATGAAGAGAAGCTAAAACACCTTACGGTGTTATTCTCCAATACAACCCCTTCAGCTTCTTCTCCTCTCCCGGGTGAAGCCCTTGACGATTCTCCTCCATTCTTCTGTGAATCTTTGAATTCTAAGGTATGTTTTAGTTAGTTTTTAGTAGTTAGTTAGTCCTTTAGCCGTTTCGAGTGTTAAAACCGAAGTTAGTGAGGGGATTGAGTGATTTGGTGAAAACCTAGGAGGGAGATACGAAAAATTGAATGTAGAGTCAATTTTTTATCCGCATAGTGGTGCTTAAACTAGAAATAAGAGTAGATTACGAGATTTGATGGGAAAGATTAAGTGGGTGGTTAGCCGAATATACGAATTTTGGAACGGTGTCTGTTCGCCCATGTTCGGCCAAGTTATGGATGTGCAATTAGGAAATGGATAGGACCATTGAAAACTAGACGTCCTGTGGAGTTTGTAGCACGTTGAATCGTCCAATTCGGACGAGTATTGGAAAAGTTGTGAATTTCCGAAGTTGGTAGGAAATTGAGCGAGATTTTGGGTTTAGTGGGGAGTTTTGGTTTTGGTATGAGTTATGACTTTCAACCTAGGAATTTATGAATTGAACGAGTTAGAATTGATGGATGTGTAATTTTATAGATATTCCCAGTTAGAGTACGAAGTTACGAAGTACGAGAAAATTTCAAGTACGCCAGGTAAGTGATGGATTGTTTGTGGTTTGCCTTCGGGCCTACACCATGGAATGGTAGAATTGTTTGTTTGTTTTGATTGTTGTTTTGTTGTTTGGTTAGTTGGTTGTGCATATGTGTTGTCATGCATCATGGTTTTGAACTAAGAAATAACGAGTTTTGATCACGTTTTGAATTGTGCATATGAAAGTAATCAGATAAGAAAAGATGTCACGCCTGGGCAACGCCTCGTCGTTAATGTGCTAGTGAGAAAGCACTATGGGATTCCCATGGATGAAAGTACGTAAGATAACATGGTTTGTGAACGCCTCGTCGTTAACGTGGTAGTGAGAAAACACTACAGGGTTCTATGATCGCTGTTGGGAGGAGATTTTGTGTGGCCATTCCGTGTGTGATCACGATGGGTGCCTCTAATCTCGCTCCATGGGTCATGGTGTGGCTGTCCTGAGTGGAATAGGATGTGCGACTATTTGACTCACACGTGAAAGTGAAATATGATAATAATGAAAACGAAAACGAAACAAAGTGTAGAAACTGCATGTGTTAGGAGTTGAGTTGTGCATTGATTTTTAATTCTTGCACCATACTTGCTAAGCATTAAGCTTACGTTTTTTGTTCTGTGGTGTAGGTGACGACGAGCTTTTCGGTGAGTTGCTAGGTGACGGGCGTGCCTAGGATGGTGTTGGTGCCGTACGCCGTATGACGGTGCAGGCAGTTGTTGGGGCGACTCGACCATGGCGGGATATAGGATGTATAGTACGGTTATAGTCAGGACTGTAGCAGTGATTATGTCTTTTTTAAAATTACTTGAAGGAATTATCTTTTAAAAATATAGGTCTTTACTTTGTGGATTTAATCGTGGGAATGCCATCGTGTGTTTTCTCTGAACTGGTCTCATTTTACGTATACTGGTGCAAGGTGTCGATCGAAGTCGACTGTGTCGACCGATCAGTGTAAAATGGAAGGTGAGCGTCGACCGTGAGGTTTGACCTGCGCGGGCAGAGCCGAAGTAAGTGTCGACCCTTGGTTATAGGTGTCGATCGGTAGTGAAAAAAATGGCAGTGGTGTCGATCGTGAGGGTCGACCTGCGTGAACAGAGAGGACCAATGTGTCGACCTGTGAAAACAGGTGTCAACCACTCCCTGAGATGAGTGTAGAAGTGTTGACCGGTGTTCCCGGTGTCGACCGACGAAAAGACGCGAGAGAAACTTAGTGTCGACTGATGTTCCTGGTGTCAACCGATGAAAAGCCCGAGATGATCTAAGTGTCAACCGACGATTATAGTTATCGACCGGGAGTCTCTGTTTTACGTTAATAAAATGAAGTTTTATCCAAACTGATTTTAATTGAGTTTTCTGCTACAATGCCGTTTAAAATCTTTTCAAAAATATTGTTTTAAGTCGAGAGATAAAAGTTTTAAAATTTTATATAAATTTTACGATACGAGTGAAATAGGGAGTAAATGACAAACCGGTCCAAGGTGGACCGAGACGTACAAGAGTTGGTATCAGCGCAGTGAACAAACCAGAAATCAGGTAGGGTTTTCTGGTCGTCACATAAGGAACACAAGTCCACAACGCTTCATGAATTTCCAAATTGGGAGAAATTGGACACCCCGTCACCTATAGTACTGAAAAGCCAAATGTTTTAGTGTTATTTGTTAACTTAAAGATAATCAAACTTATCTTTTGTTTTGATTACAAGTATGCTAAAATGTTCAAGTAATTCTAATTTTTTTAATGAATATATATATGCGTAAAATTTGAATTTTTATCCTATTTAGATATAACATTGGTAAGGAGTATTTAATTGTTTTAATGTGCGTGTTTTAAGTTCTTTTAATAATGATTAAAACTAATAGGGCTTAAACGATGAAAGTAAAAGATTTATGCATAACAATTATGTGAAGAAACAGTTTTCAACCCGAGAGCCTCAAGGTGTTGATCAGCTAGTAAAGTGTCGTCCTGTGAAAGACTAAGAAATTTCTCGAAAGCCTCGAGGCATCGATGGACCAATAACGCATCGATTGGTAAAAGACTAAGAAATTTGTCGAGAGCCTCAAATGGACTAGTGAAGGGTCGACTTGCTATAAGCTGAAAGATTTATTCAAGGAACCCGAGAAAGTGTCAACCAATATTCTTAGGTGTCAACATCTAGCATATGAAGAAATTCTTGAGATCCATAAAGTGTTGACTGCCCAGACAATGGGTCGACTAGTACTAACTATAACAGTGTCAACCAAGTTGTTGGAACATTTGAAAAATCTTGTAAAGATCACTCAAAGGTCAATCGGGTAAATGAAGGTGTCGACAAGGACATTATGATGTGCCTCAAAGGGCTATCCCTTGATCACAAACAAACGCTTAAGCATTATAAACTTATCCACTAACAAACTTTATTATTTTCTAGATGATGATGATTTTGATGAACTTTTTGAAGACTTGGGTTGGGAGTTAAGCAAATAGGACATGGAGCATCCAAGGTATGACCTAACTTAGGAGTCAAAGTTGGAAGCTCTTGAAGAAGGAATTTGTCTTCCCTATATCAATTGGTAACCATTTATGTTAAGTGTTTTAATTTTGGGTAAACATTAGCCATATTTGTATTTTGTTGGCAAACATTGGCCTTATTATAATTTTATTAATGCATGCATGCATTTGACATTACGATTAGATGTATGCTAGGTTAGGTGATGGATTGGAGTGGTTCAACTCACATTTGCATGGTTTGCATGTAAGGAGAGTTCGGCCATGAAGAAAACCGTCAAGTGAGGCACCAAAATGAAGTGGGGACCATTACCCCTTTTGGCCTATCACTTGGCTGTCAAATGGAGATGCTATGCTGGAGTTTCCTTTCTTGAACAAAGCTTGGATCGATGACATGGCAGCACTTAGTCATCGGATCAAGTTGTGCAACTCAATCTCGGCCATCAAAGTGAAGATGAAGAACATTTCCTTGCCACATGTTCGGCCGAGCCTCCAACAGGTCTTTTGGGAGTTCAAACTCAATCAAACCTCCAGCCATACTTAAATCTATATAGACATGGTTATTAGTGCTTTTAAGGATTGTTGAATGAATGAGAATAACTCTGTTTCGATGAAGAAACCAAGAGAGGTTTGAGTTGTCAAAAAGTAAAGTCTCGACTTGCTTGCAATCGAGTGGAATTGCGCCTCCATTACCTTAAGCCCAAGGTTGCTTAAAGGTTCTTATCATCATCCTTTTCTTCACTTCTTTTAGAGTTGAAAAACAGTAGAAGGTGGCCAAATCCTTTGCCAGAGGTTGCCACTCCTTTCTTTGGAAAGAAGTGATTACCGAGAGTTTAAATCTTTGCTAATCGGACAACCTTGGTTTCATTTTGCATAACTTTATTTCCCAAATGCATTTTAACTTGATATTTTAAGGCGTTGTTCCTCACTCATAAAATAAGAGATCCTTAGAATTTCGTTTAATTGGGAACAAGTTTGCTTCTTCAACTTTTCTATTTATTTGGGGTATCCTCAGCTTAACCGTGCACCATTGTAATAACCCAGAAATTTTTGGAATTTAAATTAATTTTCCCCGTTAGATTTTTCGAGAGATTTTAACGAGAAGTTTATTTTATAAAACTTGGAATTTAATTTGTAGAAGAATTTTTTAATTTCAAATTCGAGAGGACGCGAATTTAATTGAAATACGGACGATTAAAACACGTGAGTGCAATTTGGTAATTCGTTAAGAAAAAAAAGGACTTAAACACGAATGGCTTCGATGAGAAGCCATTCGTATCTCCTTGCTGACCGAAGAGAGCCCGAGCTCCCTTCTGTAGAACGATGAGCGAGAGAGAGTGAGAGCCGACGACAACCTCACTTCCGGTGGTTTTTGATAGATCCCCGGCCTTCTATTCGACAATCGAGCCCTACTCGATTTTCCTTTCCCTTCCCGCGCCGAAACTTGGCAAAACTCTCGATAGGTTTTTCCTTTCTTTTTCTTCTTTCCGATGACCGAAGTGAATGGTCTAAAATTTTATCAGATTTTGAGGAATTCAATCAGGAAATCAGAGTGTTTATAGGGGAAATCAATGGTGTTTGACCTTTGATTTAGCGTGAGCTAGTTTTGAAGGAAAACCGAAAGAGTATTCTGTGCAATCTAGAATTTCTGAATTTGAAACCTCCAATTCTGTCAAGATTGTGCTTGATAGATTGGAATGTGAGGGATTAGTTGAGGAATTGGATAGATTTTGTCAAAATTTGAGAGGGGGAAAAATTATAGTTCGGCCGGTTTTGTTTTTGGGAAATTTGATCGAGTTGTGGTCAAGCATTTTAAATTCTGTTTTAGTATGTTAAATTAGGTTGTTAGAGAAGCATTTAGCCGCTAAAATCGTTCGATTTCGATAACCGACGTAAAAGTTATGCGCGTAAGAAGTTTATGTCAGGTTTTGGATCAAGTCGGTTTAATGAATGATTTTGGTTAGTTTGTGATACGTTAAGTTAATGGTAGTGGTTTTGAGTATGAGTTAAGTGTTTAGACAAGTTTTGACAGGAATTGCTTTTATGTTTCAGTTGAACCAAATTTTGGTGAAATCGTGCACTGGGAAAGCTTAGGACGCCAGCTAAGTAGTGCATGCATGTGGTTTACCCAGGTGGGCCTACACCGAGGAACATTAGGATTGTGTTATTGATTATGATGTGTGCGTGTATTGTTTGACATGCATCATGTTTTAAAAAGGGTACGAAAATAATTTTGAACATGTTTTTGAGTAAGTAGTGGTGAGACGTGTGGCGGTGGTATGGCGGATCCGGCTCGGGGAATTGGTCGGTGCATAACCAACCGTAAATTCCGCTGGGGGAATGGGCCGTCACGCGACGTGTATGTGTTGACGGTGAGGATGATAGACGGTGGCGCCGCGGATCCTGCTTGGGGAGTAGGCCGGTACATAACCAATCGTGGATCCCATGGGGTGGGCCAGCTGGGCTGTCGCGAAACGTTTGTGTGTGGCAACTGTGGCCTCGTCGCTAAGAGATTGGGACGGTAGCGACGCGTCAAGGTGTAGGGTGGCGAGAGGTTCACCCTCACCGTGGTGTGGTTGCTGCGAGGTGGCGCGTATGTGTTGCTGGTGGGCTTTGTTGCTGGGGAGTCTGGGACGGTGGCAACGTGTCAAGGTGTAGCGTGACGCGAGGTTCACCCTCACCTTGGCATGGCTGCACTACGCGTCGAAGATTGTGACAACATGAGCGTGAGTGTAGAGACTGCATGTGATAGGATTACATTGTCGATTTTACTTTCATATCGCACTACTTGCTAAGCGTTGTGTGTTCTATGGTGTAGGTGCAGAGGTTTCTGCTGGTGAGATCCGAGAGCCTACTCCTGAGCATTAAGACAGTTGGCAGTGTGCGACTGAGGCACCAGACTGCGGAGTGTTAGAGCGACCCAACCCGTGGAGGTGGTGAGTTTTGGTGAGGTGTTAGGGTTTTTTTTTCCTTGTATTTTCCTGGTTGTTTGAGTTGTTTTGAGAATGCGTATATATACTGTATGTATGAGCATTGTGTTGCTCTATACTGTGGATTTTCTTCATCGATAGTTATTAGATTTATTTCCCTCCACTCTGTTTTTCCTTCAGTGATTTCTGAATGGTTTTGGTTAATGTACTTTGGAAAATTATATGGTGTATTGTTTGCAGGTTGGGGTCAGTAGGTATGGGTATTACTCTGCAGAATTTTCGGGAGAAAGGTAAGGTGTCGGGAAGTCGAACCAAGCGCGCGGAGCGCGCCTGAGAGCCAGTCGTGCGTGTGGGGCGCGCTGACCAGGTCGAGGGCACTTGCGGAGATCGCGACACGACTGCAGGGCACGCGGCACTACAAGCGCACGCGGGTCGTGCAGCACCGAGAGTAAATGCACGTGCGCAGACGTGCAGCGCGGAGGTAGGACGCGAGGGGCACGCGGCGCTGAAGCCGTGTGCATGATGCGGTGGCGCCGAGAGGGTGTGTGCGTGGCACCGAGAGGGGGTGCGCGCGGCGCCCAGGTCAAGGCAGGCGCGCACGGGGTCGATGAAGCGCGCGCGGGGGGCGCGCTACGTTGTGTCGGGCGCGCGTGGGTCGCGTGGCATCATTGTTGGTTCCCAAGAAGGACATGACTATGAGAATGTGTGTGGATAGCCGAGCCATCAACCAGATTACGGTGAAGTATAGATTTCTTATCTCTAGGCTCGAGAACATGTTGGATTAGTTGAGCCTCTATTTTCGTAAAGGTGGACCTCAAGAGTGGGTACCATCAAATAAGGATGATGGAAGGAGACAAGTGGAAGACTGCTTTTAAGACCAATTACGGATGATTTCAATGGATTGTCATGCCATTCACGCTATCAAATCCCCCTAGTACCTTCATGCGTTTAATGCACCACGTCCTTAAAGATTACCTACAAAAGTTCATTGTCGTCTACTTTGATGACATACTTGTGTACAGCACAGAACGTCCACAATATCTCACCCAGCTCAGCATACTTTTTCAAACCCTTAGACAAGTCAAGTTGTTCGGCAACTTAAGGAAGTGTTCCGACAATGTATATTTTCTAGAATTTATCATATCCAAGAATGGTATGGAAGCCGACAAGGATAAGATCAAAGCCATTAAAGATTGATCTACACCAAGTGGAATATCTGAATTCCGTAGCTTTCATAGGTTAACCTCATTTTATAGGAAGTTTATTATAGATTTTAGCTCAATAGTTGCCCCAATCACTCACTGCACTAAAAAGGGGAAAGAATTTTTGTGGACCCCAGCTTGTCAGCGTAGCTTTAAGCTAGTCAAGGAGAAGTTGTGCGATTCACCAGTATTAGCACTTCCAAATTTTAGTAAAGTGTTTGAGATCAAGAGTGATGCCTCAGGAGTTGGCATTGCAGCTGTACTTATGCAAGAGGGTAAACAAATTGCATACTTTAGTGAAAAATGCAAGGGAACGATGCTCAACTATTTAACCTATGATAAGGAATTTTATGTCATCATACGAGCACTAGAGCAATGGCAACATTACCTCATATCGAAAGAATTTGTTATCAATACCGACCATCAAGCTTTGAGACACATTAAGAGCCAACATAAACTAAAGAAGAGACATTCTAAGTGGGTAGAATTTTTAAAGAGATTTC
Source organism: Begonia peltatifolia (assembly GCA_022433055.1). Classification (NCBI taxonomy): domain Eukaryota; kingdom Viridiplantae; phylum Streptophyta; class Magnoliopsida; order Cucurbitales; family Begoniaceae; genus Begonia; species Begonia peltatifolia. Next base: position 69,236 of record CM039526.1, on the reverse strand, counting down.
CCTAAAACCTTAAATACCTTGAAGGAGAGAACAATTTAGTAGTTGATGCTCTCTCAAGGAAACACACCCTGTTAGCTAAGCTAGGAACCAGGTTCTTTGGAGTCGAATGGATTAAAGAGAGTTATGAATCTGACTCTGATTTTGGATCCTAATATACCAAATGTCTGGTTAAAGTTGAAGGAGATTTCCATTTCATGGATGGTTACCTATTGAAAGGGAACAAGTTGTGCATTTTCAATGGAAGTTTACGAAAGTGTCTCATGAAGGAAGCACATAGTGGAGGCTTAGCTAGTCATTTTGGGGAAAAGAAAACTTTTTAGATGCTTAAAGAATATTTCTATTGGCCTATATGATGAGAGATGTGAACGAGTGGTAGAAAAATGTGTAGTTTGTGAGAAAGCCAAGAGGAAAGTCCTACCACAAGGATTATACTTACCTTTACCAGTTCCTACTCATCCTTAGGTATAAGTCAACATGGATTTCATACTAGGGTTACCATGAATTGCTAGAAGTAAGGATTCTATTATCGTGGATAGATTTTTCAAGATGGCGCATTTCATTGCATGTGCCAAAATCGATGATTCCATCCTTACAATTGACTTATTCTTTAAGGAGATTGTCTAATTGCGTGGTATACCCCATTCTATATTGTCGGAGATACTAAGTTCTTAAGTGCTTTTTGGACAACACTATAAAACAAGATAGGAACCAAGCTATGCTTTAGCACATCCTTCCATCCACAAATCGATAGACAAACTGAAGTTGTTAATAGGACCTTAGATACCCTTATAAGGAGTATTGTAGAAAAGAAATTATTGGATTGAGATCTACTCTTACCACTCTTAGAGTTTGCCTACAACCGAAGTGTCCATTCTACCATTCAACAAACACCCTTTGAGGCTGCTTATAGATTAAACCCCTTCACACCATTAGATCTTATACCCCTGCCTATCAAAGATTTAGTGAACCCCATAGAAGCCAACAAAGCGGCACAAATTAATAAATTACATGAAAACGTGCGTAAAATCATTGAGAAGAAAAATGAAAGTTACGCACAATATACGAGCAAAGATCGTAAGGAAATTATCTTTAATGAAGGAGATTCAGTTTGATTACATTTTCGTAAGAAACGATTTCCAGCCAAAAGAAGATCAAAGTTATTGCCTAGAGCCGATGGCCATTCAATGTGTTAAAGAGGATAAGCAATAATACTTATAAGTTAGAGTTGCTGGGAGACTATGAAGTGTCAGCCACTTTTAACATCCAGGATCTATCACTCTACGTAGGCAAAAAAGAAGACATCGTGGAGACCAAATTAAAGGATTTGAGGTCAAATCCTCAATCACTTAGGGAGGATGATGTGCCTTAGAGGGTCATCACTCGATAAAAAACAAAGGCTCAAGCATTATCAAACATATTCACTAACAAGCTTTATTCTTTTGCAGGTGATGATGATTTTGATAAACTTTTTTAAGACTTGGATTGGGAGCAAAGCAAAGGGGACATGGAGCAACCAATGCACGTGCTAACTTAGGAGCCAAGGTTGGAAGCTCTTGAAGAGGGAATTTGTCTTCCCTATATCAATTTGTAACCATTTATGTTAAGTGTTTTAATTTTAATTAAACATTAGCCATATTTGTATTTTGTTGGCAAACATTGACCTTATTGTAATTTTATTAATGCATATATGCATTAGACAATAGGATTAGATGTATGCTAGGTTAAGTGATGGCTTGGAGTGTGATGAGATACGGGCCTGTAAAGGGGATGAAAATATGCATCCAGAGGACTTAAAGAAAGTAGAATGATCGGTGCTCAAAGAACACCCCAAAATAGACTCAAACAATGCAAAAAAAAAAAAGAAGAGAGAAACTAAAATTGGAAAAATGATATGGTGGGTGTGGGTGAGTGAACTAATCGGTTTCCTTACCTTAGAAGATGCCGGTGAGAAGATAGAAAGAAACTAGGCTGGCCGAGAAGCAATGATGATTGATTTCGGTATTTTCCTTTCCTGTGAAAGAAAACACAGCAAAGGGAAAGGTTGGCAAGTTTCTTCTGCTTTCCAACTCTTACTAAGCTTGGATAGAAGATGGAATGAGAACCTACCAAGCAACTATGCACTTGGAGGCAATTTGAGGTGCAACTGGCTCTCAGTGCAAGTAACCGAGGCAATTACCACTCGGTAATTCAAAAGCCCATTCGGTTTTTGGACAAAAGCTAAAACTTTGCATTCATCATTCATCAACAATCAACAACCTCATAAATGAGTTCAGAACAAGTATAAATAGAAGTGCATGACTTTAGTTTAAGTGCATAAATGAAAAGGCAGAAAGTACATGGCTTCAGTTTAATTGCAGAAACGAAAAAGCAAAAAAGAGCTGTTGCTGGAAACTAGCCGTTGGGCAGCTCGGCGATCACGTGGCTGGGGGCCCTTTGCGCATGGCGATGCTGGGGCATACTCTGCTGCTGTCGTGCACATGCTGGCAAGCGCTGCTGCGCATCCTTGTGGGTGCTAGGCTTTCCTCTCACTCGTGCTAGTGTTGTCTCTGCGCACACTTGTTGGGCGCTAGTTGCCTTTCGCGCGCACGTATACTGATGCGCCATGTGCACTATGGCTGCCTCTCACGCGCACATTCTTTTGCGCTATGGTCTTTCCTGCGCATGCCACTTTGTTGCGTCGTGGCTCTCCCATGCGCACATGCTGCACCATGCTCTCTCTCTCTCTCTCTCTCTCTCTCTCTCTCTCTCTCTCTCTCTCTCTCTCT
>CM039526.1:0-63285 GCA_022433055.1 Begonia peltatifolia | reverse complement strand
CGGTAATTTCAACTTTTTTTTACAAACAAAACTATTTTTCAAAAATCACTCCAACATTCAACTAAAAAAATTGGGGAGAAATTTCTACTTACGGCGAGATTTTTAGTCACAAAGTTGACAAACATCAAAGAGGTCGATTTAAGACTTAATTTCATCAAAATAGGCCTCGATCGGCCAATTTCTTCTTTCCTCATTGTTTGTCTCTCCTCACCCATCTCTGTTTTTCACGGCGCCAGAAGAAAGAACTCTTTCGAATTTTCTTTTCTAATTTTCTTTCATTATAATTAATTGCAAAGGGCAAAATCGAAATAACGTCGAGGAGGCAATTTATCGCATAAAAAAGGGCGACGTATTGCCCCACTCTCTGGAGTGGGGAGATGCAAAATTGAAAATCGATCAGTCGAGTGTTACATCGCCTCAATGAGGCGTTGCATCGCCCCATTTGACGAAGTGGGGCGTTACATCGCCCCAAAAGGCAATTTTTGGGGCGATTGATTGCCCCACTTGTTGGAGTGGGGCGATACATCGCCCTGATTAATATGGGACTGGGAGAATGGGTCCATGTTAGTAAAAAAAATATTTTATTTTTTTCTTTCACATATAATAAAATGTTTTATGAAGTTAAGTGAACATTTGATGAAGGCGATCCATCGCCTAATAGGAGCGATTGCGCTGTGTGCTAAACGATTTCACAATTAACAGATTGTGCAGATCGGTCGCCTATGTCAGCAATCGATCTCCCCTCACGCTGGTCCGTCCTGATCGATCGCCTCATATATAGGCAATCAAGTTGCGAGCGCGCTGCCGCAGACCGCAGTGGCCCTCGCGCTGCTCCGTCCCAATCGATCGCCTCATATATAGGCAATCGATCGACTCGCGATTGGGCGCGTTGCCACAGTAGCGCTTAAGCGGCGATCAATCGCCAATTGATGACCGTTGCGCTTGTACTCACGCAATCTAACGGTTTTATAACCGTTGCGCTTGCACTCGCGCAATCTAACAGTCTTATGACCGTTGCGCTTGCACTGGCTCACGCAATCTAATGTTTATGATCGTTGCTTTTGCACACACGCAATCTAACGGTCTTATGACCATTGCCCAGCACCACCGAGCACGACTCATCCACCGTCAACTGGCACCCCTATAAATTCTTTCCACCCTCTCTGTTTTTTTTCATCAATTTCTCTCCATCTCTCTCGATCTCAATTGACTTTCTCTCTAGTTATTGCTATCAATGTATTCATGCTCTCAAGAGTCAAGTCTCACTCAATACTTAATCCATTGTTCTTCAAATCTTCGATAAGGTAATATGTAATTTATTTTTAATTATATTTGTAACTAATTTTTTTTACATTTGATTTTTTAGGTTTTGTATAAGTGGAGTTGATCACTTCACCACACTACGCTACGAATTTTGTTGAACAGTATTTTTGCAGTATCATTTTTTTTTTAAATTTACTTTAAAATTTATTTTTAATAGTTATGGATTCACGTAATTATAATATTCTTGACGATAATATTGAGGAAATTAGAGAAATAAATCATGTATTTTCAATAAGACAATCATCTTCATCTGCACAAGCATCCACGTCATCACCTCCAAAAAAAAAAAATAAAACGTCTGAAGTATGAAAACATTTTGTAATGAAAGAAATTAAAATTGGTGGAAAAGTAGAATATAGAGCACAATGCAACTATTGTACTAAAAATTATGCATATATTTCTAGTAATTCAACTAGCACACTCGGTAGGTATTATCAAAAATGTCACTTAAACGAGAAAGTTGGAGACCCTACACAAAGATTATTAAATGTTAGTGGTAGTGGTACTTTTTTATATTAACAAAATAAAATGCGATAATTAATAGCAAAACCTGCAGTACAATGTGAGTTGCCTTTGGCATTCACCGACAGTGATGAATTTGAAAATTTTATGAAAGAGTATGCTACTTCTAATTTTAAACGTGTTCCTAGAAGTACAATTAGAAATGATATTATTAAAATATTTAATAATATGAAAAATGAACTAATTTCATTTTTTTCAAGCGCCCCTTCAATATCTATTTGTATCACTTCTGATTTATGAAGTGCACGTAATTCTGTAGGGTATGTTGTTGTAACCTCTCATTTTATTGATGAATCTTGGCAGTTAAATAAAAGAATTTTAGGATTTCGTAACTGTGAATATCATCACACTGGTATTACTATTTATAGATATATTGTAACAATATTACAAGAATATTCTATTCAAGATAGAATATGTAGCATAACACTTGATAATGCTAGTGCTAATGATGTTGCTATTTCTTATTTTAAAAATTATTTTCAATTAGATGGTACTCACAATTCTCTTTTCAATATGAGATATGTTTGTCATATTTTAAATTTAGTTGTTAAAGATGATATGACATATATTTTACCTCATATTGAATTAATTAGATCCGCAATTTTTTATATAATTAGATCTGATTCGAGGCAACAGGAATATAGATAGTTTGTAAAACTGCCCAATTCGAACCACGAAAATTAAAAGCCGATGTAGATAATAGGTGGAATTCTACTTATTTAATGTTAGAAAATGCGACGCCATATTGGCAAGTTATTTGTGCTTTTATTAATGAGAAAACACAAAGTATTAATCTTGATAAATCTAGTTGCGACGTAACTAATATATCTCTTGATTTTTTAAAACCATTTTATGATGTTACGAATGAATGTTCGGGAATTTATTATCTCACTTCTCATCTTGTACTCCCAATTTTTATAAACTTAACCGGTAATTTTACACAATATCGACAAATTGATGAATTTAGAGATATACTTAACAAAATAGAAATAAAATTTAAAAAATAAAGCTGGATATTCCTCTTATTTTTTGTTATGCATGTATAATGTACCCTCGCTATAAATTAAGAGTAGTATGTCTAATGATTAATAAAATTTCTAATAATTTAAATACTACTTCTTTAGTTTTCCCAGATCAAATAACTAACGGAATTGGTAGTTTGTATTCTTATTATGAATCTAAATATTCTAATGGTAGTCGTTTATATATTTTTTCACGTGATAGTTCAAATAGCAGTGGTAGAAATATTGTAGGTTCACAATTTGGTATTCATGATATTTGGAGTCAATTAGATACTGATGTTTACTCTACTTCTATGCGAAATGAACTAGACTTTTATTTCGACACTCGATATCAATTTTCTCGCGAAAAAAACTTTGATATTTTAGATTGGTGGAAAATGTTTTCCACTACATATCCTATTCTTTCAATAATGGCGCGTGATCTACTAACACCTGCAGTCTCTACTGTAGCATCGAAGTCTACTTTTAGTGCAGGTGGACGTTTGTATGATGAACATCGAGTACGACTTGCACCTGATCTTGTGGAGGCACTTATTTGTATGAACGATTGGAACGATGCTATTACGAGAAACCAACAAACAGATGATGAAATACTTGAAGAATTTAAAAATTTGCACGTTGAAGATTAATATTGTAAATTAAATTTTGAAGTATTTTTTCAATTTTTTTTACGTTTTTGATAGGATTGACAATTTGCAAATGTAAAATTTATAATGAATGATATATTATATTTTTTGATATATTTATTCGTTAATTTTTTTAAGAGGATTTAATTTTAGGGTCTTTTTAAAAAAAAAATCAACATCTTTGGTTTTTTTTTTTTTTAAAAATCAAAAACTTTACTATTCACAAAAAAAAACTAAAAACTATCCTAAATTAGCAAAAAAACTCATTCTGGCCGGCCTATGGGTGGACAGACCAGTGGAGGCCGGCCGGTTCGATTGAACCGGCTGGCCTCCAATTTAAAATTATTAATGGAGGCCCGCTGGTTCTAAAAGAAAATAAGGGGAGGCCGACCGGTTCAATTGAACCAGCCGGCCTCCCCCACCCTATAAATAGGAGTTTCCATTTCCATTCAAACCACATTTCTAAAAATTTCTCAAATACTTTCTTTCTATTGTTTTCTTTATCCGACGGTATGTCGGCTCGTTTCGAACGAAAGGGTAAAATTTTATTTATTTGTTTATTTATCAATTACGATGCTTATTTATTTATTGATTTTTGCTAACATTAATTTTTAAAATATCTAATTTAATTTTTTTATATTTGATTTATTTATTAGATACGATGTTCAGATACTTTGATGTTTGTTTGCATTAATTTTTGAACTATTTAATATAATTTTTATATATTTTATTTATTTATCAATTACGATATTTAGACACTTTGATTTTCGCTTACATTAATTTTGAAAATATTTAATTGAATTTTTTTATAATTCAAGATGTTATTTGTTACGATTTTTAGGTACTTGAATATTTAAACGAGGTAACCCTTTTTTTGTAGGTAAATTATTTATTTTCGCAGTAGTATAATTGTACTGTGTTAGTAAGTTATGTCTAAGGAGCCTGGAATTTAAGTGGGACCGTTTGTGACCCCTCAAGTTTTTCCTGCGAACTTACTTGGAAAGGTAATTATATCTAAGGAGATTGTCCATTACAATCTTTCCTGGGAATTATCCTGATCAGTACTCTCCACGCTGTATAACTATTTTTTACAATGATCATTCTCACTGTTTTATTCTTTCCCAACAACAGGTTTATTATACTAGCGACGATGATGGATTCAGATTCTAGTAGATCAGTTGATGTAAACGAGCTAGCAGATTTTGATACAAATAACGAGTAGATGCCGGATGCTGCACCTGCATATGCTGAGGTACAAACATTCGATCAATTAGATGAAAATAAAGAAATAGAGTTTTATGCAACCTCCAAAACACTGGATGAGGAGCTTTGAACACCGGTCGGCTCAGATGACGAGAAAGTGGAAAACAGACCAATAAATGCACAAATATCAAGCGGAGGATTATTTTTGGGTAAACAATATAGTCGTTAAGAGATATCAAGGAAGAAATAGTCCAGTATTCTATAGAAAATGGATATGGTATACGGTTCGCTAAAATTGATCGTAGCCGACTGACGGCCGTTTGTGAATCTGGATGTCCGTGGCGACTATATGCTGCGAGGATGCAAAACGAGCTCACGTTTCATATATCGACCTTTACCAACATTCACAACTATTCAAGACAAATGGAGAATCAAAACGCTAGAGCAAAATGGGTGGCAAATGATTACCTAGATAGGTTCAAAAGTCACCCTACATGGGACACCCCTTCTATTATCGAGACAGTGAAAATAGATTACATGGTTGATATTTCAACCAGTATTGCCACAAGAGAAAGAAGCATAGCTCGAACTATTAACGAAGGAAAGTGCGACGAACAATACGAGCAATTGTGGTCGTACAGAGCAGAAATATTAAAATCAAATCTGGGTAGCACAGTTAAAATTTATGGTATCCCAGGGGGCCAAAATACAATGGTATTTCAAAGATTTTATATGTGTTTGGCTGCTTGCAAGCAGGTTTGTTGCAACACGGTAGACCTGTTATTTGTTTGGATGACTGTCATCTTAAGGGCTCGTGTTCTGGCCAACTACTCACAGCCGTCAGTATTGATGGCAACGATAGAATATATCCCGTTGCTGTTGCCAAAGTCGAATCTGAGTATGCGGACTCATGGAAGTGGTTTTTGCAAATATTAAAGGAAGACTTAAACACTGAATCGGGACGCGATTGGACAATTATTTCAGATCGACAAAAGGTATAACGGATTTCTATTTGTTATTTCAAATATTTGTGGTAGTTGTATTATTTTATGTTAACGATGTAATATGTTAAAATTTCAGGGGTTGAAAAAGGCTGTGAAACGTCACTTACGAGAGACCGAACACCGCTTCTGTCTGCGGCATATGTACCAGAATTTTAAAAGCCTATATCGGGGTGTTGCATACAGAGATGCAATGTGGAAGGCAGCTAGAGCACCCACGAATGCTCATTTCGAGCATGAAATGGAGAAATTACGTCAGATTAACTCGGAGCCCGAAGCATATCTTCGAGGAGAAGATTCTTGTCGTTGGGCTAGTCATGCCTTCTCTTCCATTCCAAAGTGCAATTTAGGCTTAAACAATCTGTGCGAGTCATTCAATACAATGTTATTGCCTGTCCGGGACAAACCAATATTGACCATGTTCGATGGGATTCGAAAAAAATTGATGATTCGCATTGTTAAAAATTATGAGAAGATGTCCCGATCAGAAGATCTTCTGTGTCCCCATATAAAAACAAAGCTTGTGATGTTAGAGGAAGTATCTGGAAATTGGCGCGCCAGATTTGCAGGAGGTTATCGATTTGAAGTCACCAACGGATACAAACAATTCGTTGTTGACATGGATGATCGTGTGTGCAACTGTACCAGGTGGGCCATTACTGGAATCCCGTTCGTGCATTCTATTCCCTGTATGTACATCATGAGAGTATCCCCAGAAACTTACGTGCACGAATACTATCACCGGGTAACTTATCTTCAGATGTACTCACACTATATTCATCATATTAGCGGACGAATAATGTGGCTGCCACCCAGAGAAGGTCTGAACAAAATCCTCCCACCCACAAGATACCGCGAACTTGGTAGGCCAAAGAAGACGAGAGTGCGAGATGCCGACGAGCCGTCAAGCTCGAGAACGAGAACTAGTCGGAAGAACTCCACCATCAGGTGTCGTATATGCGGCAGCAGGGGCATAATACCCGCACTTGTTCTGATAGGGGATCAACTTCAAGCGCTGCTTCGCAAGACACGTTTATGGATTTCAACACATTCGACGGAACACAGGTACACTTTGACATGTTTCTCCTATTAACTCACAGTAATTTGTTTTTATAGTTTCATTTTATTATGTGTAGGAATCTTCGATACGCGGTCGTGGCAGAAGAAAGTGCCTAATAATTGTATTGTAATAATTATTTAGTTCGTTAATTTTTTAAAAGGTGGCTCAACTTGTAATTCATTATTTTAGTTTAGTTCAAATTGTAAATAATTTTACATTTAATTTTTTTCTCGAATAATGTTTATTTATATTCGTTTATTTAGTTTTTTTCAATTAATAATTAATTGTATTGTTTATATATGTATTTATTTATTTTTTAAATAATGTATTTATTTAGTTTTTTCGAATTAATTACACTTATTCGAATTGCATGAAAGGTATTTTATCACATTTATTAACGAATTGCATGACATTAAATACAAAAGAAAAAGCTAAAAATTATACATCAAAGTCGTTGCCGTCTGCGTCTCCGTCTCCTTCCCATTCTCCGTTTCTTCGTCTTCGTCGTCGTCGTCTGCGCCTCCGTCTCGCATCTTCTTCATCAACCCTTCGTACGAGGAGTTGCATTTGTTCATGCTGGTTCTGCTGTATCTGAATAATCTGTTGCAAGTTCTCGTGGTGAGTCTGATGAATCTGATGTATTTGTCGCTGTATCTCCTACATGTGATAGTTGTTTACCTCCCACAACTCATACATATGTTGGTGGTTTGCCTGCAACATCTCATTACTTGCCTGCTACGCCTCATACATTTGCTGCATTAATTCTCTCATATCTCATGCGCTACCGGCCTCCTCATGTGGGGACAATGGTGGCGCGGTAGTCTCCTCCATCGTTGCTGCCTAAGAGGTGGATGCTCTCTGATTACTCTTCAGTATTCAAACGCCATTAGCGTCCACGAGACCCATTCGAGTCAAATGAGTAGTGTCGAATATGTCGGTAGATTTGGGAGCTATCCTTCGCTCGCCAATCGGTATCGGAATGCCAAATTCTTCGACAATCTTCATAATCAAGGTCGCGTACGGGAGACTTGGCTATGATGTCCGGCCTACTTCGATCATGTGACTTAAAATCAAGAAGCCAGGGTCAAAAAACTTCTCGTCGCACAGCTTTTCCATGACATACAGGTCTATGCAGCTCACGAGATTTCGATGTCCATCTCGCAGCAGAATAGTATGGGCTAGCATGTTGCGCAGAATTCGACATGTGACATTCAAATCTCGTGTTTGTGGCTTCAAGAACACCTCAATATTGGGATTTATGTGAATTCGTCGTAGGAACTCGACTCCTTCAGGCAATGTGAAAAAAGAACAGTCTTTAGAAGCATGATAATATTGATTTGCATCCTCAACGTAAAATCCCAGCAATTGATTTATTGTTTGCGGCCAAATCATCACCTCATTACCAAGAATCTTGGTAGTTAGCCCACTAAGAACTCCATTTCTCCCGATTACTAGCAAGTTCGCATAGAATAATCGAACTATTCTCTCACATACGTATCCCTTCAACGAATATATTCCGTGAAGGCCGATGTTGTCAAATATCTTTTTAATCCCCAACATCTCCTAACAACTAAAGTCGACAGTCATGCAATGAGTAAGTTTACGTTTCACCAAATCATTCTCAAGCTTACTTTCGCAGTCTCTATTTCAAAATTTCATGACAAATATGTTGTCAAACCTGCTGTTGGGAAAGAATAAAACGGTGAGAATGACCATTGTAAAAAATAGTTATACAACGTGGAGAGTACTGATCAGGATAATTTCCAGAAAAGATTGTAATGAACAATCTCCTTAGACAGAATTACTTTTCCAATTAAGTTCCCAGGAAAGACTGGAGGGGGTCACAAACGGTTCCACTTAAATTCCAGCCTCCTTAGACAGAACTTACTTACACAGTACAATTATACCACTGCAAAAATAAATAATTTACCTACAAAAAAAAAGAGTTACCTCGTTTAAATATTCAAGTACCTAAAAATCGTAACAAATAAGATTTTGAATTATAAAAAATTTCAATTAAATATTTTCAAAATTAATTTAAGCGAAAATCAAAGTGCCTAAATATTTTAACTGATAAATAAATAAAATATATAAAAATTAAATTAAATAGTTCAAAAACTAATGCAAATAAACATCAAAGTACCTGAACATCGTATCTAATAAATAAATCAAATATAAAAAAATTAAATTAGATATTTTGAAAATTAATGTTAGCAAAAATCAATAAATAAATAAGCATCGTAATTGATAAATAAATAAATAAATAAAAATTTATGCTTTTTGTTCGGAACGAGCTGAAATACCGTCGGATAAAGAAAACGATCGAAAGAAAGTATTTGAGAAATTTTTAGAGGTGTGGTTTGAATGGAAATAGAAACCCTATTTATAGGGTGGGGGAGCCTCCCCCTATTTTTTTTTATTTTTTTAATGGAGGCCCGCCGGTTCGATCGAACCGGCCGGCTTCCATTAATAATTTTAAATTGGAGGTCGGCCGGTTCAATCAAATTGCTGGCCTCCATTTAATTTATTCCTTGAATCGGCCGGCCTCTTTACTTTTTTTTTATAAAAATAATGGAGACCGGCCGGTTCAAGTGAACCGGCCGGCCTCCACGAGTCTATCCACCCATAGGTCGGCCAGAATGAGTTTTTTTGCTAATTAAGGATAGTTTTTAGTTTTTTTTTGTGAATAGTAAAGTTTTTGGGTTTTTAAAAAAAAACCAAAGATGTTTTTTTTTCTAAAAAAAACCCTTAATTTTAAGGTGAGAGATATAGCCGATAATTTGCAACATTGGCCGATTGATTGGGTTTCTTTGCGGCGATCATTCCCAAGTGGAGCGATGGATCGGCGGTCACTCTGTAAATATTACAGAGTGACAGCCGATCACTCGCCCCCCTCTGGGGCGATGGCTCGGCTCACTCTGTAATTTTTACACAGTGATCGCCGAGACGCCGATCCATCGCCCAGTGAGCCGATCCATTGCCCCACTCCCACTCTCATTCTATAATTTTACAGAGTGATAGCATATCAATCGCCCAAATTTGGGCGATTGATTGGCTATCTAAAATTTTTCATAAATCAGGAGCGATCCCCAAATTTCACCTCACTCGATCGGCCGATCGCCAAAACTGCCAAATCGCCTCCTGAGTACACCATTTCGAACTCAGACGACTCCTTCGAATCTGACTAAATCCTCAGCGAGAGCCATCAAGATCAGGTTATATTTCTTCCTCAATTTGATAATGTAATTGAATTTTTTTTTTCTTGGTTGTCAGGTTAGGGCTATGAATTCTAAATTTGTTGGGTTATGAACTTGGGATACAATCAGCTCCCGCCTCCCGCGTACACAGCAGTGTGCGTGCCCGAGCGAGCGAGTGGCACGCAGCGTGCTGCGCGCGACCTAGCGGGAGAGCCGATCGATCGCACGACAAGGCACGATCAATCTGCTGATCGATGACCGCCGACTGTCACTGGTGCCAATCGATCAAGCCTGGCGCAATCGTTTGGCTCTACGCACGGCGTGCTGATGTAAATGTTGATGAATTTGTTTTGTGCTGAATGCATTATTTGATTTTTATTGCTGAATTTTGGTTTGAATTGTGTGATTTTCATTGCTGAATTCTAAACTTAATGTTTGATTGAATTGAATTGTATCTTGAGGTTGGTTTAAATTGTGGGTTTTACGGCTACTGAATGATTTTTTTTTTGCTTTCTGTTGTGGAATTATTGCATTATTTGATGGCTGAATTCTTATTTTTATGGCTGAATTCTAAAAGTATTGTTTGATTTTTATGGTTGAATTATAAACGTAAGGTTGGTTGTACATTATGGCTTATAGACTGAAAATGTCGCCAAAACGTTTAAAAGCTTCTTCAAGCTCAGCTTCAGTAAGACAAATCGATCACTTCTTCGTCAACTCTAAGGCAAGCAAATACTTTATGGATTTCATGGATAAGAATAAACCTATTATATGTGAAATTCAATTTCAACCTTCGGAGTCAGATGGAGATATTTTAGATATGCTCGGGCAAAGACAGTGGAAAAATCTTGCTGTACAGGTGGTGATGCAAACGTGAGTATTGTTTGGGAATTCTATGCAAATTTGAGGGCATCAAATTCAGATAATACGGTTCAAGTTCGCAACAAGATCGTCTAATTTTCAGCGGAGATCATTAATGCTAAGCTTGGTTTGGAAAACTTAAATGAAGGCGATTATCACACAATGATAGAAGAGAGGCCAGATTATGAAATAATCATACAAGAAATGGGCCACCGAAGTTCACAATGGGTTTACTCGGTAGTCAACGCAGTTCAACCCTTACATTTGATTATAAGTTGTCTCAACTGCTACGCTCAAGCTTGGTGTAAGTTCATCAGAGAAAACTTAATGCCGACGTCCCAAAATTCTGAACTCACCAAAGAGAGAGCAGTGCTGTTATATTGCATTTTCACTGATCGATCCATAAACGTCGGCCGAATTATCTACAATAATATTAGTGCATATGAGCTCAACTGACGAGTCTTGGATACAGCAAAAGATTTATAACTACTCAAATATTTCAATAATTGATAAGTGGCCGTATGACATCGCTAGAAACAATGGATTGAGATTTATTGAGCATGATGTTAATGTTGAGATTCCTCCTCAACTAATGTTGTTGCCTCGTATCCGACGAACCACAGATGGTACTATGACGAGTGCGCAAAGTAGCCTAGTGCAAACAAAAAGAGAACGTACCGAGGCTCGCCGAAAATAGCGATATGAAAATCAATCAACTATGCCAGCCGATCAAGGTGCTTCTTCATCTGCCGTGCCACCTCGCTCTTACTCAACTAACAATGTAGGACAGATGCTGGAAAATCTCACCATCGAACAAAATCGAATGTTTACTAATCTGACTGCTCAACAAACCAGTTTTGAAAACGATGTAAGACAAAGGTTAGAAAATATTTCCAATCAGCCATCACAGTTATCACGAGAACAGAATCGCATCAAACATTGGTTGAGGAATATGCAAAATCATTCACTTGAGCAGACAGCCTTCTTTGCACGATATGTGAGAGCAGTAAATGATCATTATAATAATTTGGATCCAGTATTACTCATCTTTCTAGAGCATCTATTGAGGCCATGTGACCCTCAACGAGAGACTTATCCACGAAAAGGTGATCCACGAGAGGGTGATGACAACGATCAGCTTGCCACGTGAGATATGTTATTTTTCACCTATTTTCGCTATATTTTGTTTTATATTTTTTTTAGGTAATCTACATTTTAAAGGATGTCTATTATTTAAATTTTAAATAAATTTGTGTTTTATTTATGGTGGAGATTAATGAAATATATAATATATTTATATAAAATAATTTTATTTATATAAGTTTAACTCGTTAAGCTCGGCTCATTAGGTTCGTTGAGCTCGGCTCGTGGCTCGCGAGTCGGCTCGAGTTATAAATTTTTTGGGGTCAACTTGTTAGAATTGGCTCGTTAGGCTAAACTCGTTAGGCTCAACAGGCTCGGTGAGTCGAGTCTTTGCAAGCTCGGCTTGACTCAGTTCAGTCGACTTGTTGAGCATCTATAGTTGGGTTCTTCTTCTTTTTTAGATAGACCCACTATATACTAAAAATAAAATAAAAGATAAAAGGAGAAATAAGTGTTTTAAAAAGTGATTTAAAAGAGAGAAGAAGATATAAAGAAAATTGAAGAGTGAGTTAAAATAAGATTCTTTTCTCATTTTTTTATCTTGGCCTACAAGATTGGGAGTCAATTCTTCTCAGCTTTAGTCGAGATATCAAAGTGTTCTTCGTCTTAACAAGATATACAATTCTAACAATTTTAATTATTGAAGATTCAAAGTCATTCAAATTATATACTCAATCAATTTGTGAGATCACTATATTTTTCTTTTATTTTTCTACAATATTAATTCTAGAGATTTATTGTTCTTATTGTTTCTTCTAGAAATAATTATTGTGTATTTATTATTTTACAGTGGAAGATTATATTAGATTATGCTAGAGGTGGAAGATTCAATTTGAATTGGGTAACCGACTGAGCCAAATGTTTAGGTTTGACTCCATCTTAATACTCAAGAAATCGATTTTAAAACCGAACAAAAAACTAAAATTAACAGTTCAGTTCTCGATTCTAACTAAAGAAAGCCAAGTAAAATCAAACCAAACCGATTCCAATTTAATAATATAGAAAAACCAAACCAAGTATCAACCTTTATTATTTTCTGAAAAATTTTAACCTAATAATCAAAGCAGAGAAAATGAAGTTCCATTCCAACTTCAAGCAGACGCACCACCAACGTCCAAAGCATAGCTGAGAGCAACAAGCACGCAACACACACAGCAGACTCAAATGAAGAGCAGTAGTTGCCGTTGTTGTCGTCTGTCGATGCACAAACTGGCTTTTTCGATTCCGAGAGGTAGAAAAAATTGACAGTTTCGATCTTCACTCGACAACGTTGTCATTTTTCTCCAGCGTCTTCAACAAAATTGATAGTTTGTACTATTCACCGACGTTGTCTTCACTCGTCTTCATCTCAAAACATCTCTATTTGGTTTCATGTGAGTAATTTCTTTCTCTTTCATCCCTACAGCTCTCCAATTTATGGTCAATCTCTCTCACTGTGGAAGTGTAACCAATTGTTGCCTCTCATTGGGGTTTTTCTTGGCTGTATAAAATCGTTCCTGGCCAAATGTGTCGAATAGACGGAAAGCTCTCTTTTATTTGAGAAAGGGGATTAAAAATTGTGAAAAACAATACGCCAAACCAAGGCCATACCGAGCCTAAACAAAAAATAAAAAGCAAACCAAACGTAAACCGAACCAAATAAAATAAAAAATTGAGGTTCAGTTTTTGTTCCATTTTCGGCGAAATTCAGTTCTCAAAATCCAAACCAAACCGACTTAGTTTGTTCAAATTTAGGGTTAAATCATTTTGAGCCAAATCAATTCCACCCCCGGATTTTGGTATTGTTAATGTAGGAAGATTGATTAATTTTATTAAATTTGGTTTCTTTATTTTGTGGCATAAAATTAATTGACATAATATTTTATTTTTAATCACACGGAGAAAAAAAAGAGAATTTATCGACTGCGTAATCAAATTTTATAGACTTTTTCCTAGCATATATTAATATGTTTTTATCCAATTCATGTAACATAAAATTTAAATAGGTAAAATTCATATAGTTCAGGGTAAAATGGATCGTCAAGATTTTTTTTTAACAAATTCACCCTTAAGTGTGCAAAACTTAACAAATTCACTCATGTCGACCCCCCGTTCTGTAACAACGGGGGATTGATCTATGTGGCACCAAAATGGAGGCTCTCGTTCCCCGTCTAGTGATCAAAGCACTGGAACCCTCTAGCTCGGTGTCTCACCTTCTTCTTAGTTCCAACTCTAGAAAGAGAGGAGAGAAGAATGGAAGTTAGAACCTATCAAGTAACCTTGGACTTGGTAAGGCACTGGAGGCACACTTCACACGATTGCAAGCAAAAGTGAGCCTTCTGCTTTGGACAAGCAAAAACTCGATTTTCTATTCACAAAAAACTAAATACAAACACCAATAGCAATACTTAAATATGTCCTAAAAAAACCATAGGGCCACTGGTTTAAAATGCTGAAGAAAAATGTTGAAAGAGCGCACCAGTCGTTGATGCATCCGCGCGGCCGAGCACGCGTCCCACTAGCGCCATACTTGTCCTTGCATGGACAACTGGGCATTCGCCTTGTATGGCTGAAATGCAAGGCTGCTGATGAGTGAAAGAAAGCTCTAGAATATGTTCCTCTAGTCATTGATTTAGCTAAATCATCCATCCAAGTGAGTCATCATCCTCGATCCTCGGTGTGGCTGTCCGCGCATGCCATGTAACATCAAGCTGCTCCGAACCTTCATCCATGCATGCAAGCCTTAGAAAAACCGAGCAATACTCAAGAACCACCATGCTACCTAATGCCTAAAATGCATGCGTGAAAATAAAGACAAAAGGGCCAGTCTTTGCCAACAAAATACAATAAAATAACCAATATTTGTCAAACTTAAAAACACATAGATAACTTGGTTACAAAAGATTGCTTTCGGGGAGACAAATTCCCTTTTAAGCTCGAGTAGCTTCCATCTGTGACTCCCAATTAAGAACATGCAAAGGATGATCTCTATCTTGTGAGTTAGGCTCCCACTACAAGTCATCAAAGAAATCATGACCTGCCAAAAAAAAAAAAAACAAACAAACTTGTGAGCAAAAAGATTAACCAAAACTCGAGGCTTAGTTTATGATCGAGTAATATGCCTCTGAGGCATATCAAAAAACTGATCAATTGATTGACTACATCATCGGCTATAACCAATTCATTATTGAGAATATATGTCCTTACAATCTCGATATCCCCTCTACTACTAAGATTTGCATAAAATAACATAACAATTTGCTCGTAAGTGTACCATTCAATTCACATTGACCTCGCAATCATATTTGATCAAATAAACAATGAGCTCCCAACAACAAAAAAAAAAAACTTCCAAATAGAGTGCTCTTAGAGTGTATAATCTAGCGGTGTGTTTGATTGTTCTGGTTTTTAAAGTCCAGAGATGTATACTTGGCAATTCCACCATGGGCAACAGGTGACGTTGTATGGTGTGTTGTAGCACCTTGTGACGGTGCCTAGTGTGTCAGAGCACTATCGAAAGGCTGAGGTTGTGATGGACCACCTTCTAGTTGTGCAGGGCACGATTTATAGTTAGGGTGGCGAGCTCGGCGAGCAACATTGTGAGATGGGGAGTGAGATTTCCGAGGAAGGCTGTGATTTTTGAAGAACAAGGGGTGAGCCGAAGCTACGGAGGGCACGATTCTTTATATAGTATCGAGGAATGGCCCCCGAGCCAGAGAGAGTTCAAAAGAATGGAGTTTCGTTCTCCCACAACAGGCACCGTTCCCCATTCCGTTCTAGGAGAACAGAGCTCTGTTCTATTGCCACATAGATCGGCTCCTTGTTGTTAGAGAATGAGGAGTCGGCAAAGAAGAATTTATTAAGTTTTGCATACTTTAAAGGTGGATTTGTTAAAAAAGATATTGAGAGTCCATTTTATCGTGAAGCCATATTTAAGGGTAAATATGAATTTTACCCAATTTAAACATCAAATTGGTTTTATCATTTAAATAAATTTCAAGTATTATGTTATTACTTTCTAAATGCTAAATTTATTGTCGCACTCAACAAGTCGCCAAATTCAACCCAAGATGCCAAAATTTCTAAGAAGAATTCATCTACTAATTCTTCTTACAGAGCCGTCTGATATCAAGTTGGCTTGTATGGCTTCAAACTCTGAAAAAAGTTGAACTGATAATTCTCGACCACGTGGCAGATGAAAGAGAAATCATTGGGGGTGGTGTTTTTGGGAAGTGATGATATACAACATAACATAACAGCTCACACCCACTTGGGCACAGGAAGATAAATTAATATATTCTTTGGTTCTGCTAACTTGGTCTACATTCCACCGATCGTACGACCGTGATTGATTGTTCAGTGAATCATCACATTTTTTGGTTGCTTGATTTGAGATAATCTTAAGTAAGAACTTCACATATAACCGAGACAACTGTTGCTTTGCGATCGTATACAATGATTCTCGTCATGTGATCTGTTAATGTTAAAAAAAAAAAACAAAACAGAAGAGGAAACTCCCATGTGTTGGGGAAGAACAAATGACACCAGGATGAGATAATTATAAACTCCTGTTTAGGGAGAATTCGATTCGTGTTAAATAATATAATCCAGAAGGATTGAGATTGTTCATTAAAATTTTTGACGGAGGGAATATATCTGTAAAAGTAAGATCATCTTCAGTTTACTATTTCTTCATTGCTGGACCTGCCTTGGACATCGCCTTTAGAAAATCCGCATCAGATTGGCCTCGCTTTCATATTTAAGCAACACTCGGGTCCACTACATCACACAAATATTCCTAGATTTGTACACAACCTCTGCTTTTGTTTTTAACATATTCTGTCATAGATTTGTATTTGCATATGTTAACACAAAAGCTGTCTTAGCTCGTTGTAGTAGGAAGGAGGATTCATGGTGTCCTTAAAGTTTTCTTTTCTTTCGTCTTCGAGATCTAAAGAAGAGAGTTTGTAGTCTCCTTTATCACTCAGGGTCACATCTTTCTTCTTCTTCTTCTCTGTCTCTCCACATCAGTCAAAGACATGGTATCTGGTCATAATTACTTCGGGTAGATTTATAATTTTTTGTCCATGGAAGCGCTTTTAAATGCAAGCAACAAGGAGCTCATGAGGATGGCCATATTAAAACACGAAGCGATGTTCAAACAGCAGGTGGGTGTTGACTAATCACACTCTATTAATTACAATCGAATGATTCAGTTGTTGAGATTATGATTGTTCTCATAGTTCGTACGATTACACCCGTGCAGGTTAATGAACTTCATCGTCTGTATCAAATCCAGAAGATATTGATGGAAGGTGTGGAAAAGAGCAGATATCGAAACAGAAAGGGTGAAGAGATATGTTTCAGCCGAGTGGTGCAAAAGGAGGTTGAAGATGGAGAAAGCAACAATGGAGGTTTTGACATAATTGATGAAAGCGATAATGAACTAAGTCTAGGCCCTCCAAGTGTCACGATCCGGAGGGATGGGTTAACAGAATGTTAGGATGGGTGACCTAATCCTTGGAAGAACTCGATCACCTAGCCCAATATTTGATTTACAGTGGAAGACTTGATTATTTAATCAAAAGTCCATATTTACACTATGACTACAGATATAGTTAGTGCGATAAAAAAAATAACACTTCAATAAAGTTTACAAGTCTTTATTCAAAATTAATAAATTACTAAAATGTCTAACTAAAGTTAAGTCCTCTCCAAAGATTCAACTAAATACTTAAATACATAAATAAATAAATAAAGCTAATAGCTTTCAAAATTCAGTAACTCACTGTTTTTGTTCTTTTCTAAAAAAAAGAGAGGGTCGCTAGGATAAATGACTAATTTAGTAGGAATATTATATTAAATGCATGTAAAATTTTTTTTTTCTTTTAAAACACGATGATATAACAAATAGTTTTCAAAACATTATTTTGTTGAAAACTTATTTTCACTATTTAAGAAAAACAAGTTCCATGATCCAACAATGAGGCATTAAGTAAAACATTGGTAGCATACATAAATGACTATACAAAAATAAGTAATCATCATACATTTCACTTGAAAATTATCTCATTAAAAACATAGAGTCACTCAAAGACCTCTCTGCCACTAAGGGCAGACACTAGGATTGGTTCTAAACCGATACTAAGAAGTCAATCTAGAACCAATCTTTAATACTATAAACGGCTGCAAACTTTGCCAAAGCAACAAAACTTCCTTGAAAAATAAACTGTGGGGTAGACACTTTATGAGTGACTAGTCGACACTTCCTTGGGCTGCAGTCGATATTTGAAGCTCTCGAGTATAAACATCAAATGGCTTATTGGTCGATACTTCATCCACAAGTGTATCGCAGCAGAAGAGTTAACCAAAATCAGTTTAAATAACTTTCAAGTTTTCAAAACATTAAAAAAGAAATTTCAGTCGACCCCTAAAACCTTCAATCGACACTTGACCCGTTCTACAGACAAGGGTCGATACCTATATACATAGGTCGGCATTTCATTTGCCTTTGTTTGCACAGGTCGACACCTGATTACACCGGTTGACACCTTAATCTTCTCTGTTTGCACCAGTCGAACCTTGCGGTCGACACTACTACCATTTTTACACTGACCAGTCGACACCTACACGCACAGGTCGACACATGATATGGTTCTGTCTTCGTAGGTCGACCCTCGCAGTCGGCTTTTACCTAGTTTGGTCGACATCTATGCATACCGATCGACACCTTACACCAGTAACCTTAGCAGAATACTTTCCATGAAAGAAACATACGGAATTTCAAAACCCGAACCTACACTTCCCACTAAATTTTAAACTCCACTATATACATAAAAATGACTACTAAAAGTTTGAAATCCATTTACACATTAAAACAACTCAAAACGACTCGAAATCTTTACGTACACAGGCATGGTCAAAACGCCCTAACAGCCTCCCAGATCGTCCCACGAGCGCACTCCTCCAACTGTCTCCTAGTCATGTGCATGCTCTGAGTACTCACCAACTATCGTCTCGTCACCTACATCACAGAATTCATCTATTAGTCTAATGCTAAGTAAGTAATGCATATAAAACATAAATACTGAAAACAATACATATCCTAACGTATGCAGTTTCTACAGTTTCGTCTTTACTTTCGTTTCTGTTTCTTTCTTACACATTATTTATCTTACTACTATGTTCTTCTTCATCTGCTAGAACAAGATGATACACCTCGCGGTCCACCTCACGGGACAAGGCCAACCTCAATCTAGTAAAGTGACATAACTCGCGATCCACCTCACGGGACAAGGCCACCACATAAAGCGAGGGAAGTAGTGACACACCTCGCGGTCCACCTCTCAGGACAAAACCACTCAACCCCACCTTCATTATCTTCTTACGTACCTTTTCATTTCATTCGTCACATTCTACTGTTTCATTTCGTAAAAGCATGGAAATTCATTTTCGTTTCGCTCTCGTACCTTAAAACCATGAATGCATAATCCACTAAAACGTAAAATAAACATGCATACAACCTAGTGAACTGTGATGTAGGCCCGAAGGCAAAAACAGCTACGTACACTACTTACATGGCGTTCTTACCAACTCGTTCGTAATTCGTACGCTAACTGGAAAACCGGAGAACCTATAAAAATCACATATTCATTAATTCTACTTCGTCCAACTCATGAAATTCTGACACAAAAATCAAAAACTCGTACGAAATCGAAACTCCCAACTAAACCCGAAATCCGACTCAATTTTCGACCATATTCGGAAATTCATAACTCATCCAATATTTGTCCGATTTTGACGATTCAAAGTGCTATGAACTCCATAGGACATCTAGTTTCTAATGGTCTAATCCATTTCTTAACTCAACACCCACAGATTAGCCAAATTTGGCCGAAGAGAAACCGTTCTGTAACTCGAGTTTCTCGGTTATTCAAATGCTCAATTCTTTCTATAAAGACTTATAATCTAATCTTTTCTCCAACTTAAACACCAATGAACGCATAAAAATCAACTATAACCTCGAGATTTCGTATATCCCTCCTAGAGTTTACCAAACTATCTAATAAACTTCTCTAACTTTACTTTTAATACTAAAAACAACTAAAGTACTAACTATCTACTAAAAATTTACCTTAAGTTTGAAAATTGGGGGAAGAAACGGAGAGGGATCATCGCTGGAAAAAAGATCGCGCGAAGGAGGAGAAAGCACAGGGGAGGAAAGTTTCCTTCGCGTGGGGAGGAGGAGAAAGACAACAGAGCTGTTCTTCTTCTCCTTTTATTTTTTTTTATAATAATAATAACTTTAATTACTATATCGCCCTCACCTTTTAATCTTTTAACCAAATGGTTATTCGGTCCGTCCCCGACTGAATTTTTATAAATCCATTTTATCCATTAGCATTAAAATAATCTTTTACTTAATAGTATAAATTTTTTGCTCTCGATTGTCACTAATACTCTGTCGTTTACCAATACAAAATTCTGAAAATTAATTTAACGGAAATTCTGGGTGTTACAATCCATTTACCTTAACGATCAACATTTCCCATGAAGTGTTGACACACCACATGACTTGCAAATCTCTTGCTAAGTAGGAACAAGGTGCGTGGCTTGGCACTCTCTCGCTGAAGCTGAGAAAGCACCCCAAAACTGTACGAGTTTCAGCAGAAAACTGAGTTAAAATACATGGTACCTAGAAATTGGAACAACCCACTTGTGATTCTTCCTCATAAGAGGTCGAAGGAATGGTAGCAACTAGACGAACGTTCGTGCTGGTCTAGGAGGCAACTTAAGGCACCTTCTTGGAAAAGAGGCCTCCACAAACGAAGGTCACTCCAACAACGAACCAGGATTTCACCATTCTTCTTCTGCTTTCCCACCCTTAGAAAGATTGGGAAAGAAGGGTGTCAAGATGTACCCCAAGTAACTTAGGAATCCAACAGGATATTACTCGCCGGTTGCCAAACCGCAGAGAATACCGAATGCTTTAGCAAAAATGAAGATAAACTTCAATATATTATCAAATAAAAATCCTTTTACAATGGAGTTTAAGGGGTATAAGTAACCTTCAAAAATCAAAAGGTTCTGCAGAAGAGAAAAGGAGCCAAAATATAGTCGTTATTGTCTGCTAAAAATGGCCATTGGAGCTCTCCTGACACTATTCATGTGCACGCGCGCAACAGCCTCCTGCGCATGTCCACCTGCTACTTCTAGTGCCTACTTCCTCTCTACACGTGCACACTGATGTGCTGCTGCGCACGCATGCCTGTTGCCTCCCACATGCATACATGTCGGTGCCTCGCTACTCTCCTTCACACTCGCTTGCGGCTGCCTCCCGCGCACAGAAGTTGTTGCGCCGTTTTGCCTCGTCTGGTCCTTCCTGCATGCACATGCTACTGGTGGTCTCTTCCCATGTGTGCCTTCCTTCTAGCCAATTGCGCCTCCCTTCAAACTATGCGCGTCATTCTTCTAACCTATGCGCTCCATTCCCGATCATGACTATTTTGTTAAGTGCTCCGCTCCAATTATAAGCAAACCAAAAATAAAATATACTAAACAAAAAGGCTAAAATGTTTTGCCTTACAAAAATCCCTAGATAATGAAAAAGATAAAATTGGATATAACTATTTGTCTTAGGAAAAACAAATTCTCTCATCAAGCTACCAAAAGTGTCTCTGCCTGTAAAATTAACAAATGTATTAGAGAAAAGATTAGATAGATCACATACCTGAGTTTGAGCATAAGTCACCGGCCTCCAAGGCATATCAAGTGTTGACACTTACATCTCTTTGTTCCTAGCGTAGGAATTGAAATGTTGCCCAACTGTCCACCTTGGTCGACACTTGGGTGATATCCAGCGATGTGAAGTCATGGACATCGTTCCTCTTTGCTGGCTTTTGCCTCCAAACGAAGACGACAACACATGTACACATTCTTAATACACTAACATAGTTAGAAAGATCGGGTGGAATTAAGCTTTATTGCACGAATCCATCTCCAAACTAAAACTCCAAGCTTCAATCACAAAAATGAAGGTTGAAAACTTACCCTCATTTTGAAATTCTTTCACAAAAAGTGGTGCACGAAGCCTCACGAGCAATTCCTTAGCCACCAAGCACGACGAAATGCACAAAGAAGAATCGACCATTTCCTTCTCTTTGGCGGCTCCAAGCAAAATGAGTATAGGTTCCCTGACCTTATTTATCAAATTTTTATAAATTTACACTTTAACCGCACAACTTAAATAATTTACAACTATCGTCCAATCTTACTATTATACTAAAAAAATTCATAAAAATACTTGTTTTTACATCATACCTCGAAAAAAGAAAGAAAATGGAGATAGGAGGGAACTTCAGATAAATGACGACGAACTCTCTTTAATTCCATAATATGTCAGCTATGTTTTTATTCTAATTGTCTTCATTTCAATGTAAAGTTTTAAATTCATTTTACGAAACAACCCTTTTGATTATAATGTTTAGTCAAATGGAGCCCATTTATTTCTGCTTATTTACACGAATCCATTCAATGATCTTCATTTTCAATTTGGAAAATGCTCCATTGTAGATTCCATTACATGGTATAATACGACGGTGATAGATCTGTATTTTGGGTTTTGTTTGCGGCGATCTATGTGTGTTTGGAATCCAGGTGCAGAGGTACTAAGAGAAAAAATCAAAACAATTTAAAAAATTTGATCTTTAGGTAAGTTTTTCCGAATTCCAAGTGATACAAGTATACCCTTGATTTTAAAAGTTTATCCAACAAAAACAACAATCCTTGAACTGGCCCGACACCAAAAAGTTAAAATTTTCAGTCAATTTTGTGACTGGATCATCACAGAAGCAACGATTTTTGGTATGGTGGTGGGAGAGGTACATGACCTCGCACAGTCCCACCCTCTCTCTTCGTCTCCTCCTCCTCTATGCTCTCCTCCTCTTGCCCAATCCCCGATCTTCTCCAACTCCTTTACTTCTCCCAATCTGTACTCTTTCTTCACCTTTCCGGACCCGATCCTCCAGCACAAGGTCAATTATTCCTTCCACAGTCAAACCGTGTCCAAGCCTCGCATTTAATTCGACGTTAATGCTTATCGCCCCAAAGAGTATTGGGACTATGACTCCCTCGCCCTTCACTAGAGGTATACTTTGACACTTACGCTTTCTCTCTTTTCTTTCTTGACACGGATACAGTTATGAAAATGTGGGGTGTAACGCATGCGAAAGACTCAGATTGAACAGAAGGATTTGTGCTCAAAGAACACCCCAAACAGAAGCATAAAACAGTAAAACAACAGAGAATGAAAACGTAAAATAGAGGTGAAGTGGGTGCTTTGTATTACCTTGTGGAATTACCTGGTAACACCTCATATAGGCGTCGCTAGATGGAAGGGATTATTTGCTGGTTCGAGAGCATCAGCAATGCCGGTTGGAAGAAGAGCACTTCAAGGGTGAAGAGGCTCCAACAAAGGTAAAAAGACTCTTGCACTCACTGCTCCTTTCTCAAAAGAGGCCGACGGTGGAAATGGGACACGATGAAGACCTGTGGCTGACCCAAAAGCAATCGGTGTTTTGGGTGAAAAACTTTTGTGGTCGAAAGCTTCACAGTGGAGGGAAATTGTGGTTTCCACTTCTCTGCCGTTTTCCAATCCTCAGAAGAATTTGGAGAGAGAGAGAGATGTGCGGTAAGAGAGTTTCCAAGTCACCAGAGTTTGGAAGTTCAATCGAGCTCGCCGGGTTTTCACTTTCTGGCGGTGTTCACTAAGACACCCACGAAATTATGTTTCTGAAAACAAAATCAAACTTCTGTTTGATTCAAAAATGGCCAAATACTTTTACAATACATTCAGATGAAGGTTAAATAGAAGAAGGATCGATTTTGAGCTGCTGAAAAAAGGAAGGAAGAAAAAGACGTTCAAAACTAGCAGTTGGTGGAAAGAGCCATTGGGTGGCTACGTCGCCGTCTCGCGTATGCGTACGCTGGTCCTGCATGCATGCAACAGTTTGACTCTGTGCAAGCATCTGGTGAAGCTCGTGCGCGCCAATGGTTGGTCACGTGGTGCATTGCTGCATGCTTGCGCGAGCACTGACCTTCTCGTGTCCATGTGCGTGCTGTTGATGCGCGGCCAAGCTATCGGTCGTTCTCTCTGTGCGCGCACCAATTCCTCTCTACGTGCATTGCTGCTCAGATGCATGAGCAGTGCTGCTTCGGCTGACCCTCTCGCGCATGTTGTTGCCTTCCCGGATGCGTGTGCTGCTTTCTGCTGACAGTCACCTACGCACGCCCATCTCCTTGTGCAGCGCACCTTCTTGCTCGGCCGTGATTCTCTCATGTGCGCTGCTGTTGCGCCTTCTTGCTGTTGCTGCGCCTTCTTGCTGCTGCACACCTATCGCTCGATCTGCACATTTTCTTCTATGTCATTCCTTGATCCTCAAACTATCCTAATGCTAAACAAACTATTCAAATATTCTAAACAATAATAAGACTAAAAGTTTGCCTATAAATAAGGTTTAAGAGGAACTAAAGTTTCTACAAATGAAAATATATAAAAACTTGGTACAAAGCTTTGATTACGGGAAGATAAATTCCTTCTTGACCGCTCCCAAAAATGCTTATACCTACAAGAAGAACAAACTAGTTAGCACAAATGTTTACAAGTGCACTTACCTTGGTATGAAATCGGGTCATAGGATCCATGCACATCATTTCTCAAACCTTTCTTCTTAACAATTTTGCTTTTTTTTGGTCTTCATTGATATTTCCATTCGAGTTTCTTTGATTCATTCGCTCTCTCTCGCGTGTAAAATTTGAATTTTTGGTTGCCTTCTCATTTTGTTCCTTTCCAGTGACCAAGAAAATTATGAAGTTGTTAGGAAAGTCGAAAAGGGAAAGTATAGTGAGGTTTCTGAGGGCATCAATGTCTATATCAAGGAACGTTGTATAATCAAGATCCTTAAGCCCGTAAAGAAAAAGAAGGTAATTTTTTCTTCACTTTAATCCTCAAGTATGTCGACCATGATGCTGGATTTGGCTTCTTCCCTGCCTTAATCTTGTATTATCATGAAAGGGAACGTAATTTTTCATCTTCTGTGAAGTTTATGTTTTTAATTAAGGATTATGATTACTCTTACCATGCATTAAAGATCGTAGGAAACAATTGAATTACTAATTACCACAAATTTCTAGTTTATGTTTTGTCAACTGATCTAATGCATTTTTTAACACTTTCTGCTTTGCTTTTTTTGTTCCCAAAACTGAAGTTGTTCTGTGACATAATGCTTGAGGTTTTTGTATGAGTTTTATTATGATCTGTTGCAGATAAAAAGAGAGATTAAAATCCTACAGAACTTATTTGGGGGTCCAATATATTGTCAAGCTGCTTGACATAGTGAGGGATCATCATTCCAAAATCCCTAATTTGATTTTCGAGTACATGAACACCATAGATTTTAGAGAATCGTATCCAACTTTGACAGATTATGATATTCATTACTACACATACGAGCTTCTAAAGGTGCGTGTTAACGCAAACTTTTGTGCTATTTTTGAAGCTTGATCAGTAAATTGGTATCTTATTTTTGCTTGTTAAGTTGATGTAAATATTTCTGAAAGACAAGCTTTTGATTATAATCATTATCAAGGAACAATGCATAGAGATGCCAAACTACATAATGTCATGATAGATCATGAGATGGGAAAACTTCATATGATAGACTGGGTCCGCGGAATTCTACCATCTTGGCAAGGAGTACAATGTCCGTGTTGCTCTGAGGTAATTTTAAGGTTATTTAGGGTCACGGTTTAATTTTAAAATTTTTAATTTGTAAATTCTAAAAAATTTTCAAATAGATTTATCTAATTAAGTTTAAATTCGAACGTTAAAACCATAATTTTATAATATAAAAAAATCTTTTTTAAATAATAGTTAAAACATTAAATGCGCATAAACTTTAAGCAGAATTTAAAACATTAAATATCTTGATCAATATTGAAATAAATGCATAATTAAAATAATTTATAAAACTTTATTTAGCGATAAAGATCCAATTCTTTTCTTTTGATCTCAAGGCTGCTCAAACTTAGCTTGGTTCCTTACCTTTTATCCTGACGTCCTGCATGATTGCCAAATCTAGAAAAAGATTTGGCGTGCGTGCATTATACCTACCCTCTTAAGAAGTGAATTTCAATCTCCATAAATAAATGAAATAAGAACTCTTTTGTTGTTCTCTTCTTACTCTTTTAGCCTGCCTTGTGGAGGTCTCTTGGCGTCTATGGCAGATCAAATTAGTCTCGTGATGAAGAGAAGTCTTTTTCAATCTTCCACTGCCTCCATCACAAAAGAAGACAATAATATGCTCTAGTCAGCATAATGGAATTGCATCCTTCACTTCTATGTAGCGTCTACCGCCTTCACAAACATTCTTCATTCTTCTGTATGTTTGATTGTTCTTGGAGGGTTCTCGATCATAGTCATTTCTTATTCAGATAAAAACTTACCTATATTATAAAATTATAAAATATATGAGAATAACTCAGTAAGCGAAAACATATGTAAGTGTAAAATTAACATTAACTTTTACCGAATCCTGTCTTAACAATTAAATGCTGGTTGAAACTCATTTTCTAACTTTCGTTCATAATTAGTCATCTCATTGTTGTTCAGCCTTTGTCATCTTTCGTTCAGGTATAATCATCTCATTGTCATTCAAGCATAACTATCTCATTTTCGTTCAAGCATAGTCATCTCATTGTCGTTCAGGCATAGTCATCTTATTTTTGTTTAAGTTTAGTCATCTCATTATCGTTCAGTTTTTGCTATCACATTTTTTCTGTCAATTCCATCATTTTTATATACATATATTTATATGTGTGCATAAATATCGAAAACATGTAACAAAATAATTATAAGAAAATAACATAGATTTTGTGATGTAGGGTCGTAGCCAAAACATTGAAAACGTAGTATTTTCACTTACTTGAATTTTCAAGTTATCAAGATTTTTCCAGTATTCCAAATAATTTCATATTTAAATAAAATATTGGTATTAAAATCTCACTCAATTAAATTTTAGTTTAGAAAATTTTATGTAGAAATTCCTTACGTGTGTACTTAGATCAAATATGGTCGAATTGGATCGATTAGAATAACTTTTGGAATCTTCTTGCGTAAACAAAATATTCTATATTAATTTTTCACTTTAATAAATTCATTTCACAAGAATTTAGGCAGAAATTATTTATCGATTTATTCTTAGATCGATTCAGGTCAATCAGGTCGAAATTTAAATTGAGTCGGGTCAGTTCAATTAGATCGAATGTGGTTCAGTTGGACTAAATCTGGCTTGGTTGGGCCGATTCTAGATGGCTAGACTAGTTCGTTTGGACCACCCCAAGTGACGTTTAATTTTAAAGAAAATTAAACATTTTTTTCTCCTTTCTTCTTCGCGATTTTCCTTCACTCTCCTTCTTCAACTGAAATAGAGACAACTGTTTCTCTTCTTGGTCGGAGCTGCTATACACCGAAGAGATTTCTTCATGTTGGAGAATGCTCGTTGCGTCAGAGAGGGTTTGCTAGAGAGATGCCTGAATCTCTACAGTCGGAGGAGTTTCGTGTCTTGAGGCAGAGTGATGGTCGGAGATAGAGATAAGAGTCTCTGAACGCAAGAGGGAGTAGGAGTTGGTGTGATTTCATCATTCACCGAGCCTCTCTATTTATAGCCGAGGTTCGCATCCAGTTCCTCCGAAAAATCCGAGTTTAGCTCAGATTTTTGAGTTGTCATTTGCTCCTACTCAAATTTCTAGAGGAGAAGCTAACTGTTGTTTCCCCCAAAATTCGAGTTCAGCTCGGATTTGCTGAACTGTAACATCATTGGATTTTCATAGGGGTGAACATTGATAGCCGATTTTACCTTGATTTTTATCTTATATTCAAAGAAGAAATCCGAGATTAGATTTGACTTGGCTTGATTTGGGAAATTTTGAATTTGAATTTCCAATCTTAAACAGTTACACTTCGATATTAGAAGGTGAAATTGTTGTTGCCGAGGTTTTATGAAAATGTGTTTTTACTTTTACATTGATAGAATTTTTTTTTTTAACTTCATCCCAGGTACTTTAAGGGTGACATACTCTCCCGTCTTATTTGCCAAAAAGAGCAGGAACTAAAGTTGATCGGCTCCTGATATTGTGGATTTTTCTAGAGATTTTATGTTGATATTTTTGTCATGTAAGAATTTTATTTGGTATTGTACTGATCATTAGCATATATTCTTTTTAATTATTGTATTTCTATTATTACTTATATTCTCACATTTGTTATTTCGAGGAGTTCTGGGATCGCTCATAGGAATCTTTCGCAACTAACCTTAGGTTAGACAGTAGAGCTCTCTGATGTTTATTGTTTAACCTGGCGTTTCTGTTAAACTCCTTTCCGGGTTGTGACATTAAGGGCCCCGAACTCTTAGTTGACTTGCAAGATTATGATTATTATTAGGATATGCGGAGCCTTGGTTGTATGTTTGCTGGAATGGTGAGTGTGCTTAGAAATCTCGGGGGCTACATCTTGATATGCTCTCCTTGAATTATTTGCTTTTCTTGCTGATGCCAAAGTAATCATTGTTTCTAACGTTTCATTATTAAGATTTTTAGGAAGGAATGTAATGAGGGAGCCCTCCTTCAATTGCTGGCAGCAGCAATTGAAGACTTTAATCTTCAATTGCTGCTGCAGCATTTAATTGCTGCTGCAGCACACCTTCATTTAAAGAAGGTGTGCGCTGAAGCCTCTATAAATAGAGGCTTCAGCAATGGTTCAATATCATCTGAAGAAAAACTTCTTCAGTGAAGTGAAGAAGGAGAGAAAAAATAGTGATGAATTTTTGGAGGGAGAGAAAAGAAAGAGTGTGAGGGAAAAATAGGTGTGGTGCCTTTATGCACATTGTGAGTTCTAAGAGTGATGAATTTCTCTTAGTGAATATTTTCTAGAATATTCAGTTTCAAGAAGAATATTGTAAATCCTATTTTTCATAGTGGGATCTTTCTGGACTCGGTCCCCGTGGTTTTTTTCCCGAGTTGGGTCATTTTGGCTATTATTTCTCTTACTTCTTGGCCGTTATAATTTTACGGCGTGGAAAAATATTTCTGGTATTTTTCGGATCGCATCCGCTATCGTTTCTTCTTCCCGCCGGATTTTGAAGTCGGTTATTTTTTCCCAACAAGAACCATTCTTCTATGGCCGTGACAATCACGATCAGCTTGTAAATATTGGCAAGGTAATGAAATTAAATTATTATATGTGTGTTTACGTCAAGTGAGGAATTAACGGGAGACATAATGCGATCTTAACTTAAATTATGGTTTCAGGTGCTGGGGACAGATGGATTAAATGCATATTTGGAGAAGTATCATTTAAAGTTTCATCCACAACTCGGAACTCTTGTTGGAAGGTATGCTGTTCTTCACTGTTAAGGGTTGACATCAGGCTGACATATCTAACAATTGGTGTTTGTGATGTTTTTCTTATTATAGCCACTCCCGAAGGCGTGGTCTAAATTTGTGAATGCTGATAACCAGCATCTAATATCTCCTGAGGTGTCCATTTTCATTTATTTCACTATAACCATGTGCTTCATCAGTTGGTGCTGATGGCTTCTCCATACCTGAAATGCAGGCCATTGATTTTCTCGAGTGGCTCCTCCAGTATGATCATCAGGAACGGCTAACTGCAAAAGAAGCAATGGTAATTCCTTACTGATCTTTCTACAGACACCACCCACCTCTCTGCATCTCTTTCAACGTGTTGTCGATGAAGAATGATAATAACTCGTGTTGCAGGGCCATCCTTATTTTACTCGGGCGAAGGCTGCCGAAAGTAGCTGGATGAGAACATAGTTTATTTCACAAGTCCGAAGCAGAGCGGGGTTTCAAGAGCATGCCAGAGCAGGAGACACATTCCACAACTGAAATGACTGAATTTTAGTAATTACACATCCCCTGCCTCAGTTCAGCTAAAAACCAAAAGGAAGTGTGTTTTGTCTTTTTGCGTGTACATGAACTTAGTTTTTCAATATAAACAAGTTGAGAAGAAGTGGATTGGAAAGCAGACAGAGAGATGAGAGAGAGAGAGAGAGAGAGAGAGAGAGAGAGAGAGAGAGTACGAAGTATGAAATATGGTGGAAGAGTCCCAATCCAACACCTCGCGTTGTTAAGGCTTTGCCACCGCCTTGTGCCCACCCTCGTCCTCGACACTTGAAATATTTTTGCATTTCTTTATTCCTTCATACCCACCCCAAACCAATTCCACCGCCCTCAGATTCCCATGGACCTCGTTCGCCAAATCCTCAATTTCTCTCTTTTTGCCATCCTCTTGTGCTTTCTCACCAAGCTGCTTCTTCCTGCGCCTTCAATCCATCGCCTCCTTCAAACTTTGCTCAAGTGTGACGGTGAAATCAGTGTCCCAACCCCAACTCCTAACTTTCAATCCAATTCATCTCATGCAGAATCCCCGCCTCAGGAATTTCGACGTGTTGAAGACTATGCATCGCAGGAGATTCCATTTTCTGGTCTGCTAGAAAAATATATGGACGAAAAAGGCGGAGAGGAAAGAGAAAACTCCTGTGCTGAGAGAACCGTTTCTGGCGCAGTTGTAAACAATCTGAATCAGAAGGGAGAAGAGATTGATTCAAGATACAAGGAGGATGATTGGGAGGGAATCGAAAGGACAGAACTTGAAACTTGTTTTGGTGCGGCAGTGGTGTACGTAGGGTCGAGCAGAAACGCGGGTAATCTGCGGAGTGAGGTGAAGAAGAAGCTATACGGCCTTCACAAGATTGCTACACAAGGGCGGTGCAGCCAGCCCCAGCCAATGGCTTTCAGACTCTCTGCTCGAGCAAAATGGTACCCTTTCGTTTCTGCTTCTGTCTTGAGCTATGCCATATTGGAATGAAATTGATGATTGATGTGGAATGTGAAAGGAAAGCTTGGGAAGAGCTGGGGAAGATGAGTCCGGAGGAGGGTATGGCCGGCTACGTCGAGCTTCTGTCCGCAAATATTCCTGGTTGGAGCCTGGAGGGCTCACCCGCATTTCACCAAGAGTGGGCGCTGATTTATTTGTAATTCAGGAAGTGCGGCGTCAAAGATTGTCCAATTTCAAGAGGGTCTGTCTAAATAAATAACACCACCCTCTGCTTCTACACCCTACACCAAACAAGCTTTCACTTTTTTGGAACTATAATTAATAAAAAAGAATAATTCACATTTGTAGAACAATATTCATTTGTAAACGACGCCGCTTACCCATCTTCTTCCCCCGCTAAAGCAGCACCCCCTCCCGCTTTCTTCCGAAATGCCCGCAGATCATCTAAGGGCTTCTTTCACAACCTAACCTCCTTGTTTCTCTTTTCGCTTCCAATGGCTGTGGTAATTGGGAGCTCTGTTTGGGCGCCTGCTCCCTCCCTATATCTTTGCATTTTCCTCTCCTGCCTTCTCTCCCTTTTCCTTTCTCCTTACGCCGTCAAGAAGACCTTCTCCAGAGCTTCCGCCATCTTCGATCACGGACTATCGCCCTCCTTCATTCGCTTCCAGCGCAACTTTCTCCTACTCTACTCTCTGGCCTCGGGTTCCTTCTCTATTTTTCTCTTTTAACAGTTTTCAATTTTCATATGGATCCTTGGACTTTTTTATTCCTCTGAGTTGCCACTCATAGCAGCTCATTATCATATGTTCCTCTCCTCTTCCTTTTTTTTTTTTTTTTTTACATTCATTTCCTTAATATTCGATACAGGAACTTCATTTATGGTTTCCCCTTAGTTGTGCAGTCATTAAAAAGAAAAAAGAAAAAACCCAGCGATCTGAGTTTTATGAGTTTATTCTCGCAGTGATGGACGGTTTTTGGTCAGTTTCTGGAGAATTCGAGTTCACAGATTCTGGTGTTGGTAGAGAGCAAGCCGTGCTGTCTCAATGCTCCGGATATGTCGTTGCGCTACTTGTAGGTCCCTTTCTGGGCGTCCTTTCGGATCTGATGTAACTGCACTTGCTCACTTGCGTTGATTTATCAATATTCACCAAAGAAATTTAAAACTGTTCTTTATTTTTGGATAATGTTGGATATGGCCAAATATTTGCACGCATAAGGTAATATTTGACATTGTGAGCATTTGAGGCGTTACAAATGCAGTGAAAATAAAAATTCAGATAATTATGACAGACAATTGTGATTGAGTTAGGTTATGTTTACTGAGGCTATTCAATATTCAGGCCGATCCAGCATGATTTCATGACGTAGGTAGTTAGATCCAAAGAAAACATTTTAATTGGGTTTTGTGTAACCACTGGAAAGATTCACAAGAGAATCTAACACTGAATTCAATATCTTTGGAGAAATAGGGAATATTATTTCTTGGGCACTGTCATAGATTAGTCCTAGGATCATATGCTGTTTCAAGACAAGTTTCATGCTCACGTTTATTATTTAACTTTCCATGATGGCCAAACCAAAACCTAGATGGTTACGGAAATGTATTCATTTCGTTATTTGCATTTACAGAAACATTAAACTTGATTTCTTACCTTTTGTACTTGGGAGTTTTTTTTTCATTTGGGAATTGTCAAGAAAAAACTTGGCAAAGTTCTCCTTTTATATTCGCAGGTTATTCACCTTGAAATTCTATATTTAACACAAATTTTGCTATTCTATTTTTTGTAGAGGCCCAAAGAAGTTATGTTTGGTCTTTTACTATATACACTTCACTCTTGAAATATGAAAGAAAATAATAGCGGGTCTAAGTATTTTTATCACTAGTATTTAGAGACGTTAAATGACCCGGTCGAGTTGAGCCGAGTCTGCCAAGCCTAACGAACCTGCCGAGCCTAACGAGCTTCTAACCTAAGCTGACTTGCAAAACACGAGCTTAACGAGTAGAGTCGAGCCAGCTCAATGAATCTAACGAGTCGAGGTTATATAAATATATTACATTTTTTTTTAAGCTAAACTCACATAAACTAAAGAATTTTTCTAGGAGATAAACCATTAATTTATTCAAAATTTAAATAATAGGCACTTCAACCAACACTTCAGATTACATAATCAAAATATAGCACAAAATATAGCATAAGGTAAGCTAAAATTACTCCCAAACTTATATTGTCTTCGATGTATAAAATAAACTAAAAAGTTGGTGAAAAATAGTATAATTCATGAAGTGATAGGCTGATCGTTGTCCTCACCCTCTTGTGGAGGGTGATATGGCCTCAATAGGTGCTCTAGAAATATGGGTAATACTAAACTCAAATGATCATAATGAGTATCTAATGCTCTCACATATCGTGCAAAGAAGGCTATATGCTCTAGTGAATGGTTTTGCATATTCCTCAACCAATGTTCGATGCGGCTCTGTTCTCGTGACAACTGTGTTTGCTGATCAGAAATATTTTTCAGCCTTTGTCTTACATCGTGTTTAAAGCTGGTTTGTTGAGCAGCTAGATTGGCAAACATTTAGCTTTGTTTGATGGTGAGATTTTCCAACATCTGTCACACATCGTTAGTTGAGTAAGAGCAAGGTGGCACGACAGATGATGAAGAGGCGTCTTGATCGAGTGGCATAGTTAATTGGTTTTCATATCGCTGTTTTTGGCGAGTCTCGGCGCGATCTCCTTTTGTTTGCGCTACGTTACCTTGTGCACCCGTCATAACACCATCTGTGATGCGTTGGATACGAGGCAACGACATTAGTTGAGGACGAATCTCAACATGAGCATCATGCTCAATGAATCTCAATCCATTGTTTCTAGTGGCGTCATACGGCCACTTATCTATTCTTGAAATATTTGAGGAGCCATAAACATTTTACTGGATCCAAGACTCATCAGTTGAGCTCATAGGAACATTCTCTGCAGCGCATAGGTGCGCGATGAGGATGAGGTGGATATGGCCAGCAGTGGTGGAACTCTTATGATATGCACTGATATTATCGTGGATAATTCGGCCGACCTTTATGGATCAACCAGTGAGAATGCAATACAGCAGCACCGCTCGCTCTTTAGTGAGATTAGAATTCTAGAACGTCAGCATCAAGTTTCCTCTGATGAACTTGCACCAAAATTGAACGTAGCAGTTGAGACAACTTAATATCAAATGTAATGGTTGAGCTGGGTTGACGGCCGAGTAAACCCACTGTGAAACTCGGTGGCTCATCTCTCGTATGGTCATCCCATAATCTGGCCCATCTTCCATCATGGTGTGATAATCATTTTCATTTAAGTTGTACAAACCAATCTTAGCATTAATGATCTCGGCTGAGAACTGGATGATCTTATTGCGAACTTGAACGGTACTATCTGAATTTGATGCCCTGAGATTTATGTAGAATCCCCGAAGAACACTTACGTTCACATCATCACCTAATATAACAAGAGTCCCTCATCGTATTTGCCTAAGCATATCTAAAATATCTTCATTAGACTCATCGGGTTGAAATTTGATTTCGCATATAAGAGGTTTATTTTTTGTTATGAAATCCATGAAGTATTTCCTTGCCTCAGAGTTGATGAATGAGTGATCTATTTGGCTTACTAAAGCTGAGCTTGAATAAGCTTTTAAACGCTTTGACGACATCTTTTCAGTCTGTAAGTCGTAATGCACACAATTGTTATTGTATACCAAACCAACCTCAAGTTAGAATTCAGCCATAAAAATCAAATAGTGCAGCCATTTGACAACAGAAAACAAAAAAAAATTCATTTAGTAGCCCTAACACATAAAATTCAAACCAACCTCAAGAAACCAACTTCAAGACACAATTCAATCCAACATCAAGTTTAGAATTCAGTAATAAAAATAACACAATTCAAACCAACCCTCAAGTTTAGAATTCAGCAATAAAAATCAAATAATGCATTCAGCACTAATTTGACAACAAAAAGCAAAACAAATTCATGCAAAATAAATTCATCAACATTTACATCCCATGTGGCACGCCGCGCGCAGAGCCGAACGATCGTGCCTTTGGCGCGTTCGATCGGCACCCTCTCGAGTGCCAATCGACAGTCATCGATCCGCCGATCAATCGTGCCTTGTCGTGTGATTGATCGGCTCTCCTATTAGGACGCGCGGGCGGCACGCTGCGCGCCACTTGCTCGGGCACACACACATCAGTGCGCGTGAGAACCGATCGTATCCCAAACTAACAAGTTTAGAATTCACAGCCCTAGCCCTAATTCGACAACCAGAAGAAAAAAAAAATTCAATTACATTATCAAATTGCAGAAGAAATATAATCTGATGGCTGAGATTTAGTGAGCTTCGAAGTTGTCGTCGGAAGGCGAAATTGTGGACTCGGGAGGCGCTTTGGCGGTTTTTGGCGTTGAGTTTTGTTGTTGGCGGTGTTCACTCTTTTGAAAATTTGGGTATCGGCTGCCTGGGTTGTCGAGTGACAGCCGACTGGGGGCGATTGGGCGGGCGATTGATCGACAGAGTTGTCACTTACACAGAAAGCTGATCAATCGCCCAAGTAGGGCGAATTATTGGCTATCGGACTGTAAAATTAACTCTTCTTAAAAAATTAACTCATGTCATTTAACTTTTCTCAAATATATATATAAAAAATATATCATTCATTATAATTTTTGCAATAATTCAAATCAGACACATTCCAACTAGGTTGGCACACATCTAATTGTCAATCATGTACAAAATGGGTTGAGGTTGATCAATTCAATTTGCAATTGAGATAAGGCCATGAACTAGTATACCTTCAAAATATCAATATGAGACCCAAGCTGGTGCAAAGAATTATGGAATTACAAGACAATAGTGTTGAAATATCTTAATTGTGAGCTAAGATCGAAGCAAATGAAGCTAAAAATTATTCCAAAGATATTAATTTAGGAACAAAATACATGGGTCGTCTTGTGATTCCCGATGACCCAGAGTTGAAAGAGGAGATCTTAAAAGAAAATTATTGCTCAAAATTTGCAATATATCTTGGAAACAACAAAATGTACCAGAATATGAGAAAACAATATTTGTGGAAAGGAATGAAAGCAGATATAGCTAGATTTGTTTCCAAATGTATCACATTGCCAGTACCTGAATGAAAATGGGAGTATATTACAATGGATTTTGTGACCGGACTACCAAAATCGTCAAAAGGTAATGATACTGTTTGGGTGATAGTGGATCGACTTACTAAATTGAGTCACTTTTTACTCATGCACAGTACTCATTTAATTGATCAAGTCAGCAAATTGTATCTGAAAGAAATTGTCAGATTGCATGGCGTACCTATTTTTATAGTGTCAGATCGAGATCCGATGTCAGGGCTCGATTCCTCTCTGAACTAGATCCCGACGATAGGATTCCCAGATTGGGAAGCTTCTCAAAACGACAACCGCAAAACGTACATTCCGTAAGTGAAAATTTCTAAACGACATACATCATCAATTTTCTACCTAGCATCCTAAATTAGGATTCACATCAATTTATTCCAACCAAAGATATATTTCATAATTTGAAATATCCACCTTATCAATACATCACAGAGTATTTTAGCGGAAGCGAATAATAATTGTTAAGTTCACATCAGTCATGTCAGGTGACTTTTCATAACCTCAAACCTCATATACCTCATTTCACTGTACCTTGCTTTAGTTTTTCCGTCCTGGTGAATATCCTCACTATCTGAAAATTATGAATATCCATATAATGAGTCATTGGCCCAGCAAATAAATATAGCAACTAGAATACCGAGCATAGAATCTGTCCACACTATCCAGTCCTATACATCATCTTCCGTCTAACATTTGATTGTTTTGAAATCAACTTAAATCAAATATATTTTTTATTTGAAATTTATACCATTTATATAAAAATGCATGTAGGTTCGTAATTCAAACCGTTTAAAATCTATTGACCAATCTCAAACCCATTAAAAACCCATCAACCACCTTTTTAAAATCATTCTCAACAATTAAATAAATCCGATGTATTGTACTAAAAATGCACAATTAAAAAACCATTTCTTTCCATCAGATTTTCAAAACAACGGTTTTTTTTAACATTCAAATTGACCTGTCAAAGATGCAATCCACTCTAATCAACGCATATAATTATCACAAGAGGCGAGATCAGCTCAATGGGTTCTTATGTTACCACTGTTTTCCTTCTCTCTCCTTCCTAAATGCATGAAAAGGCGAGACCAACTCAATGTGTTCTTATGTT
Source organism: Begonia peltatifolia (assembly GCA_022433055.1). Lineage (NCBI taxonomy): Eukaryota > Viridiplantae > Streptophyta > Magnoliopsida > Cucurbitales > Begoniaceae > Begonia > Begonia peltatifolia. Next base: position 26,132 of record CM039526.1, on the reverse strand, counting down.
ACCACCGATTTCCTTCTCCCTCCTTAAATGCATGAAGATGTGAAACCAGCTCAATGAGTTTTTATGTTACCACCGCTTTCTTTTTTCCTCCATCCTAAATGCATACTTTAAAAACAATTATAAAGCAATACTATGCATGTACAAAACATGTACTAACCCATGAATTTGATATTTAACATTCAATATACTCAATTCAATGCAATTGACATTCAAAATCAATGCTCAATTTAATGCAATTGATATTTAAAATCATAGCTCAATTCAACATAAGTAAACGTTTTAAAAATTCTTTCGTTTCAATATTTCTTTAAAAATAAAAAATAAATCATTAACTGTTCAATTTTTTGAAAAAAAAAACAACATCCAATTCATTTAATCATTAAAAACGACATCAATTTGGACACTTCAACACATCCATCTCAACCAAATCCACTAAAATATTAAAACCTATCCAGATCCAAGCGGAAATAAAATCTATCTATACCTGTCAATCTAATAAAGTTTGATCTAACTACTATAATCGTTAAAAATATTTATCGTATATCGATTCCTCCATTTTTTTCTTGAAATCTCCACCAAATCTTTTGATTTATATGCCAAAATGTTACTTTCATCAAGCTGAATAACTTTACCTAAAAGACGGATCGACGAAACTCTATTTTTCTTCTTTTTCCTCTCTTTTTCCATGGTTTTTCCCTCTCTGTTTTTTTCATTCTGAAATTTCTCTATGCAACTTCTCTTCTCTCTCTTAAATTTCTTCTCCTTTCCCTTAAAGTGGCCGACAATGCCACCTTAACACCTCTCTCCCTAATCAGCTTTTCTCTTTCGTAAGCCATCAGACAATTGTCATATAACCTAATTAAGAATAGTGTTTAATAGTTTAATTACCATTAAACCATTCTTATCCCTTAAAAATACCATTTCACCCTCCTAATTGTAATTATTTACAATTTAGCCGATTTTAATTAATTCTTAATCTTAATTAACTTTAATCTAATCCCAATTATTTAAATTGTGGAATTCAACCAAAGACTTTACACTATTTATTTCATATAACTTTTACATATTATTCATCAAAACTCTCAAAATACTATTACAACAGAATACTAAAAATTTTCTAACCGTTACATCTGAGATTCACCTCGAGATTCCGGCGAGAATTACAGAAAGCTATGGATACAAGATTAAATCTCAGTATGACTTATCATCCACAAACTGATGGTCAATCTGAGAGGATTATCTAAACTTTGGAGGACATGCTACGCATGCGTTATGGATTTTCGAGGTGGTTGGAAAGATCATTTGCATCTGGTAGAATTCACTTACAACAATAGCTACCAAGCAAGTATCAGTATGGCACCGTTCGAAGCATTGTATGGAGGACCGTGCGGATCTCGTTATGTTGGACTGAGATAGGTGATACAGTGCTTTTGGGACCTGACTTGGTAAAAAAAACCCATGAAAAGATCAAACTGATTCGACAACGATTGGAAACTGCTCAGAGTCGTCAAAAACGTATGCAGATTGACGAAGACGGCCACTGAAATTTAATGAAGGTGATCAAGTATTTGTCAAGGTCAGATCACATCGGAGTTTCAGCAAGTTTAGAAAAGGTGGCAAATTATTTCCGAGATTTGTAGGATCTTTTCAGATATTACAAAGAGTAGGTCTAGTGGCTTACAAGATTGCACTACCTCCTCAATTCTCAGGAATTCATGATGTATTTCATATTTTGATGCTGAAGAAATATGAACATGATCCTTCACATGTTTTGGATCAGACAGAATTGGAACTGCAATCAGATATATCAATGGTAGAAGAACCAATCGCTTTTATGAATTCACAAGACAAGGTGATGCGGAATAATGCAATTTCAATTGTTAAAGTCTTGTGGAACAGAAGAGGGGTTGAAGAGGGGTTGAAGAAGTTACGTGGAAACTGGAAAGCGAGATTAAAGAGAAATACCCACAATTTTTTGAAAAATAAATTAGAGATAAATTTTGGAACGAAATTTTTGTAACGGAGGGAGAATATAATGGTTTGGACTTTTGTTAATGAAATAATTTGAATTTTTAAATTCAAAAGTATAATTATGTATATTTATACTTAAAAATGTGTAAATATACGTGGAGAAAGTTGGATTGGAGAAAAAATATGTTAAAAAGGTAAAATTAGACGTTTTAAAAAAAAGATAAAAATTAATACGATTTTATATTTTAAATAATTAAGTAAATTAGATTTAACTAATCTAATTGATATTAGATTAAAATTAATGATGATTAAAGATGAATTAATTATAGTTAATTGGTAAAAAAATCAAAAAGGGAGGGCAAAATGGTAATTTAGAGAGATAAACATGATAAATTACCTATAAAATCTCTTTTAGCATGTTGAGGTGGCTGAAAATCGTAGGATTTACATGAGAGAAGAGAAGGAGAATGGAGAACCAGAGAAGGAAAAAAGGAAAGAGAGAAGGACAGAAGGAAAGAGAGAAAGACAAATGAAAGGAAAAAAAGGGAAGAATGAGGAGAAATGTGTGGATTTGGGATTTGATCCTTTAGCATAAGTTGTTCGATTTGGTGAGAGGAGTAATTTGGCATAAAAATTGATAAGTTTGGTGGGAAAAGTCATGTGGAGTGTAGGAACCGACATATCTGTAAGTAAATCTATCGGTTAGATTAGTTAGTTTATGCTTTATTGTATTATTTGGTGGAGGTAGTTTACATTTCTGCTTTGGTTCTAGATAGGTTTAGAAATAATTGTGATTTGGTGGAGATTGTATTGGTGGAAGTGATAAATTGATATCGTTTTTATGAAAATTGGATAATGAATTGTGAAAATTTTTTTATTTATGATTTTATTGAAATATTAAAACATAGAATTTTGAAAACGATGTTTTATGTTGAGTTGAGCATATTAATTTTAAATATAAATTGCATGAGTAGATTGAGTTGCATTATTTTAAACGTGCATATCATTGTTTTATAAATATTTTTAAAGCGTGTATTTAGAAAAGAGGAAGTTGGAAGTCGTAGTAACATAAAAACTCATTGGACTGGACTTGCATCTTCATATGGGATAAGTATGACTTTGAAACTGATTGATAGTTTAACTGTATGTTCTCCTTGTGTTAAAAATCCTTAAACCTAGAGAGAAAGTAATGTGTAGGGTCTTACACCCTTATCGGTGAAAGCCCGGGAACTTGTCAATTTGTGTAATGGTTATATGAGGTCGGTTTAGAGTGGATTGCATCTTTATATTTTAAATTGAATGTGAAAAGCTATTTGAGCAATTTGATGAAAAAAGAACAATTTTAAATCATCCAATATTTATTTTTAATTGTATTGGATTTATCTATTTGTTGAAATTGGTTTCAAACAGTGATTGACGGTTTTTTTTCATAGATTTACATTTGAACATGCATGTATTTTAAGAACATCAACATGGATTTCAAATGATAAATTGATTTAAATGTATTTCAAAATAATCATTGTTAGGTGAAGGATGGTGAATGGTCCTAGATAGTGAAATAAAGTCTGAGTTAGCTAATTTAGCTGCTAAATTTATTTATTGGGCGTAAATCTCATTCTGTAAATATTCATATTTTTCAGATAAGGAGAACGTTCACTGAGACAGAAAAGGAAAGACAACTTGAAAGACTAGAAGAGGCATAGGCTAAAACCATCGAGCTAGATAATTTTCTTTTGTTTTGGGACCAAGATAGACAGTTTAGAAATCTTATAAATTCTTTTTGAAAGGTCACATGTGTGTAACTTATATAAAATTGTAATAGTTTTCATTAGAAAACTCTTGTAATGATGTACATATAGAAATATTTACTGCATACATATTTGAAAATCTGGTCTGGAATATGTATATTGTTTAAAATTGTATGAAAATATCTTATTTTAATATACATGTACAAAAAGGACGAGATTAATTAAAAATACAAACGTATTTATAAAAATTGAAAACTCGACATACGTCCTTCCCACCTCGGGAATCCGATCCTCTAGTCGGGGTCAGGTTTCGAGTGAAACTGGGTCCTTATAAGTTTGACCCAAAACACACTTGTTGGCTGAACCAAAATTATCAAAACAGGAGTTGACTCAAACTAAATTCGTTGATAAGAACCAAATCTATCAAGTAAAATTCTTCAAGCGTGACTTGAAGAAAACTGCTGTTGTTCTTAAAGAACTAAAGAGAAATCCTTTATAAAAATGAGTCAATTTTTTTTTAATTTAAATTTTTTCTATTAAGTCGAAAGTGTTTTACCATTAAACAGGATATACATTAAAATTAAATTAAATGCTATAAAGATAAAATAACTACTAAAATCGTGGGATAAGGATTTTTTGCATGATTAGATGTCGTCTTATTTTTAAACTCCGTTTGAACATGATTTGAATTGATTTGAATATATTCGGCCGGATAATATTTTTTCTACGAGATTTGCATACACTTGTATGTGTTTGTGCTTATGCATGTGAGTGTTAATTCTCGTGTGAGCATGTGCTTGACGCATGTTTTTTTTAATTCCTATATGTGTATGTGCATGTGCATGTGCATGTGCATGATACATGCGTTTTTTAATTGTTCGGACCCTCCCTTTTTAATTATTACCTGAGCATGTCCATCACAACCTCTTCAAATATTCACGTAAATATTTATCTTTCTCTAATCTGCGTGAATCTTTATTTCTTTCAAACTCGTTTGAATCTTTTCGTCTCTCTCTAATTTTTGTGAATCTTCATGTATCTCTCTCCAAACATTTTTTTGGATTCTACTTGTAATTTTTTAATCAAAAATTCATTTTGTACATTTTTAAATGCATTATCTTCCTTCAATGAAGCGTTACCATATTTAAAAAATATTTGATTGAAGTTTTGAATTTTTGACTTCCTTGGTTCATACGAGGGTTCTTCTTCAGAATTTGAATCTTTCTCTGCCACACATAAGAGAAAAACCTGCTTTAGTCCGTCCATAAAAGTCTCACTCCAACTAAGCAAATTTCTATGTTGCAATAGAAAAGATTGCAAAGAGGAGCATAGTCCGGAGCATAACAAATCAAAAGAAAGTGAAGCCGCTGATCTCTCCCAAGAAACCAAATTCTTCTCCTCCAACCCTGCAACTCAAAAATCTACTTGAGAATGGAGGTGGAAATAAGGAGAAAGGAGGAGGAAGCCATTGGAGGAGAACCACAAGTGCAGCGTGACATTTAACAAAGCACTTGTGATGGGGGTGTCCATTGATAACAGTTAAAATATGAAGTGTCAAATTCATTAAAAGTACCGGCATATTTCGTGCTCTATTTTGATATTCAGACTTTATATTATATTTGGGAGGAAGTATTGTTGGAAGTTCGTCAATCATTCTTAGTAAGTTTTATTTTATTTGCTGTCATCAGTCGTCTGTCCTTGCGCGACTCCTCTTCTTCTTCTATCTTTTCATATTTGCCAAACTACCCCGCCACCGGTTTCTTTCTTCTCCCTCCGCCCTCCATGCCTTCCGTCGTTTCCGAGAGACTTGAGCTGGCTAAGCTCTGCAGCTCCAAGGATTGGTCCAAGGCCATCCGACTCCTCGATTCCATCCTTTCCAACTCTTATGTTCTCCAAGACCTTTGGTTTTTCTTCTCTTCATTGCCCTCTTCTATCTCAATTCACCCCTCTCCATATTTTCTTTTCTTTTTCTTTTTACTCATTCCTATGCCAATTGAGGCTAATCTCTTTTTCTTTTCCTCTCATGCTCCTTTGCAGCAATAGAGCTTTCTGTTACAGCCGTTTGGAGCTGCATAAGCATGTAATTAAGGATTGTGACAAGGCACTTCAGCTCGATCCTAAGTGTCTTCAGGCTTATCTACTCAAAGGTATTTCTTCTTTCACTTCTATTTTCTAAACTTGACCTGATTTCTGTCTCAAATTTCACTTACGAGCCCCTGAAAAAAAAAAAAAAGGGTTCTACTCCCTAAAATTTGATCCTTTTTTTTCTTTTGAAATCATTTAGTTTTTGGGTTTCTCTTTTGGGTCCCTGAGATTCTATTGTCCTCTTATTTAGGTTCAGTTTAAGAGGATATGTGTTTGACATCGCAGCCATTGCTGATCATTTTTTCTATTGAATGGGTGAAATGGGGGAATAAACTTCAATTATTCAGTGTCAGTTCCCATTATTAATAAGGATTATCAGCGTATGTTTTCTGTTTCTATCTCATTATTTGTTTAGTCCACCTTCTAAGCATATCTTGATGAGAAGGTCAAGTGTGGCATGTATGATTAATTTACACTTACATAATCCTTGACCAGGCATGATTATTTTTTCTTGGGGATATGACAGTAGATATGTAATTTAATGCGAAGAAGTTGCATATGTGATGAATGTGTTGTTCAAGTTGGATATGTCTGAAAACTTTTTGTGATGCTTGTCATTTGTGTTGCATAGGTCATGCATTATCAGCCCTCGGAAAAAAAGAGGATGCATTATTGGTCTGGGAGCAAGGATATGAACATGCCTTATGTCAGTCTGCTGATTTGAAGCAACTTGTGGAATTGGAAGAGCTGTTGGCTATAGAAAAACAAAACAACAAAATTGGAGGAAAGCATGAGAAAAAATCTGAGTTACCCACACTTAATGTTCAATCAGGATCTCAAAGTAATGGTTATATAAATGAAAGTTTTGTAAATCACTGTAAATTGATTGACCTACCTAGTCAGCAAGGCAATGCTTCTGAAATATATGGCAAATTGATTGGAAATCATGACAATTGCAATGAGCTTAGTGAAAAATTCATTGGAAACGGAAACTCAAATTTTCAATGTAATGGGAATCGCAAGTTTGATGGTGAACTAAGAAATGAAGACAACTCATCTGCTGATTCAGTTTTGACTGCTGAGGTGACTAGTAAATTATCAATAGTTACTTCTTCAAGCAATTCAGCTGAAAATTTCAGCGACTCAAGTAAAATTTCTGATCTCAGTATTGACACGAGCGATGAAACCAATAGAAATAGAAAGATCTCTATTTCTAAGATTTCAAAGACCAAGTCAATAAATGTAGATTTTCGACTATCAAGGGGAATAGCGCAGGTGTGATTAGAAATTGGATCTATCAAAATTCTCATAGCCATCTGTTTGTCAAATTTTGTTGTGTCTTAGAATGTGTTTGCTAAAAGTTGTTATCATCTTCCTCTTTTCAGGTTAATGAAGGGAAATATGCTCATGCCATTTCAATCTTTGACCAGGTAAAGTTTCAGGCTTTTTTGATCTTTGGGTTTTGGTATTGTTGTGACCTTATATAAAAAATCTTCTTGCTCATGAGATTTAGGGGGTAGTTAGCTGGCTCATCCTTGTTCATAAAAGAAATTGTTGCCCTTTTAGCTGATAGTGATTTGATTTTGAATTTAAGTTATGTTGGAGGAAAGAATCCATAGATTTGTGAACCATGGGTAAAATACATCGTTTCTGTTCTAATCAAGTTGTAAACATCAACATCGTGTTAATGGAGTTATAAAGAGTCACAAGATGTGAAAATTCACATGTGCAGATATTAAGAGATGATCCTTATCATCCGGAGGCACTAATAGGAAGAGGGACAGCACATGCATTTCAAAGAGAACTTGATTCTGCCATTGGAGATTTTACAAAGGTTTGTGGATGGTTCATTCTTGGTAGGGTGGAAAAGCATTTGATATTGATTGATCAAATCCACATATCAGGCTGTAGAATCAAATCCATGTGCTGGTGAGGCATGGAAACGTCGTGGTCAGGCTCGAGCTGCTATGGGGGAATCCCTTGAAGTAAGAGTGTTTTTTCCCATTTCCTAACATTTGTATGAGTCTGCTAAAATCCATCTTCACTCTCTTTGTTTTCTCCCTTGCTTGTCTCTATAGTAAGAATTTTCTCATTATTTACCATGTGCATCAGGCATCAACATTTGAATTATTGTTATCGTCAAATTGATCTCCTGGTAACGTCAGTAGTGTTGCAAAACAAAGTTTTTGTAGAATTTTGTTCCAAATTACTAGTCTTGATAAATGCATCTCTTCATATTCACACTCATGTGTGCATATATGTTGTTGCTTTTCTAGTTATGAGTTGGGTCTTAAAAATTAGAACATGCAAGATGTAATTTTAATTGTCTAAAAATTTTATGTCAGTGTATAATTACTGGTGGCTTATCCTAGGGGGGGGGGGGGGGGGGAAATGTTCTTGATCACATGGATTTTGCTGAAGGCCTGTATGTTACAAAATCTTTGACACTTGGAATTCCAAACTATTGATAGTGAAATAAATCATAACATTGAGGATCAATGGTTCCGGTTGACGAGGAATAAAGAAATGAATGAATGTTCTTTTGTGAAATGTAAAATAATATACTTACCAAGACAAAAGGCAAAGTTGAGTCTTGTAGGTGGACTCATCAATTCTTACCCGTGGAAAGACGGTTTTCAATACAATGAATTAGAATATTTACTCTGCAGATAAAGCAACGTATCTTTTATATATTCCACATAATAAAAAAATTAGGGGCTTGAATATGGCTGCATCTTTGAAATAATCAATTTTACTTACTGTTGGAAAATATTATGCAAGTAACATACACAACTCTCTTGGACGTGTTTTATCAAGGCAATTGGAGACTTGAATCGAGCATTAATGCTTGAACCAGACTCTGCAGACGTTTTACACGAACGAGGTAACTTGTTGAACATATTTGTTAATTAATCACCTGCAGCATGAAAAAGAATTGTAACATTCATTATCATGAAGTGCTAATTCCAGCATTGTTTGAGAATTTTTTTCAGGAAAATAAATACAGACTCCTTTTAGAATTTTTGAGGTTTTTTTGTTGACCAATGAAGGAAAATAATGTTCTTTCCTCTTAGGTTTTCTGGTTTGCAGTGATTCAAGAAGATGTGTACTCATAAATGTACTTTTTAATGATTAATTAGGGAGTGCACTGTAGACTTTACTTATAACAGTTGTGATGCTCAGCCATTTAATTTTAATTTCAAAACAACATGTATTATTAGTACGGCAAATAATTGCAGTAATTCGTCCTACAATTATGAGATGCATTCAGGAAAATAGATGTCTTTGTAAGATTGTAGTTATGAAGATTTGGTTTTGGAATATAGATGTAATTATGTATAGATGTAAAATGTGTAGGGTGGTGCAAAGGATCGAAGATGATCAAAATCTTAGGAGATTTAGTTATTATTAAGATCTATATTTCATGCAGGAATAATTAATTTCAAGTTTAAGGACTTCCTGGCCGCTGTGGAGGACCTATCTAAATGCGTGATGCTGGATAAGAATAATGCATCTGCTTATACGTACTTGGTCAGTTTCTTAGATGATAAAATTTTTTTAAATTTTAAATCATTGGATTTCTGAAATCTGGTATTGTCAGATCCTTGTTTGCAAATTATCTTTGTTATTTTGGCTAAGCACTTGTTCTTCCATAGGGTTTATCATTATCGTCAGTTGGAGAATACAAAAAAGCTGAGGAAGCACACTTGAAAGCGATTCAGTTGGATGGAAATTTCCTGGATGCATGGGTTCATCTGACCCAGGTATTGACGTGTTAATGTTCTGACTTCTCTAGTGATATAGATTTTTTACCTGGTAAAAAACTTTTGTAATTGTTCAAACATTTGCAATAATTATGGTATTGCTGTGCTATGTCGTTAGACGTGGGTAAATAACCATTTTTACATAGCTTAGAAAGTAGTTGATAATTTTTCATTGCATGCGGTAGAAGTATCTGCTTGATGAAGTTGTGCAAGTGTAACTGTTGTAGTTTTATAAAGATTTGGCGAATCCAGTTAAGGGGTTGGAGTGTCTTCAACAGCTTCTCCAGATTGACAGCAGGCAAGTCTCAATCTCAGTGATTATGCAGTTCATATTCCATTTCTCCAACTTGAATAGCTGTTTGTTTATTTAATTGAAATGCTCTCTACCAAGTTATATTCCAAACTCAATATGTTTTGCAGGTACCCTAAAGCATACCATCTGCGAGGGCTATTGCTGCATGGGATGGGGGAGCACAGGTTGGGTCCGTTAGCATATTGAATTTGTTTGTTTCCTTATATTTATATGATTTGATCTGCTTTCTCATTGGATGAATAAGCATAATGAATTCTTGCTGGCTACACGTTGTGTAGTGTATTATAATGCATACTTGCTAGCACCATTTTATGATGAACGTAACAAAGTGTAAGACAACTGCTGTTTCTTTCTGTACCAATTAGCTCAATATTACATTTTGCTTTCTGCTCTAATTATATTTTCAATTTGTTTTATCATCTGGCATGACATTTTTTCTTGTGTAATTCGTCATCTATCGGTGTTTTGCAGGAAAGCTATCAAAGATTTGTCGAGTGGGTTAAGCATAGAAAGTGCAAATATCGAATGTTTATATTTACGTGCTTCTTGTTACCATGCTATTGGTGACTATGGACAAGCGGTATCTAGCAGTTTTTTATATTAGTTTTAATTTATTTAGAAACTGTGGTTTTATGCTCTCTACTGGTTCCAGATCAAGGATTATGATGCTACCCTCGATTTGGAGCTAGACTCAATGGAAAAGTTTGTTATACAATGCTTGGCCTTTTATCAGGTTTGGTTTTTAAAGGAGACGCTAATTTTATAGTCTTTCTACATAAAAAAATTAGGTATAGATCTTCTACTTGAATCTGTGAAGTTTGTTTCCTCATCCTGGCCACGGGCCAGTGGATGGCTGGGAATTAGGACGAACATTAGTATGATCACTACCATGGCACTGAAAAGAAATGTACTTGTAGGGTTAGTTTGTAACTATATATTTGTAATTATGTATTTTGCTGCATGATTTATTATTTTTATTCTTTACAATACAGTTTTGGGACATCTGTCTCTTGCACCTCCACTTCAATTTGAAAATTATGTGATTTTGTTTTTGAAAATGTAGTTTGTCTGTTTACTATCCTTATATATTCTTTCTATTAGTGTTACTTTTTTTTTTTGTAAAAATATTAAAAGATATAATCTGCTAATGAAGAATTACTTCTGCATTTATCATATTATAAGTTACAACGGTAAAATTATTCTAAGAAAGTGCAATAAATCTTATTAAGCCTTTTATTTTAGGATAAAATTTAAATAAAAACATTAATCCTAATTTGGAAATAAAGTACTATTCTTTTAATTAATGGAACCATAAATTTGATGAAACATGTAAATGTAAATAATATAATACTTCCAGTCAAGCTGAAGTGTATTGTCGTAATTGTTCTTTCCATATACTTCTTCAGTCACATTGAACAACTCATTAGAACATAGTCTCACTGGTTTGATTCAATAAATTTTAAGATCTTTTAATATTATTTCATAAAATAACTTGCGATTCATGCACATGAATTCTGCATGGTGTGCTTCATATTACAATTTCATTTTACTTGTTGCTTCTCCAAATCACCAAATTCACTCTTAGGAGAGTGACATACTCCAATGGGAAACTTTTCTATATAAATGAGATAACATATTCTATCAACTTAGAAGGAATAATGATTTGTTCATTTTATTTCAACTAATGTAAGGTATATATTATAGATAATTTTAATTCAATAAAAAGAAGTAATTCCCTAATCAGTGCTAATTACCAATAACAACAAATAAGAATATAAACAAATTGTATATCAAAAATTGTTTCCTCCATTTAGAATTTTATTTTTTCCTAAACAAAGAGAAGTAATTGTTAATCACTTTCCTTACCATAATCAACATTGATATAAGCTTCTAAGTGCAAATTAGTCCCCTTTTTGATCAAATGCATACCACAGGTTTTTTTATATGACGTGGACTTTCACATGGCTCTACGATGACTTGTCATGGAATAATAAATTGACCAACAATCCCAACTGCATATGCCATATGACTTGTCATGTACTCACTGTGGTCAATGGTTTCCTCTCCCTTTGTTTCACTCAGTTTTTGATTTTATCAATTTTGTCTATAGGTGTTCAATTGGTTTACACACAAATTTCCCAGTTTCTGTAAGCAAGTCAATAATAGATTTATGATGAGAGATTAAAATACCTTCCTATGAATGGGCAATTCTAATGCCTAGGAAATATTTCATTTACTTAATCAATTTCCTCATAAATGTTGTACCAATATTTGTTTCACTTGATCCATTTCCAACTATGATAATATCATCAACACGTTCTATCAAAATTGTGACTACCCTTGAGTTTGAGTGTTTAGGCAACAAAGCATGGGCACTCTCCGTTAATTAACATTAGTCTTTGTAAGTTTTTCAAATGAAGTTGATGATTGTTTTAAACTGAAAAAAGAAGTGTTTTTGCTTACAAGTCACGTGTACTATTTCTTTTATTATCCTTAATACTAGTTAATATTGTTATAATTTCATGTCTATACTATTAATTATTATTATCTTCATTAAACCATGCTAAATATGTCTCTTCAACTAGATAAGATTCATGAAAATAATTTATGTGAACTACATTTTCTCATTGGGGATTTGTTGTTGAAATTGGGTAAGAATAAATTTTTTTTTCTGTGTATTTTGTAGAAGGAGCTGGCTTTGTACACAGCCTCAAAAATCAACAATAGTTTTTGCTGGTTTGATATTGATGGAGATATTGATCCACTCTTTAAGGTAACTTTCTTTGTCTGCTTTCATTTGATTAATTTTTTTTACTGGAAATAGAGTTGCATTGTAAATGACTTAGTGATTTAAAAGCAAGAAGCGGCATAAACTTGGCTCTTCCTATTTATCTTTTAGGATTTAGTTTAAGGAGATTAAGCTTAAGACATACATATTTTATTTGACAAATACTACTCAGTAGTGTTTAGGATAAATTCTTCATGTGCACGTATCTTTGCATTATATTTTCTCCCAGATTTTGTTTTCTGCTAAATCATTTTAGAATGCAGATTAGCTGAAACACAATAAATCTGACTTTTCCTGTTTGTATATGTGGGTATTTCATTTCTTACTTTTTATGATTCAATTATGGTTATTGGGTGTTCAGGAATACTGGTGCAAAAGATTGCACCCCAAGAATGTTTGTGAAAAGGTTTTTCGACAGCCTCCCTTGCGGGAGTCTTTGAAAAAGGGAAAACTTAGAAGACAAGATTATGTAGTTACAAAGCAGAAAACAACTCTTCTCCAGGCTGCCGACTCTATGGGCAAGAAAATCCAGTATGATTGTCCTGGCTTCTTGCCAAATAAGCGTCAGGTGATGCTATGTTAAAAATGAGATACCAGCTAATCTGCAAATGTTCTTTTGGTGGCCTAAACCTTTCTTTTTAGGCCAACTCACTATATTGCCAAAAAAAATAAATTCCACCTCAAATATAAATTGTGGAGTTGAAAATTATGATTTAGAATGCAAAAATCTAGCGAGATTGTATATGCCTATTGGTGAAGAAGGTTGAAAGATTTACCTGGTGCTTACAGAGAGATCCCTTGAAGTCGTCGTTCATGAGAAAAAAGTTGGCCCTAAGTTTGATGTATATGAAATGTTTGACTGAAATTTTGTTCACGTGGGAAGTCAATAGTGTAAATTTAACATACATCTTCATTGCAATTCTTTTGGTTTTTGCATTTGGTTCCTCTTTTACCCTAAAGCTCTCGCCATAACTTTGAAAAGATTAACATGGGGATGTTTTTGTCCTAGGTTAATTTTTATGTATCATTCTTTATTTCATTCTAACAATTTTTTTTTTTTTTTGGCTTTCTATGTGTTTACGTTTTTCTAATTGCTCTCTTATGGAAAAACCTCAAAACAATTTTGTCTAAAAGAATGTTTTAAGAAATTTCTCCAAGTCCTTTTGTTGCAAGTCACGACTGTGACGCAAGTCCATAAGCCCGTGATTTTTAATATTTGTAATCTTTTTAAGATTTTATATTATCTATTATTTTTTTTATTTAATTTTATTCGTTTTAATTTCTTAAATAGATTTTCTTTTTAAAAATTTTTGTTAAATTTTACTTTATGTTATTTAAAATTTTAAATGATTCGAACTCTGTTTAAAGGAGATGTGATAAATATTAGAGAAGACCTTTGATAATTAATACAATTTTTTTATTTTGAGAATTATTTCTATAGTGTTATTTTATTTCCATGGTACGATGATAAACATTGCACCACTTTCATTTACTTAAAGTTTTGCCAATTAATATCTCAGCACCGCATGGCGGGATTGGCTGCAATTGAAATTGCACAAAAGGTTTCAAAAGTGTGGCGTTCCTTGCAAACAGAATGGAAATATTCGAATAAAGCCTTGTCTAAATTTGGGAAAAGGTCTAAAAGAAGAGAAAGGCTAAATATGCCAAGCCAGAACAGAGGCGGCGGGGGCTGTAGTATCAGTGGCTTTTCTGAAACATCAAGTTCATATAGCTTTGTGGACAATAGATCATCTAGCTGTTCTTCTATGTCGTGGCAAGATGTTTACTCATTGGCTGTCAAATGGAGACAGATTTCTGAGCCATGTGACCCCGTTGTGTGGATTAACAAATTAAGGTATATTTTGGCTTTGCAATGACTTTCTCTTACTTTCTTTCTGGAAGTCCTTGAATGATTTTGATGTTGTTTTAATCCTAACTTTCCAATTACTACTATAATATTATATTAATGATACCGTTGAGGTCTACCAGCAATTTTAGGTATATGAATGCTAATGCTGTATATTCTCTATTTTCTTTTTTAAATCAAGATATACATAAAGCAGATTGAGAATAAAATTTGATGTGTTCTTATAAAGACGTGGTTGGTTGAGAAGAAATGTAATAGGATTTGTTAAAGAAATTGTAAGAAGTTTTAATTAATAAATTCAGTTAACATGTTAATCCTAAACGGTCAAAATGTTAGTTTTTAGGATATGAACCAAACATTGCTCTTATTTACTTTTCTCCTTTTCCCTTCCTGTTAAGAAAGATATTCGGATCAAAGCACCTTCTAGAAAGAATTTATTTGAGACTGAAGTGCATAATTAGTGTTTTATTTTTCTGTATAAGATAGGAACGTAAAAAGATTTGTTAACGAAATTAAAAAAGTTTTAATTAATAATTTCAGTCAACATGTCAATCCTAAACTGTTTAAGTGTTAGTTTTATGATGGGAACCAAATATTGTTCGTATTTTCTTTTCTCCATTTCCCTTCTTACCAAGAAAGATATTCGGATCGAGGCACTTTTAAGAAAGATTTTATTTGATACTTGGAGTGCATAATTAGAGTGTTTTATTTTTCTTTATTTATTTTTATAAGATAGGAATTGTATTAAAAAAAAGAAAGAATATACAAAGTTAAGGAGGTAAAGACTTCCATACAAAACCTCTAAGAAAACAAATTAGTGGCGTAGTTTTCTTTCGATTAAAGAGAATCAAACTAAAAAATTGTGATAGGTGAAAATACCAATCTCGAGGAAAAAGTAGTGGAGGACTACAGAGTCTATTGTTTGACCCGTGTTAATGATAAAATCAGTAGATTGATTTTTACTATACGTGAAGGATTATTTGGAAATTTAAATCCTAAGAATACATCCCCCACCCATATGCCTTCCTAAAAACATATTAAAGCTCTGTTCCACACTTTAAATCTAATGCTATCGTGTAAAGATGAAAAACAAAAAGAAATATGTTCAAAAGATTGCGAAAATAAACATGACTATCAAAGCTCTCTTACACATTTAAAATCCAAAGCAATCCTAAAAAAGATGAAAACAAAAAAAAATATGTTCAAAGGATTGAGAAAGTAAACATGACTAACTGAATTTGTTGCCTAACTAAAAGTATGTATTTTATATTTGTTGTTGATTATTGCTATAAAAAAATACTCTTCATAGGAAATTTCAGAAGTTATTTTTCCAATAATCTTGATTTATGATTTCAAAGTTTCACATGCCTACCTTCTCGTGATTTAGCAGTGATCACAGACTCCAAACAAATAAGATGTGGTTTTATTGCCGTCAACGTTTTCTTCATAAATATTCTCAAGTTAGTTTATCTTGCATACTAGCCAGTTTCCCAAGGACTTTGAAGAGACATAAATGATAGGTTTAGAAATGATCAAAATACATAGATCAAGGTGAGCCTGCATCCCAGAGAGAAAAAATCTTTCTTTCAACTATCTAATCCTTTCATCATTGGTTATCAGAAAGAATGTGTTTGTGAATTCCCACCAAGTGGAATACTCGAATATGTTAATAGACGATTTTCTTTCTTGCATCTAGTTATTGTAGCAAAGCTGTTAATCATGTCCCTATCAATATTATTGCCTAGGAAGTCAATCTTATTGAGATTTCATTTGAGAAATTAATCAAAGGATTTTTACAACATCTATCAAATTTTGTACCTTAGTTTTAATATCAATCGAGAAAATATAGTTTCTTTAAACATTTTAACATGAATTATCTTTTCATTAAATTTTTAGCGTATATTGACCTATACATGTGTTTGCATGGGATAAGTAAACACTCATTTCGCTTTAGTTGCCTAAAATGCCGCACCTTAAGTGGCGACTCACTCTGTGAAATTAGTGGGGGTGCCAAATTTCACATTGCTCGAGAGTGGAGATTGGTGAGGGATTATAAGTCGAGTTCTCTTTCCTATCTAATACAATGCTTTTTAGGCTAACTCTAAGAATAAATCTATACCAAAGCGGACAATATTGTACTGGGAGCACAGGAGACGTCACAAATGGTATTAGTGTCACTGCCCTACCAGAAGTGTAACTGACGAGGACGTCGAGACCCGAAGGAGGAAAGATTGTGATAGCTTGCCATGTGAAGGCTAGGAAGGTCCAGTGAAGCCTAGTCTATACCTGTGGAAGTGCACAATTTCACATTACCTGAAAGAGTGAAAAATGCATAGTTTATAAGTAGAGTTATCCTCTTGACTTAGTATAACACGTCTTAGGCTAATTCCAAAAATAAATCTGTGTGCGTTCCGACCTAGAACAAATAATATTGTACTGGGAGCAGCAGGGGACATTATAAATGGTATCAGAGTCATCTCCAGACTAGAAGTGTGACCGACGGGGATGTTAGGCCCTCTGAAAGGGGGAGGATTGTGGCGATCCGCCCTGTGAAACCAATGAGGGTGCCAAATTCCACATCACTCGAAAGTGGAAATTGGTCACGGCTTATAAGTTGAATTTCATTTTCTATTTAGTACAACACGTTTGGAGCTAAATTCAAGAATAAATTTGTGTGGGCACTGACTCAAAGCACATAATATTGTAGTAGGAGTGCTGGGGGTCGTCACAAATGGTATTAAAGTCATCTCCCGACTGAAAATATGGCCAAGAGGGACGTCGGACTCTCTGAGGGGGGAGGAATTGTAACGACCCGACCTGTGAAACTAGTGGGGGTATCAAATCTCACATCGCTCGGGGGTGGAGATTGGTAAGAGTTTATTAGTCGGGTTTTCCTTTCTACCTAATACAAGGCTCTTTGGGTTAACTCCAAAAACAAATCTGTGCGGGTTCTGATCCAAAACGAACAATATTGTAATGAGAGCTCCAGGGATATCACACCTTATGGCTTTAGATGTCCATTATCTTATTCAATAACACTTTTTATGAGCAAAACAGGCAGATTTTTTCATACAAAAAGCACAATTCTGAAGTAATATCGTAGTTTCCAGAATAAGCAAAAAATATGATTATGATTTTAAACTTTTATACAAGAAAAACCAATAATTTCTGCAGCACTTGGGGACTTTTTTATTACTTTGCAAATAAGTGCTTTTGCCCTTTGCAAACCTAAATTGTCATAGATAATCTATTCCATCTAATTTTGTACCCAGTCTATTGATTGTATTTGGTGGAAATCACATTAAAATCACCCTATTCCCCATTCCTCGAACTGTTCATTTTAGGTGGTTAACTAGGAATGCAAATATTTATTCCTCTTCATCTTTTGTTATGAGTCAGTGAAGAATTCAATTCTGGATTTGGGTCTCAAACGCCAATGGTTCTTGGACAAGCTAGGGTTGTTCGATATTTCCCTAATTTTGAAAGGTAAAAGAACAAGTGGAGATTGCTTTTTTTTTTTTTGTACATTTGTTGCATCATGACCTTGTCATTTTAACAACAGGACCTTAGAAGTTGCAAAGACTGTTATCAAAGATAAATCACATGTCTACAGCAAGACAGATGAGATTGTCAACCTTAGCAGAGATGGAAAATTGCAAGATGTAAGTTTTTTTCTTTTTTTGGATAGCCATCACAAGCTGTTTTTTCTTTATTTATTTCAATTTCTAATTTCATTAACTTTTTTTCTTCTGGACCTTTGAGTTGCTTCTCTCTTCATTGCATACGTTGTTTCCGCTTTAATATCTGCTGTATAATGTGCCAGATTTTAAAACTCTCACAGATAACAAACTTCTAATTCTTTTCTATTTTACTATTTCCCTTCATGTTTGTTGTTTATGGGTTTCTTATGTTCTTGCAGATCTTGCATGCAAAATCATGTTCTGATCTTTACAGATTGGTTGGTGAAGACTTCTGGTTGGCTACTTGGTGCAATAGTACAGCATTTAAAGGGTAATCTCTTCTAAAATTTGAAGTCCATATGATCACCTGTTGGCCTAATAAGCATATTGTCATATGGAGGTTTTTGTTTGTGTATATGTTTTCAGGAAGAGGCTTGAAGGGACGAGGATAACACTAATGAAAATGTAATTTGTTCTCTTTTTTTTCCTCTCGGGTTGCAATTATTCTGCTTTATGTTTCTCCCCATTCTGTACATATTATAATGCAGTCATCTACAATGTACTTTCAGGGGAGAATGTGGATTTGACTTTTCAATTAGAACACCTTGCACCCCATCTAGATGGAATGAGTTTGATGCAGAGATGACAACGGCATGGGAGGTGTGTACATGCACTTGAACTGCAAGCTTGTAGTCCATTCTATTTTTTGTTACCTTAATTCTAATTTAGGAATCGAATCCAGGAAAATGTTTCTTCAACTTTCCTTTTCTCTATCCTTGAATCTTAGCTCACACTTGCTGGACATTAGTTGTAAGTCTTATCATACTACTTGGTATGGTGAAAAGAGAAACTCTTATTTGTTACATATAATCATTGTTGGTTTTCATGGTCCCTACGCATGACGAAATTCACTATTATTCATAATAATAGTGACATGTGTTACCCACGTGATTTTAAAACTAATTTAAAATCACAAAAATCATGAATTTTGATTATTAGTCTAAAAGAAAAATATTTTTGAGAAATATGTATTTTTCAAAATGTAAACAATTTACAGTGAGAAAAATTATTAGATTTAGATTCTTTAATAATAAAGAAAAATACCTCTTGTAGAAACGCTATTACTCAGGTACTCCCGTCTGATCTTAACAGTTTTAAGTCAGAATCAAGTGTTTTTCCCGAACACTTTGAAACCGTTGAGTTTTCTCTGAAGATCTTTACACTTGAATTTCCTGACGTGTGGGCGTACAGTTTACAAGAATAACACTCTTATATTTATGGAGAGACGTATTCTCAACACATGAGACGTCTCTCTTCGATTTTAGAAAATATTTTCCTAAAATCGAATACGGGAAAAGTCACACCTTTTCTCTCAAAGGGATTAAGTCTATCTTTTTCTCCTTTTGTCTTCCCTTTCGGTTCACTACTGTCCAATCCCATTTGATAATTTTACAGATCTATTATAAAATAAATTTTCAGATTTTATTTAATAAAAACTAACTTTTAAAAAATAAATCTTACATAATCAAATCTAATTTGATTAGCAGTTGATTTATCTAATAAACCAATTTATCGATTAATCGTATAATCTAAAAACAGTTTTTAGAATATATTTTTGAAAACAATTTTCAAGATAATCTCATCTTATGAGATTCTTCAGATCTACTTTTAAATAATCAACAAACTATAAATCAATCGTAGATCAAATATAATCTGATCAGATTTTTTTAGATCTACTTATATTCAAATTTCAAAAATCTGATTTGATTGTTTGTTGAATAATCAACTTCAATTTAAATTTGAATATCAAATCTCATCCGATGAGGTTCTTCAAATTTAATTTAAATCTCTTTAAAACAATCTCATCTAATGAGATATTTTATTTTGAATTCAAAATATAAAAACTATTTATATATTTTGAATCATAATATATCCATTTGAGTGTTTATAAATGATTAATCATAATTAATCATTTATATATTTATTCTTATAATATAGAAATTAAATAGTGATATTAGATGACAGAGGGACCGATGGACCTATAGTCCTAAGCTCCAATAATATTTGTTGATTAATATAAACTTTTTATATTAAATAACACAATTATTAACTTTAGAGTAATTCCACTAAATACTTAGAGTTGCACTCTTAGAACTATAGAGTAAATTTACTCAAAGTAATATCCATTGATATAGTCATTACATATGTATTAATTCTCCATTAAGATCCGTAATAGAGTTAGGTATAAGATCCGTTAACCTCTCATATTACATCTTTATCCTAGACTACCATTAGTTCTTAATTGAATAATTAATTCATAACATTTATGAATTGCGCGCTAATTATTCAATCTCTGAACTAACAAACAAAGGAATCTTGTATTATAGATTTTATTATATTAATGTTAGTATTCTCAGTTACTCATTTAATTTATTCCCAAAATATAAAGTTTATGTAATGTAAATCAAAGAATAAATTAAAATGAAATATGAGTGTACTAAATGCAATGAATTAAGATCATACATATATGACCATCATTATGATAAAATTAATTGTTCTTTATTTAACGGATATTATAAGAACGATATAATTTCATCTGGTCCAGTCCTATATAATCATATTATATAAAATACAATCATTTTATGTCACCACATATATAGTCGGGATATGACTATACGTTCTCAACGAAGTGAATTGTATTTATGACTTTATTAATTTGAAGATCCTATACTTCAAATATAAGTCATGACTAATATGATTATTTCTTTTTAAATTTAATCTTACATATATCAATATATATGTAAATTTAAAATTACACAAATAATCAAGGATTTTTCTTTGAATTTATAAAGCATATCAAATAATGCAAATATAAAAATTAATCATAAAAATTATTCATTAATTACAGTAAAAAATGTTTATAACATTTGTTTGTTGGGCACAATATTCCCAACAATCATATGTTGCTTTCGTTGTGAAACTTTCTAATTCTCTCACAACCTTCTAATTTGGATTGGATAAACTCATTTACACTCAAACTTGCATCATATTGATATAACCAAAATGCAATCTCTTATAAATATTTAAAGATATTCTTATGAAAAAAATATTAGCAAATATAGTATTTGATTCCAATCTCTTGGCCTCCCTCAAACCCCACAAGTATGTCTGCAGAGATTCTATTCTTTTGATCATGGTTCTTTTTCCTACCAGTCGAGGTATTATTTGCAAGAGTTCCATTTCTCTATTATGCTGATTTAAATTTTAACTTTTGCATCTGATTTTTTTTTGCCAGACCATCTGTAGCGCTTACTGTGGAGACAATTATGGATCAACTGATTTTAGTACGCTTGAAAGTGTGAGAGATGCAATTCTAAGGATGTCATACTACTGGTAGAAAACGAGCCTGGAGTGAAAATTATACATTTTTGTATCACTAAATATAGGATGCACTTTTACACCTGTGCCACAATGATGCATCACTTTTTGAGTGGTCAAATATTTTGATATTTATATGGAAGTATTAAATGAATGAATAAACGGCACATCATTTTGTCACTTGAGAGTATTTAAATTAGTGTGTCTTACTATTGTTAATCTTTCCTGCATTATAAAACACTGAGAAGTGGAAGTGTACTGATCTTCAGGTACAACTTTATGCCACTGTCGAGGGGTTCCGC
Source organism: Begonia peltatifolia (assembly GCA_022433055.1). Classification (NCBI taxonomy): domain Eukaryota; kingdom Viridiplantae; phylum Streptophyta; class Magnoliopsida; order Cucurbitales; family Begoniaceae; genus Begonia; species Begonia peltatifolia. The sequence continues at coordinate 4,236 of CM039526.1, read as the reverse complement.
TGCTGTTGGATTTATTGTTATGCTTGGATTATTTCTCGCAGCTAACATGGAGTTCACTGGGAATATCCCACCAGGTCTCCAGGTGGATTGGGAGGCTATCTTAAACCTTAATCCCACCTCATTCGTGGATTCGATTAAGAGGTGGTTGTATTCATCTATGAAAATCAGTACAGCTTGGAAGGATTATCCTGATTTAGCGTCAACTTTTGAGACAACAGGATCAGTTGTAGCTGCTCTGAGTTCTTTTGATGAATGAGTATTGAATCCTCTAAAGGTCAGTTAAAAAAAGATATTATATTATTGTTTTCACATTCTTGTTGATGTTTAATTTGCTTACCATTTTTTGGTCGATTTTATATTGGTTCCATGATGCTTGTATGTATATATTAACTGAATCAAATCAAGTACTACGGAAATAAACGGCATTATCTTTTGCTGTTTTTGGTATTCTTCTGTGGGCTTTTAATTCCATTTTCATTTTATGGAAGATTGGTAATCTTACCTTCTGGCTTTCTAATTCAACCTCCTATGCAAGAAGTGTGTTAACTGCGTCAGTACATGCCTATGGATTCTTCTCTACAATTTCAGAATAATCAAAATTTTGGCCGTGAAAAGCTAATACTTTAAAGTCTTTTCGACGTGAACCATTAAATAAACTAGAGTCGGGCTATGTGATCCATCGTTCTTAAAACGAGCACTCGACCTCCTGTTGGTTCTGACAGCTAGAGAGTTTGGCACTCATCTCTTCTTTTTCCTTGGTATCGGTTAATGCCTGGTGGGCTAGAAATTGGTTATAACTGGATTGCTTCTAAGGTGGTTTAAATACTGTCTCTTTCTACAAGAAATTTCTGAAAGGAAAAGTATGCGAGATAAGTGTTGATGATTTGCATTTAGAGCCCAAATAACTGTTATTGAATTTGACGGACCAATTGAAGTCTTCTTTCTAACAGGAACAAGTTAGAAAGACAGTGTGTCAACCAGAAGAGTCTCTCCTTAACAAAGTTGGATTTGGTTTTCTACTTTTGGCACCGACCTAATGTTTAGGAATTTATTTGTATTTTGAAATTGACCAACTAAAAGAGCATTTTTTTATGTATTTATTCATCATTTTGTGTTTTATTAAGATTTTTATTTTCTTCTGAGATCGCCTCTATCAATTGAATCCTTTACTAATACTCATATTCACGTCAATAAAAAAATAAAATAAATATGCTCAGAAACAGATAAGTACATCATATGCGCGTCAAGATTTCACACTTGTTCATAGACATTTCGATCCAATTATTCATTAAATCCAGTAACAGCACCCTGTTAGATCACACCATTAATACATCACGCCTAGTAACTTTGGAGCATTGCCTAGGTCTAGCAAACATTTGTACCACAACTACGTGACTTAGATTTGCACCCAATATCATTCAAACTTGTAACACACACATCGAGGAAGATTTTAAAGAGTACATTTCTCAAAACCAAAATACTGAAATAAATGCATATTTGCCTGCCCTTTAGGGGATCCCAACATACAACACATTTTTATCCAAAAGGGTTCATTGCGGGGCTGTCGGGCTAAAATCCACTGACACCACCCTGGAGTCTAGAAGCTACATAATGGGCGAGAAATTCACGCACCTTGGGGCCTTATATTGGTAGATTGACGCGCCTCTAAAGATTGCGTAATGCATTGGCTCCTCAAATGTTCTGCTTTTTAGCATCCTCATCTTCAATGGTCCAATTGAGTTGTCAGCAACTCGACCTTGTCAATAGACCGAGTTGAGACTCTCTTCCATGGCTAAGCTACAATGGTTGAGAACCTTGTGGGTTGGTGGATTAGATAAGTCTTTCACTAACAACTCCCAGCAAATGACCTGGTGTTTTATTCTCTAAGTTAATGTCTTTAATATAGTCAATACTCTATGAAATTAATTTACAATCAATAATAGTGAATAAAATTTAACAAATAAGCATAATTAATGTGATGATCCAAATGTGTACGTATAAGCACGACTGCGGAGCAAACCTCGGGACGTAAACCGAGTGTAGACAAATCCCCGAGTCGAGTATAGGCAAATCTCGAGTCGAAGAAGAGGGGATCATCACAATCTCATATCGCTTGAGGAGGTATATAGAAATGAAATATATGTAAGAAAAACCCTCCCAAGATAGTAATGCGTGTTTTGGAGTACAATTGGCAACAGATTTCATAAGAATTCCAAAGTTAAGAGTGCTCCGGCGAGAGTAGTACCATGTTGGATGACCGACTGGGAAGTTCTCGCCAAACAAATTCGTGAGAGAAGGATATTGAGTTACGACCCAATCTCCTGAGCAGACAATATCTTATTGGGAAACGAGTCATTACAATTAATGATCTCAATTTAATATTTCTATTTGTCTATCATAATTAGATGCGTTAAATAAGCAAGTTGACTCACCAAGACATCCTTTCGGCTTAATAATCATATACTTTTTTCACCAAAAATTATTAATTATTTACAACATTTATTTATGTTCGGCTTGTGGTTCGCGAATCGGCTCGGGTTGAAATTATTTTTCAGTGATCTCGTGAAGCTAGGTAAGCTCGTTAGGCTAGCCAAGCTTGTTAGGCTCAGTGAGCCAGACTTTTTTCTACTCGACAAGCTCGTTTTTCATCTCTATACACCATATAGTCATTCCATCAATCAACAAGGAAAAAATTACTCAGAAAAATAGATGCCAGGAAATGGAAACTTCTTTGGATGTCATGAGCAGTGTGAACATCTAGTCATCCATTCATTTGTTATGAAGAACTTCATAGTGGGCATGCGTTATTTGATACTCCATCCCGTGCGTGCCGCTAGCCTCTCCGTGCGTGCGTGCTTGTGCCCTGGGTCTTCTCCTGCGCACACATCTTGATGTGTTAGCCTGCCTGTGGCTATCTCGTGCGCGCACTGCCTGTTGCTGCGAGTTGTTTCCTGTGTGCGCCCCACATGCTGACTTGAGCGCCTTTCTTGAGCCATGGCCCGGCCATGTCCCTCCATTGTGTGTCATCCTCCCTCTTCATGTGCACCATCCCGATTCTAGGAATCTGTAGATTCTTTCCTACAAAATAAACATATGTTTTAGTGAAAGAATTCAATTGATCACTTACCTTAGTTTTAGCTGGACTCTTCAGATTCTGGGACATCCTTTTTCTCTCAAGTGATTGGAGATTTGTCCACAAATCTAGAAAGTCAGCTTCGGGTACTCCTTTACTTTGGATGGCAGTTATCTTGGCCTTGTCAAAGGGAGTACCTATAGAAGGAACAAAGTCCATAATATGAAAGCTCGGCCATGGACTTGCTATAACGACGATTTTTCCAATAAGATATTGTTCGCTCTGGGCATTGGATCGTATCTCAATATCCTGTGATGACCCGAATGTGTAAGCATGAGCACGCTTGTGGGGCAAACCTCGGGACATACGTCGAGTGTAGGCGAATTCTGGACTCGAGTATAGACAAATCTTGAGTCGTAAAAAGGGGGTCTTCACAATCCCACATCGCTTGGGGAGGTATATAAAAAGGAAACATATGTAAGGAAACTCTCCCAAGATAGTAACACACGTTTTGAAGCATAATTAACAACGGATCCCATAAGAACTTCGAAGTTAAGAGTGCTTCGGCGAGAGCAGTGTTAGGTGATCACCTGAGAAGTCCTCGCCAAACAATCCGTGAGGGGAGAATATTGAGGTACGATCTAATCCTCAGAACGAACAATATCTTACTGGGAAAATGGATCGTTATAAATGGTATCAGAGTTTGTACCTAACCAGAAATGTGGCCAATGAGGATGTTGGGCCATCGAAGGGTGTGATTGTGATGACCCGAATGTATACGTATGAGCACGACTGCGGGACAAACTTCAGGACCTAAAAAGGGCTTCGTCACAATCCTACATCGCTTGGAGAGATATATGAAAATGAAACATATGTAAGGAAACCCTCCCAAGATAGTAAGACGTATTTTGGAGCACAATTGACAATGAATCTCATAAGAACTCCGAAGTTAAGAGTGTTCCGACGAGAGTAGTACTATGTTGGTTGACCTACTGGAAAATACTCGCCAAACAAATCAATGAGAGGAGGATATTGAGCTACGCTCAAATTCCCAGAGCAGACAATATCTTACTGGAAAAAAAGGGCATTATATATCCTCTCACTCAATTCGGTTTTTCTCGACTGAAAACCCTCTCAACACAACGTTTTCCTTGCGAAGAGAA
>CM039525.1:15709455-15803772 GCA_022433055.1 Begonia peltatifolia | reverse complement strand
TTTAAACATTGAATTACTGGATAATGAACAAAAACACACTTCAAGCAAATTTTTGAACAATATAAATCTGAACATCAGGGGCCGACAAAATTTATTTCGAACATTTTTTAATATACCCGGTGAATTAGTGATGGGCCATCAAATTCAGAGCAAATAGAACCAAATTTTTTTAAAATTTTATCGCAGGATATTACGAGGAGATAATTTAAAAAATTTTATAATTTTAAAACATTTTTATAATTTTAATAATATTTTATAAAATAAATGTAAAAATTATAATAAATTGTATAAGAGTTGAAAAATCACAAAATTTTCTAGATTATCTTTTAATAATAAGTTGAATATGTGATAAAAATTTTAAAAAATTTAATACTATTTGTTATTTTTTTTTATCAAGAACAGATATATTATCCTGGGACCTAGTATGAGGGGTTACCACCCCCAATTTTATTAGGCATTGAGATCAGGGCCGTTTTTAGAGATTTGCCACCCAATGTCGAGATCTAGACCCAAAAAAGTTTATTTAGAATGTTTTTTTTATATTTTGAGATTTAGATCGTTTAAAAATTTATTTAAACATGATCTTTGTTCAATACATCATATACTCCTGAGTGAAAATTGAATATTATCAAATATTTTATTTGTTGAATTACAGCTTACACCTTCATTTTTTGAGCCATTTACCTATTAGGAGGTTTAGGTAAAACCGGACATGAACCATGGTTATGATCCCCTGTTCAGTATGGTTTTGTCGACCATGGTTTCTCGTTCCGATTCCAAATTGTCAATACAGGTGGTTCATAGTTTTAGAGGTCAAAAACTGTGAAAACCAAATCAGATATATAACTTTTTCTTTAAAAAGTGTTTTAACTCAATTTGTTAGACTGTTTCTAACCTCATTTCAGATTTTCTCTTCTCTCACTAGAGTTCGGAATTATTAGAGTAGATCTAACAACAATTGAAATCGGGATAGGAATTTGTAGAATCATCGCTCCTCTACTGTGACAAAAACTTGTCGTATCTTGTGAACTTACTTAATTGGTAGGATTGTCAGCCGTAAAACTCTATAAATCGAGAAGCACTTCTAACAGCGGGGTCATATCTGTGGTATTATTCCTCCGAAAAAGTAAAATCGAACAGCTTTTCCAAAGGAAGGCACACTGAGTTTGGATCTGGGTCAGATTTATTGTGGCTCAAATTTATCTTCTGATGAACTTCGAATCTCAATCCTTCGTGGGTTTGGATTTCTTTTGAAGACCAGGTTTTCTTTCTTCCGAGATTTATGGAATTTAATTGATGATTTCTTTATGTTTTCTTTGCTTTTGATATAGATCAGGTTTTATCTACATACAAAATTTCGCTTTCCTGTGAGATTTACGGGATTAGCTAATGGATTATTTAGGTTTCTTGATATGTTTAGGTTTTCTCATAGCTCGAATTCTCTTTTATGAGCTAATCGGTGTGAATAGGTTAATTTAATGATGGGAGAATAGCAGAGTTTTATGGAGAAAGTATAGGTTTGATTAAATTCATCAAAGCTTGATCATCAACTGTAAAAGAACCTTCTGTTTGATCATTATGAATGAATTGTTTTGGAAATGGAAGTGAGCTATTGATGATTTTTCAGATGCATAAAATCAAATTGCTGGAGTCAAGTTTGATGAATATCAGATTACAAAAATGTGTAATAAGGAAGATCAATGTCTGTTGCTGAAGAGAAACGTGAACTGAAGATGAAGCTGTAAACAAAAATTAAGTTTGTTTAACTTGACACTCTTGAAACTTGTCTGGCATGATAAATTACCAACCATTTGAAAAACTGAAGCTTATTACTAGATAATAATTTATCTATTTCGAAACATTCTTTCTCAGATGGTGCTCAATTTTTGTTTTTTTTTTACACTAGATATACCGAGATTCGAACTTCGAATCTCTTGTTCGGATATCAGGATGAATTACTAACAATTTCAAAAGATTAAGTTTTTGGGTTAAGAATAATCATTTATCAATTTATAGACAATACAGATGAATTTAATTTCGTTTGTTTTTCAACCGTTGTTTACTACTATCTCGTTCTTGTTTATGAGCTATAGAATCGAAAATTAGAGTTCAAACCGGGAAATTTGAAAATAATCCAACTTCAAATAGACCTATTGATCTGTTGGGACTCTACTTACAGCTTCACAAGGCATTCACAGTATTGTTTATTTGGATAGTGAAACTACTCTCTGCCTAATTTCATCTCAGAATTCAATTTGTTCTGTTGTTATTGTAGCAATTGCGAAAGTCGATTATGGATTCCGAGATCGTCGAGCATAATGGTGGTTGCCACTGCCGGAAAGTCAGATGGCGGGTCAAAGCAGCCCGGAGCGTAGTAGCTTGGGAGTGCAACTGTTCCAACTGCTCTATGAGAGGAAACACGCACTTCATCGTACCGTCCGAAAAATTTGAGCTTCTGGAAGATTCCAAAAGCTATCTCACAACCTACACCTTTGGCACTCACACAGCAAAACACACATTTTGCAAGGTCTGCGGCATAACCTCGTTCTATCATCCGCGCTCAAACCCTGATGGCATTGGAGTTACCGTCCGATGCGTTGATCCGGGAACATTGACCCATGTAGAGATCAAGAAATTCGATGGGAAAAATTGGGAGAGTTCGTATGAACAGAGTGGTATTGCTTCCCAATCCAAGGCTCTAAATCTCTAAAAATTGAAGGTTAGTCTTTGTTCCTTCAACTGAGTACGAGTTTATGTAATAATGAATTGGGCCAAAAGGTTCAACTTTAGGCACTTGACAAGGGCTCTGTTCTTTCAATATATTATTATGAATAAGGAAATAGTTGTATTACATGCAAAATATAGTGTAAGGTTTTTGCTCGATGTTAGAGTTTGGGCTCATACAGTAGTACATTTTGTTCATAGCCATCCATACTGTATGGTTGTAATGTTTTTTGGCAAGTGAGTATTCGTCATCATAGCATGTATGCTTATGTTATGGTAGAGATTGTGCATATTGTTATTTATGGAAAGAGACATGATAACACGTAATCTCCTTTGTCGTCAATGAATGAAAAGTTTTTTACCTACAATCTTCGTTATGATCATTATGCCCTATGACGCTATTTTCAATTAGTGTCTCTCAGACACGAGCTATTTGCTCGTTAAACCCAAAGTCTACTCTAACATACATTGTGGGCAACCGATGCTGTAAGCACGCATCTTAAGTTGACTCGTATTCATGAGACAACAACAAAGTTCGCGAAGTCTCTTTGCAGTCCCTCAAAAAGTAGAATTGTGCTCATTATTCAACCCAAGGTGGACATTGGCCTAACTCTGTTTGACCCATCTTTACGTTAGAATTTAATTTTAAATGAAAGGTCAGGTTGCGGGCTTAATCTAATGAGCCTACTCAATTTCAGTCTAGACTTGTCAAATCTGGCCTTGGCCAGACTTGGACCTGATTTTCCAGAACCAGGTCAGCTTGAAATGCTCCACCGAGTCTAGGCTTCATTATTTACTTGGGGATAGTTCAATAGTTAAGGCTTGATTATAATAGAATTCTAAAGCCGAGATCTCTCGCATGTACATCAAACGTTGGTCGAGGTCTGCACGAATTAAATTTTACATATAACACTTGGTCATAAAAGAACGGGTATCGACTCATTAATGTTATGATTTCATCCCTTCACGTTTACGTGGCATCAGATGTACATATTTTAATTTTCGAACGAGATAATTTTTAAACCATCCAAAGATTTGAAATTTCGATCTCGTTTTCTTGTTCCAACTTCAAAGAAAATATCGTTATCGTCCTCGTCTTCGTCATTTTCACCAAAATACGGTCTCTATGTAGTCAATCAAGCCAAAAATGCAAAACCAAAATAAGATGCTGGACATGGGTGTAGATGGGTGAGTTCTACACCTAATAAAGAATTAGAATCGGTGATTACGGATGACCATATCACTTAATTTTATTAAAACTTTGGTTTGATCGGCTTTCGTTTTCTTCTCTCTCTATTCTTCTTTTGAAAGCCGACAAATGAGTTTAGAGAGAGAAATCATGATCATCGAAGAGAGAGAGTGAGAAATTACGTTTTTTCAATTACATATTTAAATATGAACAATGTTATCTTTCCTCGTTTATTCAATTATCTTAAAATATTGTAGATGTGTTAAACATTGTTTTGCTGAGTTAATAATATAAAATAATATTTACTCGTTTAGAAATATGAGTGACCCACGTGATAATTTTAATAAAATTTTTAAATTAAAAATATTATCAAATTAAAATTTAGAAATTATTAAATCCATTTATTTAGAAAATATATTTTTTAAAAGGAGAAAATTTGGAAATAAAGAATGTCATTAGAAAGTTCTTCATTTAAGAAAGACTGCTCGGAGTCGGAGAAGAAGCATCCTTCCCGCACTTTATATATTTCACCTCGCCCCGTCACCAGAGCTTCACAAAATTAAAAATGGCCGCCGTTCAACTCCTTCCCAGCGAGTACGGCTATGTCTTTCTCGTTCTTGTTCTCTATGTCTTTCTCAATAAATGGATGGGTTTCCAAGTCGGCAAAGCTCGTGGAAAGTACGCCTTCGTATCTGTTTTGCTTCCATTCCCTCCTCCGACTTCGATTAGGTTTTCTGCAATTAGATTCTAGTTTTTCCGCCGCAGGTACAAGGTCTTTTATCCTATAATGTATGCCTCCGAAGCTGAGAACAAAGACGCGAAGCTCTTCAACTGCGTTCAGTTTTATTTCACTCCTCAATTTTGTGTTTCTTGAGTTGATTGATTAATTGATTGATTCGAAATTCCGTGTGCTGTTTGGTTCCGATTCAGAGAGGACACCAGAACCCGCTAGAATTGATGCCTATGTTCTTCTTGCTCATGGTTTTGGGAGGCATTAAGCATCCATTTGTTTGTTCTTGCTTCGGAATTCTCTTCGTCGTCCTTCGCTATTTCTACTTCACTGGCTATGCTACTGGAAATCCAGAAAACCGTGGCAGATTCGGGTTTGTTCTTTAATTCAGTACTGTTTTTACTTGAATTTGTTACCAAATTGTTCGTGTTTAAATTCTAAATTTAGGATTAAAGAGATTAATCAAACATTTTATTGGAGGAAAAATAAAAGATACCTTATTTTGAATGTGAAGTAAAATAACCTAAATGACCATTGCAATAGCTTTTACCTGGTCGGGTCAGTTGTGTTCGTTTCGACCTTGAAATAGATTGAACTGGCCAGTGGCCACTTAAAGAGAGCTGAAACTGAACCAAGGCAATAGAAGACAGAGTACGACTAGGCCGGAATGTTTTATTTACAAGGTCCATTGGGGGCTGGGCCCAGGGCCTATCTTCCCACAGACGAGCTGGCCGACTCTGCAAGCATGCTTTTTAAGGTGATTTATAGAGTGTCACACCGTTGAGCTAAAATTTACTAGGCTGGCTCACCGATTGACTTGAGGCCCCTTGCTCGAGGGCTCAGGCCTTGGTCCACCACAAAGCTGGTCAGGCTTAATTAGTGTCTTGTTTCAACAGTTTAAGCCAAAGTTGGATAGAAAAATTGAACCAAAATCTTTTTTTTTTTTTTTTCAAGGTGAACAATGACTTTATAGTTTGGGCTCTGGTCCGGGCCATCAAATTGGTTCGGTTTTTTATTTTATGAGCCGAAACTGAAAATATACTTATTTTTCAAATTTGGAAGGGAAGTCAATTTTCAATCTTCTCAAAAACTAATTGAACTGACCAATTACCTCTGTTCGCTCAGGTTTCATTGGGCCGGACCACTTTACATCCATTTTTACCATTTCCTCTGCATTTGTTATGGAAGCTTGTTTGTGAGTAAGAGTTGAATTCACAGGCCTCGATGTAATTGTTACCACTCCCCATTTGATCATATATGCATATCTACATTCTGCTAGACTTGGTTGAATTAGCTGTTTTTTCCCGAAGTGTAATTTTAAAAAAACTGTGCATTTTGATAGTAACACTCATTCGCCTAAAATACGATAAATATGAAAATTTCTATTGTCACAGCGCATGTTTTTGTAAAATGAGTCTCACGAAATTCTTCGCAGTGTAAATAAGAGGGTAAGTTACTTAAGAACATGCGTGTCACACAACTCGGAAAAGGTGTTCTTAAATTTTACATTAGGACATCCTATTTACTTTTTATTCATTTCTTAATAGAATAACAATGATATATTAAAATAACACAAACAGAATGCGAAACACGAGTCACATTGACATCGAAATTTAGAAGATAAACCTAATATCAAATTTAGGGGTATGTGAAATTTTATGCCCCTTGAGCTATCATTTGAAGCAGAAGCAGTACATAATTATGGAAAGAATCAAATCCAGAATGGAAAACTCACCACCTATCACTCTTCCTGTCACATTAGACAAACTCCACGCTCGCTGACTGATGTGCAGTGAATATATTTTGGATTTGCCAAAACAGTTTTACAAAATAAATAGTGCAGTTTCAACTTTTATTGGAAGTACTTCCAATGTTCCAGAAGCTCAAGTCAAATGGCCTCACACAGCCTAAAAAGAAGATTCCAACAGAAAAGAATAAACAAAAAAAAAACAAGTGAGAAGGTGGATTTCTTTACCTTATTTGCAGAAACAATCAATCTCACTTCTTCAGCAACGAAGCACTGCATTGTGCCATTATCTTTGAAGCCCGGGTGATTGAATCTGTCATGTAAAAATTTTCGACCGCGCTCCCAAAAGGTGCAGTCAAGTCCATCTTATTGGTGCACTTGGGCTTTACGGATGACGAAAATGTAGCCGGCTCCCTCTCGTCCGTTCGCAATAGATTTGGTGCAACGATTCTCATGCGCGATCGGATGGCCTCTAGCGAATCATATGGCAACCTCACTCCTGCCACCTCGGAAAGAGCTCGAATGATCTTCCAATCATCTCTGGCATCCCCAACAGTAGGCACTGCAGGCAATGTTAGCTGAGTGCAACCCTCTGTGTTCTCATAGGTTCCTTCCTTCTCACTAAAAGCTGCGGCGGGAAGAATGACATTAGCACGATAAACACACTTATCCCCATGATGCCCTTGATATACGACAAAGGCGTCAGGCGAAATTTTTTCCACGTCAATATCGTCGGCTCCCATTAAATACAAAAACTTGGCCTTTTCAATGCTGTTTTCGGACTCTGGCACAAGTCCAAGGTCAAGAGCTGCTGCTTGGGCTGCGTTAAGAAGCAAAACGTTAAAACCATTCCAATCAGGTCTCACAACATTAGCATTTTTGGTGACGGTTTCGACAGCTGAGAAGACTGCATCTTTGTCGTTCCTTTCAAAAAGACCAGCTCCGACTATAATGACTGGGTTTTTGGCATTTGAAAGAGCTGAACAGAAGGGGTGTCGACCCTCTGCAATCTCAAGAAGCGTCTGAGGCCCTGTCCCAAGATGCTGGTGATCGTAATTGAAATCCGTTGGAGGGCCAACATAACCCACCTTAGCTCCACTTGCTCGAACAGTTTTTTGTATCCTTGCATTAACCATCGCTGCTTCTACCCTAGGCTGATAATTCCATCAGCATATTGTAAGGTGACATCCAAAAAAGAATTATATCAGCCAATTCAACACAAAAAAAAAAAAAAATTAAACAGCAACAGTACCACAACACAAGTGAAAAGGACTAATAATCAAAACTCCCACCACCTGACCTAATTATGCATCTACCAACTATATGGAAAACCAGCTAGAAAGCACGGACGCTACAGAAATGGTGGTGTCACTGTTAGACATGTGTTGCACCGACAAACATGTATTTAACATGGCACATGGTGAGTTGAATTTTTTTTTCTCTTTCTGACAATATTGTTCACAGTTTTACTGTCCCAAGAGTGTTTGTGTCACAATTCTTAAGAAATTAGTTCGTCAAAGTGTCTGTACTTCTTAGGTCACCAACATAAACCAAAAAAATACTGAAATAAAGGTCAGTACATTACCTGAGTACCAACCAAAAGGAAAACGTCTGCCTTCTCAAGACTGGCAATGCCAGTATTCATAAGATATCCGGATCGAAGATCCGCATCAGGATGTGAACCATTTCCTTCACACCCCACATTGTTGGAGCCCAATTTGTTTAAGAAATCTTTCAGAGCCATCATAGACTCTGCATCAGAGAGCTTACCAGCAACTCCAACAATTTCCTCTGGTTTAACTTGATGAGCAATATCCGCAACTACAGCGAGAGCATCACGCCAGCTAACACCCTTAAAGCGTCCATCAGCACCACGTATCATCGGATCATTTAATCTTTGCCTCTTTAGGCCATCATAACAAAAACGTGTTTTATCTGATATCCATTCCTCATTAATGTCCTACAACAGACCAGTAATGGACTGTAAGAATAAACTGTACATCAATCGCATATATTCTCAGACTAATAGTTAGTTCTTAAACAGTTACACATTAGATGATTGACAAGGCCAGGTTGGTAGTGGTATAAGAGCGGATTACAGTATCCAAATTGCAATTTTTAGGATAAGTGTGAGAATAAAATAAATACAAATGTAGGCATTCACATCTCAGCAGACTTCAAGCCATAAAAAGTTTTATCCGAAACAAAAGAATATTCTGGGATAATAAAGGCCCCAAGTAATACGAACAAAAAATTACTATGCTATGAAGGCTTACCATAAAAAATATTCACACTGATAGAAAGTAGAAATCCAATTAATGGACCTCTCTTACAACCAATAAAGAAACTCTCAATTAGACCCACAGTTTTATTAATTTACAATACTAATAAAGGAGACGATACTATCAAGCTTTACAAAATCAAAACACCTCAACACCTCAACCCCTATAAAATAAATCACAAAAGGCAGAAGCTACAGATATGTTAGCTTTCTAAATTATTAATCAGAGCAGACCACGCAGATAACTTAAATCCCTTGACCAGACTAAACAATCCTAATGCTTCGCACGAATATCCTCCTAAAATTCCAAAAGTCAAGACAATGCCCATCTTTCAAATCCTTAAGTTTTAGCTGAAGACTTTACCTTCCAAACAAGATTGGAAATATTTTCCAGCCTATAAAGATTCCAGATTAACTTGGTACACGAGATTTTGACAAATAAATCAGGACCTTAACATCCACTGACATCCAATGCCTTTGGTGGATTACACAATTTCTACAAAAAATACTTTCAAAAGAAATAACCACAATTGACAATTTACAAGTAGCGGCATCCTGCTATTAAGACTTCTGAATTCAAGCGGCTTCAAGGCTCCTTTAAATCATAAGAATTTCTAACTTAGTGAACCAGGAAATTCAGCACTGAAAGCATCACATTGAAATTCGACAGCAAATAAAATGTGGAGTCCCACAGACTAATACTGGAAAACATCCTTTTTATTAAAAATACAATACAGGAAATTGAGATGGTTTAATTTTCAATGAAATTTATTAAAAAGGAAAGAATAAATAATAAGCATGACATTGCACATAAAGGCAGGAAGTCGATGCTCAACCAAACAAAGCACAAACAAAAAGAAAAAAAGACCAATCAGGAAGCTGGTCTAAATAGAATTTGGATACATAAATTTACCTCATTTAACCGAGGCAGAATGCGCATAACCTCTGGACCTCTACTATCAATGCGGATGTTGGATCCAACAGCATCAGTGACGTCAATGCTCTCTGTTCCTTTCAACTCCCAATTTCTGGCTTTGAAAGCAAAAGGTTTAGAGGTAAGGGCTCCTACAGGACAGATATCGATCACATTTCCAGAAAGCTCACTAGTCATGAGCTTTTCAACATAGGTCCCGATTTCCTCGCCACTTCCACGACCTAAGATGCCAAGATCCTGAACTCCAGCAACCTCTGTAGCAAACCTGACACACCTGTAGGAGCAAAAAAGTTCTATTCAGAAGCTTCAACTGGATAAAGGAAGTACAACAAGAATACGTGAGCCCCAACCAAATGAAACTGAAATGAGTCCGATAGTAACCAAGTTTCATGTTTATGCCAAACAATAATCAGAAAAGTTACAGAAACCTATTAGTGGCATACTAAACAAAAACGGTAAAAGGTGAAAGTATAAGCCTCAATACTACACCCCATATTCATCAGAGAAAATATAGCGAAATTCCCGAGGACATCCATTTTAAACCAGATATGACGTCAGAAATTCATAGTTCACCTTAGCTTTTATATCTCTTCAAACAAACCTTTGCGCGAAGGAAAGAGATACTTCATAATCATAGAAATAAATTTCAATTTTTGTCATTATTAAAACATTTGATTACTTATGAAGAAAGCCAACATATAGAAAAAAGAATATAAAATACTAATTCCAGTGACTGGCTACTCAAAATCGATAGTAAAATAAAAGCAAAAAAACAAATATCAATACAATTGGAGGAAATGACAAAAAAGAAATTATAAGCACTGAACCAAACTGTAGAAAAAATATGAAGCTACTCAATTTTAGCAGCAAAATAAACGTCTTGTATCAAAATGTCAATCAGCCGAGCATATGAACCCAAAAAAAACCTTTTATGAGGGAAAAACTGTCATCATAGAGTGTTTTTTTTTCATAATCAAATCAGATTTTATATTATTTCCACATAACTTGATGAAGAAAAATATGCAAACATAGTGAAATGAATCAGTACATTAAACATATAAAAGTTACCAATAAGTGATTTAAAACTGATTCCACTGATAATTCTAAAAGAAGAATATATGATACTCATATATGGAAAATCCACCAAACACTCTTTTAGAGCTTCAACGAGCAAAAAATTAATAACTGATGCATAAACCTGACCTGGTACATTGGATACAACGAGTCATTACAGTTTTCACCAGAGGACCCAGATTCTTGTCTACCACAGATCTCTTCACTTCAGTAAACCGCCCACGATCAGATCCAAATGCCATAGATTGATCTTGAAGATCACACTCTCCGCCTTGGTCACAAATTGGACAATCTAATGGATGATTCATCAATAAAAATTCCATGACCCCTTCTCGAGCTTTTTTAGCCAATGGCGTGTCAGTTTTAATCTTCATTCCTACACAGTAAAATTCAGAAGGATTAGCATGCCGTGCTCACAACATGAACAGCATATTAATCAGAGAACATTATCACGTGGAAAGTCATACTTTGACAGCACTATACATGCCCACATATCTCATCGCTATTTTCATGAATTTTCAAAGAAAGAAAAACAAAGAAAGAATGCAACAGACAACGCCAAAAATCTCCACTAAAATGAAAGCAAAGATATTGCCGCTGGACTTAAATAACTTCGTAATCAGCAAAAATTTACTATAGCCAGAAACCAAATTCAATTGTATAGCCAATAGTAAAGACGACGAAGAAGAAAATATATAAATACTGTATAAGAAAAGAATGAATAAAACCTCATACTAAACAATCATCTCCCCAAACAACCGTTGGACGAATTTTTCGACAATTACAAATATTATAACTTTAACCAAACTTAATCAACTCATAGTAAGAGACAGATAGAAGTAAAAGCATAGAAATATCCTACCAGGAAGAGCAGGCATGGCGCAAGAAGCAACGGGCTTGGGGGACTTCTCGACCTCGACAAGACACATTCGACAATTACCGGCGATGGAGAGCCGACTATGGTAGCAAAATCTCGGAATATCAACACCAGCAACCTCGCAAGCTTGGAGAACTGTCATGCCCTTCGGAATTTTAACCGCGTATCCATCCACGAAGACTTCGATGGCGTCTTCCGGATTCGGAAAGTGAATCCGTGCGTTACCAACCGGGGTCCGAGGAGGGAGATTAAAATTCGGATCCGGCTGGACCTCGGCAGCCGCGACTTCGGGCTTCTGAAGCTCCGGTGTGGTGACTATGGCTCGGAGATGAAGTGGGTTTCTAGGGCATGAGGAATTGAGGAGTTTGGAAGCGGGTCTGATGGCTCGTGAAGCTAATAAACCCAGCCCCATTTCTAATCTTCTTATTTCTGAATTGAACTGATCTCTGCGGACCGTTTGGAGATCTCTGAGCTCCGGAGTGACAGCAGGAATCGAACGACGAAGTCGAACTGGAGCGAGGAACTCCGCAGGAAAAAAAAAACTGGAGAGCAGGTGCCTCGAGGCCCAGATTCTATGTTTATGGAACTAGGCCCGTCAATATATCCATATAATGTTTTATTTTAATTTATAAATGACAAAATATAATTTATTTATTTTTAAATAAAACTATATCTTTACATTTTGGTCGTTAAAAGAATAATTCATGTCTCGATAAATTTCGTCAAATATATTGCAGTCTTTTGACTCACTCTGTTTACATTGAATCTTTCAATTTTTCAATCTGATGTCAGCTGAACTATTTTTAAAATTTTAAAACTAATTAATTGTGCTGAAAATCGAGTAAATCAAAGTGATCAAGATATATTTAATCAACAAATATGAGTGAAAACACGAAACATTTAACGACAACGTGAGTCGTTGTGCTAACGACCCAAGTACGATAATAGTTTTATTCACAAAAATAATTTGTGATAAAAGTTGCACATGACTCCTAAAATTAATAAACGTATTTTACCCAATCATAATTTTTCTTTAATTGACATTTTTTATTGATAAATTATTAACCATCTCAAAAATTTTAATTTTTATAATGAAATTAATTTAATCATATATATTTTTTAATATTTTCTTCCCTTGTGTAAGCTAATTTTTCTTTTGTTAATACTTTTAATGTGATTTTTTAAAAGTTAAGATTATTTTTTAATTATGTCGAGATGCAAATTTGAGATATTTTGACTGTGTTACCAAGGTAGATTACTAAAAATTCAAGAGTTTAAACTTTTGGGTTGCAAATAATTTAAACCTTGAGTTTGTGGATTGTTGAGCTTAATCGTGAACTTTATTTTTAAACAGCGTAAATCTCAAATTTTAAAATTTGTTCAAATTAAATTTTAACGTCTCAAATTTGAAGAATTATTTTTCCCAACTTGAAACCCTAATTTAAAAATTTTAAAATATTTTCCAAACAAGTTTATCATATTAGATTTAATTCGAGCGTTATAATCTTAATTTCAAAACATTTAAAAATCTTGAATGAAATCATTATATGTGCGAAAGTTTTTAAAACAACCTTCAAACATTAAATTGCTTAGTCAAAATTGAAAATAATTGCAACATTTAAACGATTCATAAAACTTTATTAACAATAAATTCAACATAATTTATTCAAAGCTTCAAATAAAATATAAAATATCTTCGGAAACTGAAATATACTAAATTTAGATTCTTTGCTTCGATCCAAAAATATTTTCTTCTTTTATATGATCGCTTGTCTCTAAAAAATTCTCAATCATACTCATTTTTTTTTTCAGATAAAAACTCATCTACAACATAAAACTACAAACTATGAGAATAATTCAGTAAGCGAAAATGCATGCATGTATAAAATTAATATTATGTTTTATAGAATACCAACTTAACAGTTACATACTAGTAGGAATTCATTTTTTAATTTTCGTTCAGACTTAGTCATCTCATTTTTGTTCAGGTTTTGTCATTTTATTTTCGTTCAGGCATAGTCATCTCATTGTCGTTCAGGCGTAACTACCTCATTTTCGTTCAATCTTAGTCATCTCATTGTCGTTCATGTTTTGTTATTGCATATTTTTCGTCAATTCCATCATATTCATATATATATATATAATGTCTTATCAAATTTTATCTTTTTAAAACAATACTATGTCAATGCCTCAACATGCGCGTTCAACTCAAATACCATAATTGAATATATATATATATATATATAATTGTGGTTTAGGGTCATAATCAAATCGTTGAAAATTTAGTGTTTCACTTACCTAAATTCTGAGATGTTAGGGTTATAAGATTTTTTCAAGATTCCAAATAATATTTTAACTAAATAAAATATTAATATCAAATTTCAACTTAAATTAATCCAATTTTAGAAAAATTTAAGTAGAAATTTTTTACCGGTTTATTTTTAGATCGGTTTGGTCACATTAAGATCATTTCAGATAATTTTTTATCTAATTTTGACAGTCCGAAAGTAATCTGGTTTGGTCTGGGCAATTCTAGTCAAAATTGAGGTTGAATCCAATTCAATTGGATCAGATTTGGTTTGGTTAGATTGATTTTTGTTATGCTGGACCTGCTAGGTTTGCTGGGCTAGTTCGGTTGGACCGCTTTTAAGTGAACCGAGTGGCTTGGTTAACTGGTTCATGAGTTGAGGCTAAAAACTCGTTCCTCCTCTTTCTTCTTCTTTGTCGTACACCTGAACACACAAAGAGTGTGTCTCTCTCTTTGGTCGAAGCTGCTGCATGTCGAAGGAAGATTTTTTCGAGTTGTTTGTCGTGTCAGAGAAGGTTTGTCAAAGAGCTCGACTTCTCTGGCAGGGTTGCAACCTTCTTGGTCAGAGCTCTTGCTGCATTTGGAGGCGAAGTGGTAGTCGGAGGCTGAGTGGTAGTCGGAGACAGAGGTAATAGTTTTTTGAATGTAGAACTCAAGAGAGAGAGAGAGTTATGTTGTGTTTTCCTCATTCACATAACCTCCCTACTTATAGGAGAGAGTTCATAACAACCTCTTCCCAAAATTTGAGATAAATCTGATTTTCAGCTACTAAGTCTAATTTTAATTTGGATTTTAGAGAAACTATCTATGGTTAGTGGTTATGAGGGATTAAATCGAATTTTATTTTGATTTCTAGATGATTTTTAGGCTGAAAATATCACATTTCTTATTTTCAATTGGTTTAGAATCGATATTCATGTGATTCTTAGAGTTTTAAAAATCAAATCATAGATTAGGTTTTGACTTTGAATTGATTTGAGAATTTTAAAATTTGAATTCAAGATTAAAACTCTTAAACTGTTATATAAACTCTAAATTTTTCTAACAAAATGAACATTGAACTTTGCATTGTAAATAAATAAAATTCTATGTAATTATGTTATTATCGTAACAAAATTGAATCAATACTTTAATATTTTTACTTTAAAAATTACAAAAAAACAAGGAACAAAACCTACCAAAATCCGCTCCAATAAGCTTAAACCAACTAAATTGACCCTAAACCAAATCCTAATCGACTTAAACCAAGTTTAATTGAAACCAAATAAGAACAAAACTAAAAAAATTAAAAAATTCGATTCGAGATTCATTTTGTACAGAGTGCAAAGTTGGAGGCTCAATTAGTTAAAAAAATTAAAATTTAAGTTGAACTAATTCAAATTGAACTTTCAAAATTCAGTACTTAATTTATAACTTACTCTATTCGTTAACGTTTATTACCTAGCAACCAAGAATTAGTGAGAGCAACCAACTGAAAGTTAAGCTTACTCCTGTGCTTTTAGATCAACTCATGACCTAAAAAAATATGTTCTTTTAACTCTTTTAACGTATAGAGGGAGAAAATGCAAGGATACCAAGCGCGTCTTAAGTAGGAGAGCCTC
Organism: Begonia peltatifolia; assembly: GCA_022433055.1. Taxonomy (NCBI): domain Eukaryota; kingdom Viridiplantae; phylum Streptophyta; class Magnoliopsida; order Cucurbitales; family Begoniaceae; genus Begonia; species Begonia peltatifolia. The sequence continues at coordinate 15,788,307 of CM039525.1, read as the reverse complement.
CAAAACACTTGGGATTGGGAGTCAACCATCGACTCTTGAGATTAAGGCTGGGAGTCAGTTCGGATAAAATTGAAAATCGAACCAAAATTTTGGTTCGGTTAATTGAAAATGAAAATCAAATTTGGAACCGAACCGATAAAAACCAAAAACCAATTTCGATTCCATTTTCAGTTCTTTCTTTCCAAAATTAATAAAAAGCAAATCGGATCGAATTTATAATATTTATATAAAATTTTAAATTTATTTATTGAAAATTATAAATTATAGATCTAAACCGGTCAAAACCGAATTTAAACCGAACATAATCGGCACAAAAATCCAAATTTAAACCGATAAAATCGAGAATAGAAACCGAACCGAGGCGAACCAAAAACCAATCGAAAGCTAACATTAATCGATTCTACCCCTACTCGAGATTATATGATAATAAGGACTTTTAAATTTGCAATTTAATTTATTCATCCTTCTCTTTCTCATTTTTACCTACGTTGCTAGAAGAAGTATATTAAAATATTTAAATAAAATTAAGCTTGAATGAAAAGTATATGCAGGAAATGTATATTCACTTGTTTATATAGCCATTAGAAGCTTCAAGAAATGAGAACACCGTTACATGTGTTGCCACGTACACATTAAACCATTATCATATATTACCAATATTGCCACCTAAACACATTTAAACTTTATCACATATTATCTTGTTACGTTATAATGTCATGCCACATGTCACGTTTGACTCTCTCTTATTTGTAACTACTTCAAGTCATGTATTGGATAGTTGGTATGAGGTGGCATGACATTGTGACTTATATTAAATAATTCTTTAAAATTCATTTTGAAAAATTAATTATAAAAATTTATCAGTTCTACGATGAATTTGTGATATATGCATAAAAAATAATTATAATTGATTATAAATAATATAATATTTATTGTAAATAATAAATGACACAATAAAATCAACCAATAGATGAATTACATGTAGATTTTTTATTTTTTTTTAAGCTGTTTCTCCAATAGACGAATCACTATAAATAGATCTACGCGATACGTTTGGTCATTGTCTTCATATCCGTTTATCTCGTGTCAATTTTTGCAGGAGATCAAGAAGAATGTCTAGACTGCTTGATTATTTGAATTCTCAAGAAGGTTACTTCACAGTTTGATTCTTCTTCGATTCTCCTTTTTTCTTTTTCGTGAAATTGTCGCTGCGGATAGATTCTGACTTGTGTTTGTATATAATCATCATCAAATACTGGGAAAAGGATCTGTATATGTGCAATCGCAACGCTGCGCAGGTGCATGAAAGAGAAAGAGGAAGAAGAGATTATGCCCGCTCCAAAAGGAAGGCAAGGTAGGGAATTAGACGCTTCTTCAGATGCCGACGACGTCGATTATGAATTGGAGCGAGTTAAGGACCGGATCGAATCGTCACGAGGAAGCCGATTCAATCTGCTTCAGAACGAGTTGCAGCTCGATTCGACTACTGATCGAAAATTTAGCCACGAAAGGCTTATCAATGGGATCAGAGATTTCTCCAATGCACTGGTTATTCATCCCGAAAACAGGTACGAACTACCTCTTGGGCGTTTCAATACAATTAAATTTCAAGAAATAGAAACTAAGATCGCGTCAAATGATTGAGAAACAGGGAAACAATTTTGGAAAAACAACAGAAATCCGTCGCCATTTCATTTGAAAAAACCGTTTAATCTGGAAACAACGACGCTCTAAATTTTGATTTTGGAGTTGGGAGGTAAGGAGGCGAAAGTCCCGCCAATTCCCTTCGTCGCGTCACACGTGGCGGTTGATTGAACGTTAGACTATCTGCTCATCATCACCTATGTCAAACTGATGGCTGGGAAACTCACAAATGGATGGCTCTGATTCGGAGAACTAGAGCATGATCACGAACCCTGGTTTACACTTGAACAACAAAATAACTCCACATTATTATAAACAATTAAAATAATATTCTTAGATTAATAAATTAGTGACATATAAATAATTTGCCAAGTATAAATTATACAGAAAAATTATTAAATTTACCATTAAATATCAATTACTCCTTCAAATTTTTTTCCTGGATGATCAATTAAATTATTTTACATGGTGTTGGTGTTGGTGTTAGTATTAGGTGATCTTGAATTTTTTTAATCTCAAAAGATAGTTTAAGAGATGAGAATTTTTCTCATACTTATAATTAATCAGTAACACACTCCACAACTGATATGAGATAACCTAACAATCTTTCTTTTAAACATCAGGTTTTAAGTTAGAGAGCTAACAACTCAGTTTCTTTTGATGGACTGAGATTTTGTTGTAAATTTGGTATTTGATACCACTGTTAAGTGATATTGAGTCTTATCAATCACAAAAGCTAATTTATATGGCTAAGTCGGTTGTGCCAAAGTTCTACAGCATTTTCATCGTCCACCGTATGGATTGTAGAATTCTCAATCTTCGTGTGCATCACATATAAAAAATAACAATTTTCTCCTCTTGTCACAATTAATGAGTCTTTGGTGATCTTCTATTTTCCATGCAACGATTCGACCCTACCCTCGAGGATCTGCGAATCGTGCGATCCGGCCACATACTAGTGAGATCCATGAACTGCCAGTTTGACCCACACACTAATAAGATCTGCGAAGTGTGCTCATGACCTTCTTTCTCCCTGGATGAGAAAGTTTCATGTCTTCCTCAACTCTCGAACTCTCGACCTCCAAGTACTTGTACCAAGAGCTACAAGAGCTAATACCACTTGAGCTTGCCACAATGATGACATTCAAAATTGGCGTATTTTCCTGACTTGTCTTGTCTTCTATTTCTGTTACCTGACCTTTGCTTTGACTCTTCTCCCTGTTTTCAGTCAATAAAATGTTTGACTCTGAAAAAGAACATGTTGACTTTTTTCTCATTTATTCGTTTAGAACACTATTCTTAACTGCATCTATAGCCAAAACACCATCTGGAATGGAGTTGGACAATGACGTTCTGAATGTCTTCAACAAGTGTGATAAAGTTCCGAGAAGTATCAATCCATGAACCTCTTCATCAAATTTAATCTTCATTCCAGTTAATTGATTTATAATCCTCTGAAATGTATTCAAGTGATTGGTCATTGTATTTCCATTCAGATACTTCAAACCTAGAAACTGCTAAATAACTTGTTGTTGCCGGTTTTCTGAGCATACAACTCTTTAAACTTTTTTCACAAGTTTTGAGTATTCTTTTCTTCACTGACATGGTTGAGGACGTTAATGCAACCACACACTTAAGGATGACACAATTATCATTTGATGTCAGATTTAGCTGTTGGTTTTGTACCAGCAAACACAGATAAATAATAGTCTTTCACATAGAGAATATCTTTCAGCTTCCCTTTCCACACATGATAGTTGGAGCCGTTCAATGTGACCACCTACTCGGGTTAAACAGCTCCCACAATCTATCTGAATAAATCTCCAAAATATTCTGAATAATTTTCGATCGATAACTCAGTCCCAAAATTTCAATACCAAAATTTCTTAACACCAACAGTAACAAAAAATTCCAAAAGAAAACAGTTCCTCTCTGCTCTGCGTTTTCGGTCATCGACAATGTCTTCTGGACGGAGTTATCGAGGCATCGGTTCTTTGTAGCAAATGGCAATCGGCTCTGTCCGTGGGCAGTTCTTCGCTAATAACTAGTCGGACCAGAGTAGCATCTCGGCTGTTCGACGTATTTCGAGTGAAAAATGCGGCGGCTTTTCCTTGGATGTTCTATCTGACGACTAACAGAGTCTGGGCTTTGTTTGATGCTCGGCGACAGCAATGGCGCCAGGGGTTAGGTCTCTGTTCTTCTTCGCGGACAGCGGCGGCACGACTGAAGGCTTCTTCTTTTCCTTATCTGTTCTCCGCAGCAAGAGCAACAACAAAAGTTATTTTTTCCAATTTCTTTTTCAAAAATTGCAATTTCACAAAAACTTGCAAACCTGTAAAATCGTTCGATGAATCAAAATTTGATTTTCAGAAACTTTCAACTTTGCTTTGATATTAATTGTTAAAAAACCAAACGAGAAATCAAAAAAGAAAGAAAAAAATAATGGACACCGAAATTTACGTGGAAACCCTAAAAGGGAAAAAAAAACTACGAGTAGAATAGAGAAATCATTAGTCAAAATTGGTATAACTGAGTTTTGCGACTCAAACATCAATAAATAGAAAAAAATTATGAAATGGTAATGTAGCGACCCAACACCTACGCGGTTTTTGCTACGCTCACTACTATTATTCACTCAAATATACCAGAGTAAAGTTCGTAAAAATTTTGAACTCTCGTTCCTCGACTTACAACGACACCTTTGAAAACGTTTAAAAACGTCGCAGTGGAAAACTTTGATTATAATCAGTTTAAATAAAATTTTAAGTTTTTAAAACATTAAAAGACATTTTCAATTGACTCTTGTAAGCACCGGCAACACTTCATTTGTCTCTGTTTTCATCGGTCGACCCTAGCGGTCAACACCTCTCTGCTCATCACGCTAACTGGTTGACACTTGTGAACATTGGTCGACACTCTAATCTTCTCTGCCTGCACCAGTCGAACCCTGTGGTCAATACTTCTACACTCATCAAAGAGAGCGGTCGACATCTATCTTCATAGGTCGACACCTTCATCCTCTTTGTTTCCATCTGTCAAATCTTGTGGCCGATACTTCTACCATCTTTACACTAACCGGTCGACACTTTCACACACAAGTCGACACTTGATATGGCTCTGTCTCCGTAGGTCGATTCTTGCGGTCGACGCTTGCCAAGTTTGGCTTACCACTAAGCCTATCGGTCGACACTTCTTTCCTAGAATTTGTATAAAAACCTTAAACTTTCCAAAAATAACCGAGTTTCGACTGTACGTTTAAAACTAGCAACCTGGCATTCTCAATCAACTTTCAAAATTAACTTTGTACATCAAAATGACTACTAAAATTTGAAATCCAACTATATATCAAAACGACTCAAAAGATTCGTCACAATTCGAAAACCTTACACACACCCACTCTGGTCAAAACGCCATAACAGCCGGCCGGATCGTCCATACGCACACTCCTCTAACTGCTTCCTAGTATTGGGCTTTCTCTAGTACTCACCAGCTATAGCGTCGTCACCTACATCACAGAAATCATCTATTAGCCTAATGCTAAGTAAGTAATGTATAAAAACATAATACTGTAACAAACACATCCTAACATATGCAGTTTCTACAGTTTCGTCTCTACTTTCATTTTCGTCTCTTTCTTACATTTTCTTACTACTGGATTCTTCTTTACGTGTTAGATCGAGGTGACACACCTCGCAGTTCACCTTTCAGAACAAGGCCAACCCCAACCCCAATCTAGTAAAGTGACACACCTCGCGGTTCACCTCTCCGGACAACGCCACCACGTAAAGTAGGAAAAGTGATACACCTCGCGGTCCACCTCTGGGGACAAGACCACTCAACCCCACATTTATTATTTTTTTACGTATTTTCTCATTTCATTCGTCTCATCACATACTACTGTTTCACTTCGTAAAAATATGAAAATTCATTTTCGTTTCGTTCTCATATTTTAAAACCATGATGCATAATCGCAAAAACATAACATAAAGTAAACGTGCATGCATCTTAAAGAATTGTGATGTAGACCCGAAGGCAAAACACCTACTGCTCTACTACACTACTTACCTGACGTCCTTAGTTTCTGTGGTACTCGTTTCTATCGCTTCCTCGGGCTCAACGTATCATATAATCAATTCACATTAAACTCATCTCAATATTCTATTCACGCACTAAAATTACCATACTAGCACAACACTCCACGAACTTGCTAAAATCGCTCACTAACCAAACTCGGCTCAAAATTAGATTAAACTTCTAACGCGCATAACTTTTACATCGGTTGTCGGAATCACTGGATTCCAGAGGCTAACGCTCCTCTCATAATCTAGTTTAACATACTAAAATAGAGTTTACAACAATTAACTGTAGTTAGTTTAAAACTCCCAAAAAAAGAACCGGATTTCACACTAAAATGCCTAAAATTCTTATTCTCGGTTTTCTTAACAAAATTTACTTAATTCCTCAACAATCTATCACACTCTAACCTATTAATCATAATTTAACTACCGTTGAAGATTTCAAATTCAAAAAACCCGAATTACACAATACATTCTCTTGGATATTCTTCAATTTTTGGAACCAAAACCGAGAGGAAAGGATTATCGGAGAGAAAAAGGGACCGTGTTCTGCACGTGGACGGGAGGAGGAAAAATCGGGAGCGGTGAGCTTCAATTACCAGCGACAAGGGAGACAAGGCTTGCACAGGAGAGAAATGAAGTTTTCCTTTTCTTTTTTGCTGAGGGGAAGGAACAAGAGTGGTTTGTTCTTTTATTTTAATTATTTTTTATAATAATAATAAATTAATTATTTTTTTTCTCTCGTACTTTAATATTTTAATTAAACGACTATTTAGTCCGTTTCTGGTCAGATTTCTAAAATTTTCTCTTCTCCATTAGTCTCGAAAAAATCTTTTATCTACTAGTACAAATTTTCTGCTATCGATTCTAACTAAAATTTCGCCATTTATCAATACGAATTTTTGAAAATTAATTTACAGAAAATCTCGAGTGTTACAACTAATATTGACAACACGAACATGACTCATTATCGATCGAGTCCACAGATGTAGTCCGGAACCCAATGAAATTGTTTTTGCCCTAGTTGCCGTCTGAGAGCGAAAAGCATTGAGGGAGATTAGCCACTGCCGTCCACTGTCGAACACCAGAGGAGGAGAAAAAACTGTCGATCAAGGGAGAGAAAACTATAGCGAAGGCCACTGTCTACTGTCGGTGGCACAGAGAGGAAAAGGGTGTATATGCCGGTCACATGTCTTTTTTCCCGTATCAACTGTGGGAAACAGTAATGAAAGAAAGAACAAATTGAAAAAAAAAATTCTCTTATCACATTTAAAAATATTTTAAATCTGAAAGTCCAATCACGTTAATAAATAAATTAGCCATATGCAATTTTATCGTAATATTTTACACCTCGTCTTTAATCTATTACTTTTAAGTTCAGTTTAGCTCTATAAAAAAAAGAAGTCAAAGAGAATGGATGATAATGGAATCTTATTTTTTTAATAGTTTAATGGAACATCAGAGTTTCTAACTTTGTCGCTGGGACCAATAGTTATAATGAAAGTTTTGGTCTTTAAAAGTTCTATCAAGTTTCAAGATTTGAAAGTTGAATGCACTTGAACGCTAAAATCTTGGAGGACATGTCATTATAGGGTACTAATCACATACATTGTCTCATGTGGAAAAAATTTTGTTATACGTTGTACATGTCTTTTGAAATTAATTGAGCTGTGCCTAAATTTGCATGAACAGTTAAGGTCATAAAAAAATTGTTGATAGTTTTGGCATCAAATGCTACAACTTTTTGTTTTTTGAAATTAGAAATTTGAGGCACTTTGGTGGTCTGAAACTTTTTCCAGCTAGGATAGTGGGTCTTTTTAATCGTCAAGGAGTGAATGGTTATGATCGTAATTGGTCCACATAGTTTGGGAGGGGATTAAATAGTTGAGATCCTAATTAACCTCGTATCCAATAAGGAAAACTGTGCATGTAAATTATAATTAGTATAACCCTTTTTAACAGTGAAGCAAAATTTATCTCTCTGTTTTTTCTCCCGCTGTTTCTAAATTTAGACGAAGCAACACGGGAAAGAGTTGTGTAACTTTAAGGTGTTATAGTTATTCTGAAGATTGAGTTCTAACTTGTGGTCAACCTAATTGACATAATGAAGATATTAGTTTAAGAAAGCACATTTGACAACATTTGTATCAAACCTCTGGGTGCTAAGTGCTTGTTTTCAGTCTTTTTTTTTTTTCCTCTCTAATTTTACGAGCTATTCATATAGTTTTATAACGTCAGTCGGCAAGATATTCAATCGGAAAGTCACCTTCTCCCATTAATTCATGGGTCTTTTCGTTTGTTTAAGAATGTTGCTGTGTATAGTGGTGTTGATAGAAGGTATTGATGTAATCCCGATTTATCCCCAGGTTGTATAAGGCGTGGATGAAATTCATTCTGATATGGGCAGTGTACTCGTCCTTTTTCACCCCCTTGGAATTTGGGTTCTTTAGAGGATTGCCAGAGCGCCTACAGTTCCTAGATATTGCCGGACAATTTGCTTTCTTCCTTGACATTATTTTGCAGTTCTTTGTTGCTTATAGAGACAACCAGACTTACAGAATGGTCTATGAGCGTGCTCCTATAGCACTCAGGTTCATTCGATAATGCTTATATTAGCTAAAATTAAATATTTTTTTATACAAAACTTTACACCTTCCATAACATATGCACAGTTCAAAATACTTAGGTACTTGAAATCTGTGTTGTGATAAAAAAAAAAAAAAATAGGGTTATGAGCATAGTGCGTAGCGTGACTTATTGAAACACATCGACAATAGGCAGACGCTTACCCAGAAACGTGATTAGGCCCAATAAGCACAAAGAAAACCAGGAATTATAAAGCTAAATATCTTTTATGGCTCAATGAAAAGTATGGAATGAATATTTCTCAGTTGCATGAGGGTTAGTGTTAAATTATTCATTGTAGTCCTGGTAATTATAGTTCCCTCTGTAAATTGTGTAGTGGTTACTTTAGAATTCACATATACAACTAGACTAGGTCTGAGAAGAGTGGAAGTTGGACAAGAAGTTTTCATAATATTATGTAATGCTATAAAAACCTTTCAAATACCCTTCCGAAATCTCATTGAAGAAATTGGCTTCATTCAACTGAAATATCACAAAACATATTATTATTTGAAATGGCGAGTAATTTAGAGTGAATACAATGTAAGTGTTTCTCTTTTGTTTTTTTTTCCTAAGGTGAGATATTCTCTCCTCTTATGTTGTAATTTTGTCCTAATGGATATATTTCTCCTCTTGAGATGAGATATATTTCATTTAAAATATAAAAAAATCAGAGTGAATATAATAGATAAGACAAAAATTAATATCGTCCTAATGGACCATACGTAATTATATAATCTCATCAATTTTGTTTTCCTACGTATAAATGATGCTTAATCGAATTAGACATACTTTGTCAAAATGTTAATGATTTTTTCTCTTCTATATTTAGCTGTATTTTTTTTTTGTAGATACATGAAATCTACTTTTGTGCTTGATTTGCTTAGCTGTCTGCCTTGGGATGCTATCTACAAGGTAAATTTTTTCCGTCTAGGATCATAACGAATAAGTGTTTGCATGTGTTACAATACTTTTATTAATGGTGATTCTTTGTTGGTCGCTCATATCTCATCTATACATAGAAATGATTTTTCCAAGTATTTTCATTGTAATCAACCTTCTTTTTTGAAGTCTTCTTCATCAACTAAATTATATATTGAATTACAATGTTCGTTGACTAAATGTGCCTCTTAATCTAATGCACCAAAGTAGATTGCATGACTTACAATGCTTCACTAGTATGTTTATATGCTGCTTTTCTCAGAATGCTTTTATGTGATATGCTGTGACAAAAAGAAAAATATTTTATTCAGCAGAAGAATTATGTAATAAACAATCAAAACATAGTTAGCAAAAGACAAGGCGTTGAGTCTCATTATTATAGATTTCTGATCTAGGAAACGTAAATGTTAATAATGGCTATTGATATTGTGCTTCATTGTAATTAGGTTCTTGGGAGGTCATTAATTAAATATTGTACTTGAACTACGTTAGGCATCATAATCTTAACATTCAAGCAATCCAGCAACTGTCAAAAAAAAGCTCGGAGACTTAAGTTTTGTTCCCAAGTCTTTCTTTTAAAACATAGAATTTGGCTGAATTATATTCAAATAGCTCTCGCTAAGCGCAGGATGCATCATTGTCTTGGGTGTGATGGCCTGGTTATGCAAAAGGATCCGTAGAGTTCTAATAGCGTGATATTCATATATTTATTTTTGTTATACGTCTTCTTTTTTTAATTTTTTCTCAAGTTCAATACCAAATATTTTTGTTTCTCTGAGTGATTGTTTTGTCACACCTAAAGATGATTTGATTGATCAGGCTTATGGGAAACGAGAAGAAGTGAGGTACCTTATGTGGATCAGGTTAATTCGTTTATGCAAAGTCTCTGAATTTTTTCAGAAGCTTGAGAAGGATATTCGGGTAAAATACATGTTTACAAGGATAGTAAAGCTTATTGTCGTTGAGCTCTATTGTACGCACACAGCAGCTTGCATCTTTTACTACTTGGCTACTACGCTGCCTCCTTCCCAAGAGGGCTACACATGGATTGGAAGCTTAAAGATGGGGGATTACAGTTACTCGCATTTCAGAGAAATTGATATATGGACCCGCTACACAACGTCCATGTACTTTGCCATTGTTACCATGACTACGGTTGGTAAATTCCTTTTACTTACCACATTATTTCCTTAATAGCACAATCCCGTTGATGTAATGAAAAAACCAGAAAACTTATTATGTTAGCAGATAGACAACTTAACTGGGAATCGCATGTAATTGCAGTATTATTTTACCATAATATATAACCTAGGTGTTTGCAGGACTTCGAAGGTTGGGAAGATTGACAGGATTGTAGGGTTTAATCAGTTAGATCTTTTCCAAATGTTTTCTATTTCTGAAGCAAAAGGGTATTTCTATACAATAGAGTAGTAGTATAAGAACTGCTTGAGGTCATGTCATAATTTGCGACATATAATAGATAAATGTCTCTTGGAATCTATCTAGCTTATCAAATTCCAGCGGAGCTTTTTCCGGAGTGTCATCGTATCGACCATAGGATGTTGATTTGCATCAAACATATTACAAAAGCTATTGGATACATAAAATTGCAATTTGAAATATTTTAAATTAATTTCATGCAAGTCCTTATATTGCTACTCTGACAAGTGATAAACTCTTTGGTATTCTGTAATTTTGATATAATCATCAGCATTTGTCCATAAATTTATTTACTTAAATGAAAGATTTCATTTGTCCATTGGTATTTCTTCTATGTTATCCTTTAAATTTAAACAACTTTAACTCTTAACTAGCACTGATTTTGCTTTGCTTTCTCATTAGATATTAAACGTTATCTCTTTGTAAACATGATGTATGTATTTTTGTCACAGGTTATGGAGATATCCATGCAGTTAATATGAGGGAAATGATATTCATAATGATTTATGTCTCTTTTGACATGGTTCTTGGGGCGTATTTGGTTGGTAATATGACCGCCATTATTGTAAAAGGTTCAAAGACAGAAAGATTCAGGGACAAAATGACAGATATTATGAAATATATGAATAGAAATAGGCTTGGAAAGGACATTCGTAACCAGGTTAAAGGCCATTTACGTTTGCAGTATGAACATAGCTACACTGAGGCTGCTGTTCTGCAGGAGATCCCTGTCGCTATCCGTGCTAAGGTAAGAGACTTAAAAATTATTGATTATGAGGTAAATTTAGCTAATGTCTGTTTTTCTTCTATGCTTATTAAACAAACATAAATTCATAGAGTTGTAGCTAAAACATTTTAGTTTTATTGAATTCTACCACCTTTCATAATTTGAGCTATTACGGTGAAATTTTCTGTAGAACTTGCAGCTCATGGCTATATATAATGTTTATACAACTTAAGCTCCTCAGTTATTTATTCTATGCAGATTTCACAAACTCTGTATTTGTCATACATGGAAAATGTTGCTCTTTTCCAGGGATGCTCATCTGAGTTCATCAATCAAATAGTAAGGGTCTCTATTATTATTGCATTACAGATTCCATTGTTTTTAACTAAATTTTGGCTTTTTGTTAGGGTGTTACTATTTAATTGGTCGTGGTATTAATTAATTGTCTTGGCAAATAGGTTTCGCATCTTCATTTTGTTGATGGTAAAATGACTAAACCACGCCACATTCGTTTCTTGGCATCAAATCATTTGATGCAGCCAACATCTTCTTTAGGAATAGATATTTTTAATGTATGTATTCGTGTAATCAAATAACAGATTCAGAGCCTTTGGAAACAATCTCTGTACATCAAGTTGTAGAATTCTTAATCCTCTTTATCAATGTGATAGTCAAGTTCTAAGTTCCAAGTTTTCTGGTGTCTGCTCTTGATCTTTGCACAAGTATTAGGGTTTTTAACATGTGTTTCTTCTCCTGTGCAAGTAGTTTGGTCTCATTATATCTTACAAGTCGACAATGAATTTTTTTCATAACTCTTTTGATACTACTTGGGGTTAATTTTAATCAAGTTTTAATCAATGTCAAAGGTCATTAGGCTCCATGAAGAGTTTTTCCTCCCGGGAGAAGTGATAATGGAACCAGGAACTGTTGTTGATCAACTTTATTTTGTTTGTCACGGGATGCTGGTAAGATTTTATTTTAACAGTTTCTTTTTAATCAAAACGAAAGCGAAAAAAAAAAACAATCATCATCAAGAACATCGAGCACATCTCAATTGGGTTAGCACCTACTCGTAGCTCTATCATATATTAAGCTTCCCACTCAAAATGTAATTTCATATAACAATGTGTAACATCTTAACAAAAGATAAATAAAAAGAATAAAAAATAAAAACTCCTGATCAAACAAACGCCAATATGTTTTTTTTTTAGTTCCCATGTTTTATTTTATTTGTTAACGTGTTGATTTCATCCTTTTCTCATTGTAATTGGTAATTTAACAACTTCATCGATTTTCGGAGAAGTTTCACCATGTCAACTAAAACAGTAACTGTACAGGAGGAAGTAGGCGTAAGGGAAGATGGGTCGGAAGAGACTATTTCTCTGCTGCAACCCAACAGTTCATTTGGAGAAGTCTCCATTGTTTGTAACATTCCTCATCCGTATGCTGTCCGAGTTTGTGAATTATGCAGGCTCGTGAGGCTGGACAAACAGTCTTTTACAAATATTCTTGAAATATACTTTTGTGATGGGCGGAAAATCTTGAACAACTTACTAAAAGTAATATTTCCTTTTCGTTCTATTGCTCTAAAGCTTCACTTACAGTTCCATCTAAACTTTTAAGTACACATCTTAGTTTTCTCCAGCATTATACATTGGCTGATTTTGTTTTGATAGGGAAAAGAATCTAACATTCGAGTAAAGCAACTAGAGTCAGACATCACATTTCATATAGGGAGGCAGGAGGCAGGGCTGTCGTTGAAGGTGAATAGCGCTGCTTATATGGAGATCTGCATCAACTAAAAGGTCTTATCCGAGCAGGAGCTGATTCAAAGAAGGCTGATTATGATGGAAGGTCGCCTTTGGTATGGACTACTCCTTCATTAGTTTTTATGAATGCACGTGTTTCTAACGTTGGACTAAGTTACACCAGACATTGCTGAAACATGTTCACGACACAACCACTGGCCCACTAGGACGGTTAAATTGAGATGTTTACAAACTATAAAAATTTAAAATATAATTTTTTTTCAAACAAAAAAACTTAATTTATAATAAAAAATGTAAAAAGAAAATCTCTTATTTGGAGAATTTAATTTTCTTGCTTGATAACTTGCTCTGTTAATGGTTAAAAAAAACACACAAATATTAGGAAAACGATTCGAAAGAGAATCAACTGCTTTTGACTTGTATGGCCAGTTGTTTTCTACAGCATATTGCAGCTTCTAGAGGATTCGAAGATGTTACGAGTTTCCTCATTCATGAAGGAGTAGATGTCAATCTCAAAGGTATAATAGGATTTGGATCTGCACTTCTGTCTATTGGCCATGTCATGATTTGAATGCTAACAGATTACTAGAACTATTATTTGCGCAGATAATTTTGGAAACACGCCCTTATTTGAAGCTTTAAAGAATGGACACGATGGAGTTGCTGCTTTACTAGTCAACGAAGGTGCCTCCTTTGATATTGAAAACGGAGGAACTTTTCTCTGTACAGCAGTCGTACGAGGGGAAACTGACATTCTTAAAAGGGTTTTGAGCTATGGCATGGATCCAAACTCCAAAGACTATGATCATCGAACACCCCTTCATGTAGCTGCATCTCAAGGCTTATATTTGATGGCAAAGTTGCTAGTGGAGGCTGGGGCCAGTGTTTTCTTAAAGGACAGGTACTAGAAAATTATCCAACTGTCATGTTTAGTCATGTATGTCAATAAAAACTTGTTAGGGTGGTATAATATTGTCCGTTTTGGATTAAAACTCGCACGATTTGATCAAAAATTTACCTAAAACGTGTTGTACTAATTTAAAGAGAAAGCTTACTTTACAAATCATTCACTTCAATTATGTCCAAACAAAGTAAAATCACGTACCTTTCTAGTCTAGACTAAATACTCGTTGCATAGTGGGGCTGACCGTTGATAAAAATGTAAAATCAACACAAGAAAATAACCACAAATTTAGGGAAAAAGACTTCCTGATTCGGAAACCACAAGTATGTTGATATACACAGACTCAAAAAACCACTCTTCTCGTAGAGATGGAAATATACTTTGGATGATAGATAATAGACCCCTTTTTCATTGCCTTTCCTCGTTTATATATAATCTTTCTCACAGTCACACGTCTCTTTCACCACACACACCCTTGCTCGACACTAGCGTTGCCCACACCTTGTATTTACAATTGTGCCTCATAATCTCCTAAAATACATGTTCCCAAATAGCCCATCTCCTTTATCTATTCTCCCGCATTATTACTCCCAGTTAAAATTGACCTAGTCCCCACGCATCATACTTCATTGATAAATAGTTAAGCACGTGCACCAACTATCTCTCGGGAAGGCACGCCACCGTTTTGCAAAATCGATAGTCTTAAGATCACACTTACCGCACACTATTCAGATAGGTATCTGAACAAGAAAACACAAATTAATAACAAAAAATTTTCCACTCCACAATATTTTATAAAAAAACATTATTTCCTACCCCTTTTTCTTATAAACCACCCAAGAACCCTTAATCTCCCACAATACAACTTCAAGTTCAAGTATTAACCAATAAAAACACACTTAAACACAATATACACACAAAATAAACCATCAGAGTTCTGTAGCCCTTATAAACAGCATTACAGTGCCATATTTTCACGCCCTACACAGAGAGTCAGCATTGCAGCACTGGTTGTTCTGCTCCCAACGCACCAATGCTGGTTCTTCCTCTTCGTCTCCATCATTCGTAGGTTGTATTCCCCTCCATATTCTCTCAGCCCTTGATGTCTTCTTCTTTTTTGTACATAAATTTTCTTGGAGGCCTAATAATACACTTAGGCTTGAAAAAACACTTCGTCCTCAAACTGAAAATTTGGAAATTGAATTGAATTGAAATATCATCAGGAACTTCCCGAGTGGTTTCAAATATTAGTGAATCCATCCATTTAATTAAAACTCCCACAACTTGCTTAACATTTTTTGTAATGTATCATGATACTCCCAGTATAATATTGTTCGCTTTGGATCAGAGTTCGCACGGATATGTTCATAGGGTTAGTCTCAAAATGCATTGTATTGATATTAAAGAAAATTTTATTTATAAATCATACATATTTCACTCTTTCAAATAATGTGGATTGTACATTCCACTAGTATGGGTTGGACCCCACTAGCATGGGCTGTACCCAATCGGACTCTCCTTGTTTTCACATAGCAGGCTATCACATTTTTACGTGTCACACGTCCTTAAATCCTTTTGATTCCACAATTATATCCATCTCACGTAATAACATTGGCTTAAGTTGGCGTAATCAATGGCCCCTCGATAGCTGTTCCCAAAATCTTTCAAAACTTATATAAGGCTTTATGGCTCACAACTTCTACGTTAATCACCCCCTCAGATATTTAATTCATACAACATAGCTCATCAAATGACTCTTCTTGAGGATTCTGCAACACTCTTGTCATCACTCTTAAAGAAATGATCCCCACTTAAGGTCACTATAGAATTAATCTTCAACTTCTTCCAATTGATTTCATATTTCCTAAAGAAGCATCTCGATTTTCTCCGTCATTTGAGTGGTAGAGTTTCTTCAGTACTAACCATGTCGGCTTCTTCCTTTTGTTCTTCATCATAAGCAAGCTTCGTCTTCAATTCTTTCTTGCATTGATGACCACAATATATTGTTCATTGCCGCAAAAATACAATCATTTTTCTTTTCTTGCTTGCAATTCTACCACTGAAAACCTTTTTGTAAGAATTTCCCAATGAGTTGGGAAATTTCAGCTAAAGACATGTTTTGGAATTGAAATACTGTTATACTGTCTCCACGTATAGAATGAGGTACATTCTATTAATCTTAGTTTCCCAATTTCTACTTTCCTTCCAAACGTTATATTTCCATCTCCATATTGTGCTACATCCATCACTTGGGTTAATCTTTGTGGTTTTAATATCCTCACTTCCTCCCTTATTTCTTGTTTTAACTCATTAGTGAATGTACTTTCCAACACTTCCTCCTGCAACCATTTTATAACAACTGCCAGCGTTTCACAAGCTTGTCAAAATTCAACTGCAGTGTCTTGCTTAACTGCTTAGGATTCTCACATAAACTACCATATTGAGTAGGAAAGAATGATTATAATAATTGCTTTTTAAAATCTTGCCAATCCGCAAATCTAACTTTAGATTATACAAAATGAAACCAAGTCAAAACATTATCATCTAAGTTTATCCTGTTCATTAAAACTATTTACCTCAAAATATCATTTTCCTAGAAACAACTTCAATCAGGATTTTCACCACTACACACCGGCATCTCTAAGCATCTCCTCCTTTTCAATCCCTAGTTATTGATTGGATCATTCGTCTTGAAAAGTAATATCTTTATTAGAACCTTGAGTCCAATTTCCTCGAATATTATCTCATATTTTCACCGGACTTTGGAAACTTGCAATTTGATGGTCACAGTTCTCTACCACATTACCAAATTTGATTGGTCCCGTATAGATTTTTCTCCGGATGAGATTTCGATCCCAATGAAATTTGCTCCACTAGAGATTTTTCCGAAGCTACATATTTGAGGATTCGTTGTTGTTCCTCCATCGATTGCATAAGTTTTGCAATGATTCGAGACATTAAGTACATAGATTTTTTCATTCTCAGTATTCGTCGTATCTTTTATTTCTTTCACCTAACTTTCAGCTGTTTCATCCTCTGATTATTTCTAAAGAGAATTCTTCTTTCTCGCCACTAAGATTGTCGCTTTGATACCAGGTTAATAGGTATCCAAACAAGAAAACACAAATTCTCTAGAGAGAATTTTTCACTCCACAATATTCTCTTCATAAAAAGCACTCTTTCCTTCTTTTCTTGATATAAACCACCCAACAGCCCTTAATCTCCCACAATACAACTGCAAAATTCAAATTTTAACCAATAAAAACACACTTAAACACGAGATACAGACAAACGAAACTGTCATAGCGTTGTATCCCTGATACTGGGGCTATATTGCTATAATTTCATGCCCAGCACAGAGTCTCTACGACGCTTAATATTGGCCACCGTAGAGGCTCAACGCACCAGCACTGGTTGTTCTTCTTCCAACGCACCAGCACTGGTTCTTCCTCCTTGTCTCTATCATCTGACGGAATGTATTGCTCTCCATCTTCTCTAAGTCCTTAAGTCTTCTTCTTTCTTGCATACGTAAATTTACTTGGAGGCCTATCATATTCACACCTATAGTAGTTCCTAGCACTTTGATTGGAATGAGTCTTTCCCCTAATTTTCTCATTAAATGGACCATAACAAAAAAATTTGGCAATTGTCGAAGAAAATCTTTCTAATAACTTTGTGGCACACACTGCTACACTTGTATCATAATATTTATTCTCAAATTTCTTAAGGATTCTTGTGGTGACAATTTTCAGTAAATTACATAATTAGCACTAATATATGTGTATAATAACAACTAAGCTCAATTCAACCAACATAATAAAGATGTTTTCTTCTAGATGTCTATGATGTTTTAATATTCCTTGCACCAGTCTATATGTAATTTTAATGCTTTGCTATTATCTTGTACTTTAAATAATAATGTAGCATGTGGTTATTAAATTTTTGAAGATGGGGAAACACTCCACTTGATGATGGGCGAACGTGTGGAAATAAAAATTTAGTGAAGCTACTTGAAGATGCGAAGGATGTTCAACTGTCTGAATATTCTTCTTCTGAAGAAATCACTGGTATAAACTATTTCTATTCTGCTTTTTTTTTTTTTTACCTTTTCTCTCTCTATTGCACACTGGCCAGGCTCCAGGCAAGAGTTTTACCTCATTTTTTCTGAGTTTTTCTCAATCCTACAGAGTTTTGTCGATGGCAAAATTTTGTTCATGGGTCTATAGCCAAGAAAATTATAACAATTATCAACCACTGGGAGAACAAATGACAAATTATTTATACTTACTATATTTGTTCTACTAATGAATGAACAATACATTGAAGTGCAAGATTAGCGTGCACACCCAACCCTTGGTCTTGTCAATACACCCAACCCTTGATTTTTAGTTATTTCCTTTGCTCTGTTTTCTGTTTGTCCCTGCATCTCCTTTGTTGAGTTGTTTTTAGATTATGCAAGTAAAAAGCTGTTTTACACAATCAATTGGCTGTTTTTTTATGTTACTACAAATTCTGTTTCTTATCAACAATAAATTTTGAGAATTTGTGTTAGCAATAATGACACTGTTTTTTGCAATTCACAGATAATCTATCAAGGACACGCAGTAAGTCCCCTTCTGATGATCAAATCTCAAGGAAGAAAGAAAGTTTACCTTCAAGCATAAGAAAATGCACTGTTTTCCCTTTCCACCCGTGGGATCCCGAAGATCGAAGAAAATCTGGAATTGTGCTGTGGGTCCCGCTTACCATTGAAGAGCTGGTCACAACAGCATCAGAGCATCTGCAAATTTCTGTTGCTGCTTCCTGCATATTATCAGAAGATGCTGGTAAGATACTTGATGCTTCCATGATTGATAGTGGTCAAAAACTGTATTTGGTCAGCCAAACACAATAGACGTCTGAAGAACATACTCATAATAAATGAAAATATACACATAAATTTACAAAACATTTGTGAATATTTATGTGGTTGAAGAGTCTATTCTTGCAAAATTAGTACCTATTCGAGTCAGTGCTATTAACATCTTGCAAACTCACCAATAATGCCGTGAAGCAGATCCATCCCGAACAACTACTCCCCAATCAACGAGCTTCGATGTTGGCTAAGTTGACAATTTACAAACGGCCACAAGGAGTTTTGGCCATTCTATAATGGCAATACCAATAGTTGTAGTTGTACCAACTGGTCATGAGTAAAATTGTAGCCTCTCATTGTAGCTACGAGGGTCTCTCATCCATCTGTCCTAAATTCAAGCTCCTAGCGCATTCCCATTGGATTGATTCATCCACCATGATAAATGCTTGAAACTTCTCCTTTATCTAAATTGAACTATAACCCAAGCCTTTATTTAGTCCTTTCTCTTTCATCAACACTCGAATATTTTCCACGCGGTCCCACTCACAAGCTGCCGCATAAAGGTTGGAAAGCTGCACATAATGACCTATATTATGAGGATCTAATGCGAAAAGTCGCTCTGCGACACATTCTCCTAACGTCACTCGTCGATGGGTTTTGCATGCACTTAAAAGAGCTCCCCATATACTTACTTCCGGCTTGATCGACATTTTATTGATAAATTCATATGCTTGATCCAAATAGCCAGCCCGTCCGAGAAGGTCAACCACGCAGGAATAATGCTGGTGTCGAGGCTCAACCCTTTCGTTTTTCATACGGTGAAAAAACTCCCATCCCTCTCTTACCAGGCCTGAATGGTTGCAAGCAGTGAGGAGCCCGATATAGGTAATGTCATTCGGATGAACCCCTTCATTCTTCATTGAATGATAGAGTTCAATAGCTTCAGTAGCTTGACCATGCATACCATACCCCATAATCATAGCACTCCATAAAACAACATCCTTATCTCGAGTTCTATCGAAAACCAGCCGAGCATGGCATAAACTTCCGCATTTAGCATACATATCTATAAGGGCGGTGTTTACAAAGAGATCTTCACTGAACTCGCTCTTAACAACATAATCGTCAATCCATTTTGCCAATTCGTGAGATCCTACTTGGGAGAAGGCTAAGATAGCAGCTCTAATAGTGATTGAATCTACTTTATTATTTTCAAAAATCATCTTATAAAACAGCTCAATTGCTTCTTCTGCATAACCGTTCTTTGCATACCCAGAAATCATAGCATTCCACAACAATATATCACGTACTTCCATTTGATCAAAAAACAATCTCGCCAATGTCACTTGTCCACATTTTGCATACATTGTGGTAAGTGAAATGAGCAGATCTTGTTCATTCTCGAGACCCATCTTAAGCACACAACTGTGTACGGATTTCCCAAGTCCTAAATCTCCGACGTCAGTACAAGCCTTCAAAACACTTACGAGGGTAATCCAATCAGGCATCACGTTACTTTGCCTCATTTGTCCGTAGATCCTCAATGCTTCGACAGGATTACAATTTTGGGCAAACCCAGTAATTATGGAAGTCCACGAAACAAGAGTCCGAACATTTAAACTATCAAAAACAAACTTAGCAAGATCGATTTGACGAAACTTAGCATACAATGTGACAAGACTATTTTGCACAAACACGTTTGATTCGAATCCATTCCGATATATCTGGCCATGCACTTGCTTTCCTACTGCAAACGCGGAAGTTTCACCGCAGGCTTTAAGCACCCGAGGATATGTAAAACAATCCGGACGAACTTCATTCTTCTGCATCTTAGAATACAAATCAATTGCTTCAACAAACCTCTTGTGCTGACAATAGCCCCTAATGATCGCATTCCACAAAAGTACATCTGGGTCAGGAAATTCATCAAACACCTTTCGTGCACAGTCAAGTTCACGAAGGTTTAACAACGCGTTGACAAATTTTGTCACCCAAAAACTGTTTCGATGCAATTCAGAGACAACTAAATGGGTATGAATCTGCTCCAAATGCCTCCTATCTGATGACTCATAAATTAAGTCACAAAACGAGTTAAAATCAAAGCAACGACTGAGGTGGTCGCTGTCCAAGCAAAGATCCACATGGAGAGGCAAGGAAGAAAACTTGGTTCGACGTAGAAATATGGAGGTTGCTGTTTTAGAAGACGAAGGCTTAAGAGCTTTGAAAGTCATGTCTTACATAGTTTTCTTCCGACTTCAAATTGGAAGAGATTATTTAAATCGATACGCCCTACTCGGCCGAGCTGATCCTAGCCAGTCCATTTTGCGCAAAGCTGGTCCGAGGGCTCAGTTCTGGACCAATTGGTGCTAGCTAAGTATGCATTGAGTGCAGCTTGATGGGCTGACCCGATTATTTGATACCTCAGAGTGCGTGAATATCAAAAGATAATGGTTTGACCAATTATTTAATACTCATTAAATTAATATAATAAATTATAAATAATTATTTATTATATTAATCTATTAAAATTGTTGAAATTGAAACAATTACTTATCCGATCAATAAGTAAAGTTTATTAATAGATTTATTCTCTAATAATATACTCTAATTTTCATTAATTAACGTATTTAATTGTAATAGTTTAGATTTTGAAATTCTAAATTTAAATTTTAAAATTCTCATAATCAACTTAAAATCAAAACATAATATAAGATTCGAGTCTTAAAATCAACTCAAATCAAAGTAATATCTGATTTCACTCTCCCTAACTGACCAAATAGTCAATGAGTAGCTAAAAATTCGATTTGGAGGTCAAATTTAGTAATGTTCAGCAGAAAAATCTGAGTATCTCATATTTGGGGGCATCTGTTACGAATCTTTTCTATAAATAGAGAGGTTGTATGAAGAGAAGTGCACACTAAAGCTCTCTCTTTAGTTTCATATTAAGAGAATTCTCACCTCTATCTATGATCACTACTCGGCCTCTAGATACAACAAGAGCTTCGAGGAGGTATCAACTCCGCTAGAGAAATCAAACTCTTCGGCAAACCTCCTCTCACGCAGCAAATATTCTTCGACACAAAGAAATATCTCTCTGGCGTGCAGCAGCTTCAACTGAAGAGAGAAACACACTTTGAAGGAGAAACGCGAAAAAGCTCACAAAGGAAAGGAGGTTCAAGTTTCTTTTTAATCTATAACCAGTTCACTAAAGGTAGTCCAACCAAACTGGTCTAGCAAACCGAACCAGACTCGACCTTAATTTTTACCAGAATTGACTCAGACCGAACTAAATTGCATTGACTCAAACAAAATCAAATTGCTCCCAAATAGTCAAATTTGACTAAAAATTATCAGAAACGATTCTAATATGACTGAGCCAATTTAAGAATAAACCGGTAAGAAATTACTTCATAAATCCTTTTGAAATAAATTTATTCAAATAGAAAATTAATATCAATATTTTATACATGCAGGAAAAATCCCGAGAGTCGTCTAAATTGATCCAATTCGATCATATCCTACCTAATAGTACATGTATGAAATTCTGTCTAAATTATTATGAAATTAGATTTAATTTAAGTGAGAATTTGATATCAATATTTTATTTAAGCATGATATTATTTAAAATATAGGAAAAATTCCGTTAATTCCAACCTCTGAAAATCCAATTAAGTGAGAATTTTATGTTTTCAACATTTTAGCTACGACACTACATCACAAAATTTATGTTATTTTATTACATGATTCCAATATTTGACAATGCATGTTTATGTATAGACATATAATTGTATAAAAATAAAATGTGTAAAACATCTTGTTTGTGTATGAATATGATGGAATTGACAAAAAATATATGATAACAAAATCTGAACGACAATGAGATAATTAAGTTCGAACGAAAATGATATAGTTATGTGTGAACAACAATAAGATGACTAAATCTGACTGAAAGTGTCTTTCCTTTTTTATTTATATTTCATTATTCAATTGAAATATTTATTTATTAATATTTCATCTATAAATTATATATTTCTACTAATTGAAATAAATAGAAATATAATATATATATATATATATATAGCATGTAACTGTTAAGTTAAAATTCGATAAAATATAATGTTAATTTTGCACTTACACGTATTTTTGCTTATTGAGTTATTATCATAGTTTATAGTTTTCTGATGCATGTGAGTTTTTATCTGTACAAGAAATGGCTTTGATGGATAACAACATTACAGAAATAAACGAGCATGCATAACAGAAAAATATTTTTGGGTTGTTCGAAAAAATTTAAATTAGTATGTTTCAGTTTTCGATAATATTGCACATTGTTATTTCACTTAAAATATATTATGTCGACTATATCATTAATAAAATTTTATAAATCGTTTTAATTATACATTTATTGCAATTTTAACTAAGCTAATTTTAAAAGTTTCTGCATTTAATGATTTCATTCAAGATTTTCAAATATTTTGCAATTTGTGTTATAACGCTCAAAATCAAACCTTATTTAATAAATTAAAAAAAAAATTAAGATTTTTAAATTAATGTTTGAAATTAAAAAAATGAATTTAAAAAAAAATATTTAGGGCGCTATTTAATAAATCAATTAATGAGTGATGAGGATAGAGTATAGAATTTGAAAGTAAAATATAATATTATTTGTAAGTAAAACATTTATTTTTTCATGTTTAACCAATTAATTGGTGTATAATATTTTTTGACAATTATTGATATATAATTAATGGGATAATTATTAATTGGTGTAATTAATATGATACGTTACTAATAACTACAAGTAATTAATTATAATAATTAATAATTAGTCAAGTTAATAGATAATAATTGAAAAGTAAAAATAAAAAATGAACTTTATATTATTTTAAATTATTCAATGAATTATATTGAAACAACAGTTAATTTAATTATAAAATGAAATTATGATGAAATAAATGAGTAATATTAATTTAATTTTTTATTATATTGTATTAAAATATATGTTTTCCTATCAAATAAATTAAAATTATAATGTGTAAAATTAAAATAAAAAATTATTTTTTAATTATAATTAATTAATGAATATTTTAAAATAGTATAATATTAAAGAAAATACAGTATTAATCGAAATAAATATAGTTGAATATGATTTAGATTAATTTAATTATTTTATTTTGACGCAGGCGAAGAAAAGCATTTGATCTTACGGTTATAAATATTAATACTCCATCTAACGGCCAAAGGAGATCTTCCTTATTTCTCTCTCTTCTCTCCCGCCACCGACCTCCTGCGTCTGCTCGGACCATCGCTCTCCTCTCCTTTTCTTCTTCCGTTTGTTTGTTGTTGTTTTATCTGATTTCAGCCGAATACTGATCTCTTTCTCCGGCCAATTGATCGCTAAACTTTGTTGCAATTGATTTTTGTGCATTTGGTTCTATCTCCTAGGGCTTATCGTCTCAATCCGGTTTGATAGTTGTACTTCTGGTCGACAATTACCTCGGTTGTGGGTAGTTTTGGTCCCATTGATTTTTTTTTTTATTATTTCTTTTTCCTTGATTACAGTCGAGTTTCATCGTTCTCCTATCTCTTGAATAAAATGATCGTATTACAGATTATTTATGTTGGAAATTTTCTGGGTTTTGCGTAAAATATGGTTGACTGACTTCTTATCGTGATTATTTTTGAATTGGAAGGGAGGTAGAGATGGGCCTGAAACAAGCTATAAAGGGTTTGGATGCGTTTCCTCGTGCCGAGGAGCATTTGTTGCAGAAAACGCGATCAGGGGCGCTCGGTATTCCTTTCTTCTTTTTCTTTTGCGAACTGCAAGTGTGAAATATAAAACTATGTAGGGCCTCAGCTGTGAAAGCTATTGTCTTTCTTCTTTCTCTCACATGATTTTGAGGTCTCCCATAGCAATCCAGTAAACTGTGGGCTTTCATGATTCTATCTTAACTCTTTGTTATGCAGTGAGAGCATACAGCATTTGTATTGAGTAATACTAGTTGTCAAATGATGTTTCCTAATGTCTTTACTCAAATGTTTTCTTTTGCTTTTTTTTTTTTTTTTCGGTGTGGCAGTTTCTGTCTTCGGTCTAGCAATAATTGCGACATTGTTTTGGCATGAGCTGAATTATTATCTCACAACGCATACAATTCATCAGGTTGGCGATGATTTTCTTTTTTTTTTTTTTGTTGCATGTTCTTGAAAAACATAAAAAAGGATACAATCCTCGGAAGTTACATTAACACGCATAATTTTGCTCATCTTGCCAAAGTATACAGACTTCATTTTTTGTTCAACATTTTCTAATATAGAATTTTTTGTTATTTGTTTTTACATGCAAATACCATAAAGTTGTTTGAATGTATGAAATTATTGGAAGTACATCATATTTCCACTTCTATTAAAGGTGAGAGCTATGGAGTTATACGAACACAAGAAAGCCAGACAAATGAAAATTACAGCACAAAATTGTTGGCCCGATTACATCTATTTTATGCAAAAGATGATCCAATGGTTATTTTTCGAAATATAAAGGAGAATATTTCAGCAATCATTTCTTGTAACTCTATGTAGACATTTAATTCTCTTCATGTGCGCTTTGTTGCGTAACCTAGAGCGCTGCTAATTTGGAAGGAGCTGATAGAGGAGCCAAGTCAGTTTGCTGATGTCTAATTGAATATGAGGTTTTTGAAATATTGTAAAAAATTTTAGAATTATAACTACTTAATTCTGTGAAATCTGTAAAAAGGTTTTGTTTTGATTTTACTGAAAATGTGGGAACATAGTCAGTGATTTTGGTGGGATTGTACAAATTGTGCACGTTTTTTAATAATTTAATTTGAACATTGACAGATGGCTGTTGATTTGAAACGTGGAGAAACTCTTCCAATTCATATAAATATGACGTTTCCTTCTTTACCTTGTGATGGTTAGAATCTTAATATCATCTGCTTTGTAATTGCCTTTCATTTCCATGATATATTCTTTTGTTGTGTAATTACAGTTTCTGAATTCTATTTTTTTTCCTAATGCAGTCTTAAGTGTAGATGCAATTGATATGTCTGGCAAGCATGAAGTGGATCTCGATACAAGTATTTGGAAAGTAAGATGCTTTCTCATTCATTTTTTCAGCTCCACCTTTTCTTGAAATAAATTATTCTCAAAATGGCCAATGTCTGGAATACTAAAGCAAAAAATGTGAAGGTACTTATATTTTTTCAATAACAATGATAATTATGGCATCACACTATCTAAAGACTATACTGCAAGTGGGTTCAAAAGGAAGTTAAGCAGAGAAAAGTATCTGCGGAAATAGGTTTAATTACATATTTCTACTTTTGTAAATACACTAATGAACAGTTTGTCGCCCTATTCTAGCACGTTGTCTTTCATTTTCCAAGATAACTCAAATCAATGAGAAACAAATTTGCAAAGAGCGTGGGTATTAATGTAGAGTTAGAAAAGATGGCTTTTTCTCTCAGTGTACATTTCACATTCATTTGTTCAGATACAATTAGCCAATGTAATGATGAAGAATGAAAATTGTCCTTTCCATGGCTGCTTGATTATCAAGATTTTGTTACGATTATCAATATGCCAATTATGGTTGTGCTAGCATGATTATATAACCAGTAGATTAATAGAGTCAACAAACAAGGTATTAACAGTTCCAGATATGGTAATGAGAATCAATGGTTTATGGGTTGTCATTATCTTCTGTTCTCAAATGTTTAAAGATCAAAGTTTAGGTTTGATGTACTAAAAAAGTACAGGACTGATTTTTGGCTTATATGATATTGTGATTGTGAACCTCGCAGTTGTGACACTTATGCTTGTTTAGTTAAAGAATTAAAAAAAATTCATCCCCTTGGAAATATAGTGTTGTTGGACCACTATTATGGTTCTCTATTATTTCAATTAATATATTCTTTTTTTATATTAAAATCTGCACTGAGTAGTTTTTATGATAAAAACTTAATTGTTTCTGATCGTAAAAATTTTTATTTACACTATTAAATGAATTACTATTTTCATCCTTGGTAGTTTTTGATTAACAAGTTCAATCGGCAATCGCAAAACTAAGTTGTTCAATTTCTTCACTAATACATGTGAACCTATGAAGCGCAAACATTTGACACAACACAATAAAAACATATTGAGACATCATTTTTGAAAAATGTGAGTTAGACACACTGGGAAAAATATATATAATTCTCTAGCGAAACAAAAATGAGTAAAATCAATTTTCATTAACAAATTATCATGTATTTCCATCATTAACATCATCCTTAGAAGTTTTGTTGTCCCTTATAGCTTTTTTTCGACTAAACTTTTTTGCCTATTGAAGCAGTTGTTGAATGATAAAACAAAGTTTTCCGAGAGCACAAAAAAGTAAAATAAAGAAGAGGATTAAGAGAGTTTGTGACTTAGGTGTAGTGTTACTTTTTTTTTTTGGCAAAATTTTTTATTAGAATTAAAAGTAAATGATTTCATTTTATTGTATATATAATACCTAAAGAGTCTACGAGTGTCTAAGTTGTGTCCTAGTAGTGTTAGGGGAAAAAAAAGAATTCATGCTGTCCATGGGAAATGTAAAGTGCCTTTGTTCAGACGAGGATACTCCACGGTAAAATGAGAGTTGACAAGTGTAAAGGACTAACTTTTTTGATAGTTTAGGTTTTAGATAGTTTTTTTAAATAAAGAGATAATTGTTATTATACAAATTCGTGATGGAACACGTTGGCACTTCCATTTTGAGAATAGAAAGAAAGCTTATTTTTTAATCATAATATATTTATTATGTCATATACTTTTTTGGCCATATGCATTTAACTCTAAGTATTCTAAAAGTCTCTCTTTTAGTTTTGTTGTTTTCGATTGGAAGGGCATTGTTTTTCATTAGTTGTTTTTGCTCTGGTGAAATTCTCTTCTTCCAATTTTTTTGTAATTTTTTATATTTATACAAAATTTTTTTATAAAAAAATACTTTTTTTTTCTAAGGAGAATGATTTAAAAGTTTGTTAGTATTATGAGGACCTATATGCAGCTACATTTACTGGTGTGAATATGTGAGAAGGAATTCTTGATTTAGTTAACAAGTTTTGACTTTTGCAGCTTCGCCTTAATAGCTATGGCCATATAATCGGCACTGAGTATTTGTCTGACCTTGTGGAAAAGGAACATGAAACTCATAAGCACAGTACGGTCCTTGTTACAAGTTTACTATATTTTTCTTCTATGCCATCTTAGATTGTTTTAAACGACTGTGTAGAATGGTTGTCTTTGTTTTGCATATTTTCTTGTCTCCCTTAAGGTGTCCTCTTCCTATAACTATGAACATGCTATTAAATAATCACTGTCCAAGTAGTTGATTATTTATGGCAACACAATACTAATTAATTATGATTGTAGATGGTACGTGCAAATTCAAACCACTTAGAATGAATGGATATTTGATATTTTCATGTAGTAGCCGCATAACATTTCCAAACATAAGTTATTATAACAATGCTTTCTCCATTATATGTGAAGTGGTTTCTTTGAGGGTAGAAAGTAAAATATGAAACAACTATAGTTATGGTCCTGAATATTGATTGTCAGAATTCTTCAATATGTTTCTTATTTGTTTTTCCCCAAATCATTTAATTGAATTGAAAGTTGCCTGATGTATTCTTTCTTGGTTCTTGTACTTTCTACTAGCATAATGAAATGATGATGATTTTGTGTTCTTTCTATATAGAGTATTTACTAAATTTATTTCCAAAAAAGTTGTCAAGTATTACCATTTGGCTACCTGTCAACTATATGTTATCCATATTCAGTGTATGAGATGCAAACTAAAGTACCTGGATTTTTTCTTCATTTTGATATTGGATGTTATACTTTTACCTTAGTCCTAGGCAGAAACTTCTTCTTCTTGTTTTTTTTTTCTCTAGACTATATGTAATTAATATTTGTAATCTGATACAAACCTTGAACAGATCATCCGGATCATGACAAAGATGATGACAAGGGTTCAGAGAAGCCTCATTTGAATGGCTTGGATGACGCTGCTCAAAATATGATTAAAAAGGTTAAACAAGCCATGGCAAATGGAGAAGGTTGCCGGGTATGGGAATGACAATTGCTGGATGTTTATATATGGGAATGACAACTGCTGTTATAAAAAATTCAATGTATATATACTTATGTTTCAGTGTTGCTTTTGAAGGTTTATGGCGTTTTAGATGTTCAAAGGGTTGCTGGAAACTTCCATATATCAGTTCATGGGTTAACCATCTTAGCCGCGCAAATGGTTAGCTCTCTTCCTGTCTGTTTCCATGTTGGATGTTTAAATAATTTTGCTGTTCATTAATTATCAGTTCATGGATTAAAGAGTTTCACTATTTAGCATTTGGAAGTTGGATCTTACACAATCGTCCCCTTCTTTTGTTGGACTTTTGTGAAAATTCTCTCTTTTTCTTTAGGAAGAAAACAAACAATTTACAAAAAAATAAATCAAGAATGATATGAAGATATAGGATTAGTGCAACGTAAATGAATGTCTTAACGACAACCTTTAAGATGTTTGTCAAGGAAATCTATGTATGGTGTGTGTTGTATATACATTCCTTTAGACACTGTCTTGGACCATTGTCATACTTTTAGAGCAAGGAATCTATTTCTTAGTGGGGTGTTTTAATAGAAAATTTTCTTTCTGAATTTAAGTCATATGATCTCTAGTTCTCTCTTATTTCGGTGGTAAGTTCATGGTTGTGCTTTTGTAGATTTATCTTTTTTGTTATCTTTTGGGAATCTAATTAAGAAGTTCTTCCTCATTTTGAGTTTTACAGGGGGTATGATCTGGCTATTTGTGTCAAACTTGGTTTGAACAAGCGTATTTCTTATGATGTGCCTTTTCTTAGTATTATGTTATTTTGCGGATGCATGATTATTGAAATGAACCTTTTGAGTTCTTTGTATAAACTTGCTGTGAATATTCAATCCTTTTCTTATTTGTCCATCTATGACAATGTGAAAAGGGTCCTATGGACCTTCTGAAAGAAAACAATTTATGCTTACGTACTCAAAGACTTCCTATTAGTTAACTTTGGCTCATTCAACTAGATAATTTTGTAGAATATATTAGGGATTGAAAAGTGTTTGGAGTTCTTGTAAATAAATACTTCTCATGTTGAAGGTGTCTTCTGCTTTGGTTAACCTTTAGCTCATTTTTTGCCAATCTTTTTTATTTTTTGCGAAGATTTCTCCTTCCTATTTTTGCCAAATACCTCATCATTTTTATTTTTACTTTTACTCATTGTCTGCAGATTTTTGAAGGGTCCAAGCATGTAAACGTAAGTCACATCATTCATGATTTGTCTTTTGGTTCTAAATATCCAGGGATTCACAACCCACTTGATGGGACTACACGAATTCTTCATGACACTAGTGGAACATTCAAATATTTCATAAAGGTATTCAGAAAGCTTCCAAATCATCATCTTTGTCCTACAGTAGGTATATTTTGTTGGCAGATAAACAAAACTAATGCATAAGGACGATGAAGTAACAGCAACCTCCTAAAAAGAGACAAAAATGTCAGATGTACCTCTAACTTTAACTACAAGAAATCAAACAATTTCTTGCTTATGTAAACAAAAGTTTTATCTGATTGTGGAAGGCCTTATACTTATCTATTCAAAAAGTTTTATCTGCTTGTAATTTTATTTTGCTGCATCATGATCACTTGGACATACATGAACTTCTGATGTTATTTATTGGATTATTGTTATTCTTCAGCACAATACTTTTTTTGCATGCTAGGATTATTCCTTCGATGTTGGTTCAAGTACAAAAATTGCTGCTTAGGGTCTAGATACTGCTCCCTTTGATCTGAATATGGTTTTTGTTTCGTCCACTTTTATTGTTCTTCCTAGGTCAATGATGAAAAAAGAATTTTAAAATTTTCCATCTCGAGGGAAATAAGACGCAAAACTAACTGATATTGGCAAATAGGACCATAGTAGCAATGAGTACAAAGAGATATCAAGGAATCCAAGTATATGCCTGAAGTTACATTGCCAAATTATTTTTTGTTAGATAAATAATGGATCTATTTTGTTCCTGTGACATATTAATCATCGAATTTGATTTAAATTATCAGCTCCATAATGAGGTCTTGTGTCTACATTACCATTAGTGATATTTCTTCTTATGATTTGAAATGATATTAGCTTGACAAACTCTTCTTTCACTGCAATACAGATTGTTCCAACCGAATACAGATACATTTCAAGAGAAGTTGTGGCTACTAATCAGTTCTCTGTCACGGAATATTACTCCCCAATGGTTGATTTGGATAGGACATGGCCAGGTTGATTGGTGTCAATTTATCTATGGTTTACCCTCCTGCCCATTTTCACTTGCGATGGACTGTTGGTTATTATTTGCCGTCCTATTTGTGCAGCTGTATACTTCTTGTATGATTTGTCTCCTATTACTGTTACCATCAAGGAAGAAAGACGCAGTTTTCTTCACTTCATTACTCGACTCTGTGCGGTACTAGGAGGTACATTTGCTTTAATAGGTTAGTCCAACGTCCACTTTTGTGTTATATTTAATGTTGAATTGCATTAATTAGGCTATGGGATAGTGGTCCCACACTTTTGCAAATGATTACTTTGTGAAAAAGAAGCAAATATCCTGTGGAAAGGAACTGGTGTTGCCTTAAAACGATTGCTGATGATTATTCAAACTTTCACAATCGATGCAAGTAAAAAGCTTGAGTCCTCTCTTGAAGGGTTTTGAAAGTGAACTAAAAATCTAGCTGAGATTGGGTATCCTCATTAAACTCTTTATAATCTTGGATGAAAACTTCGAACTAGTTTGGATCTGATATGTTCATTCTTAAGAACACAGGGACGAGCTTGATTTTGCTTTGAAAGCTTAAATGAAGTTTTTGTTACCTTTTCCACATTTGCATGGTTTGGCTTCACCTTTCAATCTACTGCTTTTATGGTCGATTACTGCACTCGAGGCCAGTAAGCGAAACATTCAAATCCATAGGGGTTATACATATCTTTTGTAACCCAAGAAATCAACTTGGACTCAACAAATTAGGATTAATGTTAGTATAATTTGGTTAGCCACCTTAATTTTTTGTCACATATTTTTCCTACTTTTATCAATTAAATCAAAGTCATGTGAAAGTAGGACTCTTTAAACAGGTTTTGGCGACTGTTGATTACTGTAATCTTTACTGGATTGATTTTTTTTTTTCCTTATGGCATTACAGGGATGTTCGATCGTTGGATGTACAGACTAGTTGAGGCTCTCACTAATCTAAAGAATTCTAGAAGTGCAATGCGGTGACCTCACATTGATTCCGACCTCTAGAGTTGAAGATAAGTTGAGTCTTAATGCTCATATTAGTCTCAGAACATTTTTATTTTTATAATTTTGATTGATGATAAAATAGTAAATTAGTTTGCTTAAATATATTACTTTTGTTGTATATTTTACCAGTTTACTGAAATCTAATTTCAAACACTTGGTTATGTCTAATTTATGATTGAAGAATACTCAACAAACATGATTGAAGAATACATTAGAATGTTCACTTTGAATATATTTTATTTTTGGGTAAAGTCTAACTTAGACTTTAATTTTGAGGTTATTTATGAATTAGATTTTTTTTTTGTATTTTTTATAAATTGAATATCAATTTTTTCATTTATCAATAATTTGAAAATTGTTTTTTAATTTATTTGATAAATTTAGTACGTCTACGCATTCTATTCTTAAGTATTGAACCTGATTTTTAATTTTTCAACGAGTTTTACCATGATTTTGAACTCTAATTATCTGACAATTTTTAATTCTATTAATTGTACGATAGAGTTCAAAATCCAATTAAAAATTGTCGTAAGGTTGGAAATTAAGTTAAATACATTATTATTCAATGAAAAATATATTATACACTAGCTGAATTTAGTAGATAAATTGACGTGTATTTCAAATTGCTTATAACTGAAAGTTGAAAATTTCATTTGTCTAAAATAATGGTTTAAAATCTAATATATAAATGATTCTAAATGAGAAAATCTATTTGCACTTTTTTCTTACAATCAAATGGAGGAGTTAGATGACCCCCTAAAGCCAAAAGGAGTGGAAAATTTTAGCTCATCGAGTGCCGTGGGGAAAGGGGGTTTTGTTGAACCGAGCTAGATCGACTATGAATATGCTTGTTTATGGTTCAACTCACTACATAACCACCGGCCAACCTGCCTATTTGATGACATAACCGAAGGTATTGACCATGTATTATTGTTGCAAGTATAATAACATATCAATGGGGTAGCTAATTTTATTCTGGTCAACCAAAATGAATACAACCAAATTTTCTAGAAGAAGATACATCAGTCACAAGCCTACGAGTAGAAGACTCGAAAGTTATTGACACAACAAAAATATTATTGGAAAAGGCGAACACAATCCAACTACCATCTACATGACCTCGTCACATATCACGCATGATAAAAGACCCAAAAAATACTTGTCAAGACTCTTCTTCGGGGTGCAATGGTCTATTTGATAGGTTTCAAAGGTTGGGCACGGTGTGAGCCATAGAGATTGTAGCTAGAGGTGCGGTTCCAACATTTGCTCGTCACAATGAAACTCGGTTCTCTTGGAATTGTTAGAGGTCTACTTGATCTGCTACAAATAAATATTCAATTCCTTGTATGAATTTAACGATTACATTGCTCCCTCCGTTGCTCCATTACGATTAAAGAAGAGAAAAAAAAAAAAAAGAAAGAAAAATAATATTTTGCCATTAAATTTAAAAATTAAATGAAATAATATTTATTTTTTACCTTTGGGGGTAAAATGGTCTGTCAAAGTAAGGCATGAGTTGAGCCCTAGGAATCATTTCCTTTCTTAGCAAACGAATTTCTTCTTCTTCAATCATCTGCATGCACCATATTTTCAAAACTTTCTCGTCAAAATTACGGATTTACCCTCTCACAATATGTTATTAATTTATTTATTTGTACCTTCTTCAATCTCTCTCTTTGTTTCTTCTGTAGCTCTATTATATATAGCTTAGTAGCCACCTGTACATACCATATTGTATTAGCAAAAATGTCAATTTAATTAAAAATATTTAGTTACTCTAGTCCGTAATATAATTAAAAATGAAGGGTAAATCTGTAAAATATTTTAATATAATTGTAAGTTCGAAAAATAAAGCCGAATATTTTATAGAGTGTTTAGAATTAAAATGATTAGGGTTAATCAGTTTTGTAATTAAGAGATTAGAATTGCTAATTACTTGCCTCATAGTTAAACATTGCTCTCTTAACAGCCCTTTCTTCTGTGTGAAGCTTCACTTCTTGAGGTCTGCTATAATTCTCTCTTCCAGACTGCTTTGCAGAAGCCTGAGAGAGAGAGAGAGAGAGAGAGAGAGAGAGACAGAGAGAGAGAGAGAGTTACTGAAGTAATTGCGAGGGAACGTGACATTTTTTACAAATAATAAAGTATGTTACATTACAATACATTGGAGAGACTTCCCCTGTAATCACTCGACTTGATAATTTTATTTCGTAACGAACAAGATTTCTTACCGTTCCCCTCACCGTGTAACTCCAGGGGATTGAAGTTTGTAAGCTATTTCTCGCTAGCTTCACAAATAAAAACAAACGAGACAACTTTCAAAATTAACTACTCAATTCGAGAGAACAAAACATAAGCTAATGAAACAAAAAAAAATACACGTAACTTTGAGCGAAGATTTTGTTTGGGACTTGTCCATGCTAGAAATAGATAGTCGAAACTCCTCTGACGGAATAAATACGAGAATAAGAATATTCGTCTGTCAATAATGAAAATTACATTAGTAGGAACAGAAGCCGAAACAGTCGGGTTGATTCTCATGGCTGTACATTGTAGTTGATTATATATAATGATCTCTTGCTGTTGCAATATCACAAACATGTTAAGAGATTCGCATTCTTTCACACACCAAATTTTCTGATTAAACTTCCTTCTCATTAACTGTTAATTCTACCCAACTTCATTATCGTACAAATCATCTCCTCCTTCGTTATGGCTCCGCTTCGTTTTGCATTGCTACAGAGAATATTTTTATATTTACACTCTAATCTTATACCTTCACATGACATTTACATATCATTTATTCATCGATAAAATTATTATACTATAACATCACTATTTAAAATAACATATTACATATATCAGTGACCGAATGACACGTAACATCACGTCGTAGTATGAAATTAGAATGTGAATGTATCATTATTCTTACTAAAAAAGGATAGGAAAAAAAAAGAACGAAGTTTACGACAATGATAAATATTGCTAATTGGAATCATTCGCTTGTATAAAAGACTCATTTTTATTCGCCGGAATTACATATAGTCTTTAATGAGCTAAATTGATGCAAACTTGAAGAACCACTGTCAAAATGAGAGAGAGTTCTACATATACGTAAAAATCGATCAATAATATCAAAATCTGACAAATCTGCTAAAATTTTCACTTAATTTTAGTACGTAATGTAAAGGCTAGAGAAGACTCGATAATTATACTGTTTACATAAATGGAGAAGTTGATGTGTTAGCATTTGCATCAAGGTAGTTGACCCGCCAATTTTTGTTGCAGCTGTTAACTAACTGAGAGATCAAAATAATGTCTTGCTTCGATTTGGCTAATTAGGGTTCTTGGCTTTAATGGAGGGAGTAGAAATGTCACTCAATTGGTTAGGTTCTGAATTGAAAATTAACCTACTAATCCAATGCATGCCTTCTTCTTCAAGCCTTGGCAATGTAAACTTTAAAAAGTTTCACGTTAATAGTTTGAATGAACCAATCAACAATTGACACGTGAATACAGTATTGATCTACTGAATAAATCATATAACTACGCTTAACGATAGAGAACTGATCACAGGAATGAATGTCTCGATTGAGATAATATTTTTATCATAACAGATATAACATTTGATAAATCAACGAATAACATATCAACGATGCACTTGTATTCGAGTTTTTTTTAGTGTTTTCCTAACTTCGATGTTAACTTATTTTAAAATGGTCTCTTTTATTGCACAAGAAGAAGTTCCCTTGCACTTCAAGAAGCTTTCTTTCATTGGG
Source organism: Begonia peltatifolia (assembly GCA_022433055.1). Taxonomy (NCBI): domain Eukaryota; kingdom Viridiplantae; phylum Streptophyta; class Magnoliopsida; order Cucurbitales; family Begoniaceae; genus Begonia; species Begonia peltatifolia. Next base: position 15,752,169 of record CM039525.1, on the reverse strand, counting down.
TCATGTTGGTAAAACACACTACTTCAAGTAGGGCATGCTCAATCAACCCTTGGTTTAGCTCACTTTAGCAGTAAAATATATATAAACTAGAAGCGACCAAACGAACCTATCCATCTAAACTCAACCTAATGAGTAAAGTCGAGCTTGAAAAAGTCTAACTTGTCAAGCTTGACGAGCTTAAGATGCAATATATGATAAACTGCAATTAAACTTTAATATTTGAGGTCATTTATATTTTAATTTTTTTTTTATAAATCAAAGTTTAACATTTCAACTGCAAGCAATTTGCACTTTACCATCAATTTATTCGTTAAATTTACTATTTGTATAACTCATTTCATCAAGTGTTTTAATCCCATTTATATCCTTTCAGATAATTTTTGTCATGATTTCAAACTTTATCGATCTATTGATAGAATTTGAAATTGCTAGAAAAAAGATTGATAAAGTTTCAAATCATGTTAGAAATCATCGAAGAAATTAGAAATCAAGTTAAAACAATTGATTAAATGGAAAACATGATATACACGTACTCGATTTAACAGATAAATTGAAAGCAATGTTCAAATTGTTTATAGTTAAAAGATTGAGATTCAATTTGTAAAAAAAATAATTAAAGATTTAATTTAAAAATGCCTTCAAATGTTAAAATTTAAATTTAAATAATTGAAGATTTAATTTACAAATAAGTTTAAGATCTAAATTGTAGTTTATTTATAAGTTTGTAGGTCCTTCACACAATTTTGTACATATGTGGGAGTTGTCATGAATGGCACAAAACAAACAAAAGGGTCACAACTATAATCCATTTTCCTTTCAATCAGTTGCCTATGTTGAAGTTCTATGTTTTTAAACTTAGGAAATCTTTGTTTTCAGAGAAATTACGGGTAAAATTGGTAACAACAACATCAACATGTCTCTTAAATCATTCACTTGGGTCTAATTTGCTTTCCATCTTGTCCGAACTCTCCCGAAAAGAAACAAATCTCATCTACCAATAGCTAGTAGCATTTTCTGCTGCTGCAAAATTACTCTCATTTACTGCAAATTATTGTACATAACTCGACAATTCTATTGATTCTAGCTGACCAGACAGTAATATTGGGAATTAATTGGTGGGTGGGTTTGTTTCCTCAGCAATATTAGAATCAGGGTTCTGAATCTATGGATTTCCAGACTTGTGGTTAGATTTTCCGACTCTTAGTATTGTCGTTAGACTCGCAATTTGTGTTTTCACATTTAATGCAGCTGTAAGGCATTCCAATATTGGCTTTCTATGTATACAGATTTAGTAGTTTGTCAAACTAACTTCCTTGTCTTGGCTAGCATACAAAAACTAGTCCTATGTAGACACTCAGGAGAAGCCATGATGGTGGCCTAAAACATTAAATAGTGCAAATTTAACGTTTGCCAACATGAAATGTTTTGTCTCAACCGGCTGCATCTCAACCATGATCTCAAAAATACTGAACTGAAAATATTGAAAGAAAGATAGATATTGAGAGAGGTTCTAACAACTCTCCCGAATTTAATTCAGGTCAAACAATGCCACTAGTTGCATAAAGAACCTAATAAGCAAAACGTCTATGCTTAAACAACCTATAAGCTATCATATGAAATTTGATTTAAGCAATGACTTAAGTATTAAACTGATTGAATTAAGCATAGTAAAAAAGGAAATATTAGCTTCGAAATATAGTAAAACAGACATTTTAGTTTGAATGTGAATGTAAAGCTACAGGTTAAAAGTATAAGAAATAAGCATAAGTGATCAAACGGGGTCTAAGTAGTCCCCAGACAACCAGTCTTTAACTAAAGCTTTGTTATCAAGAACAGTGACAAAAAGCAGCATTTATCTATATCCCAAATGAGAAACTGAGAATATTCTGGTCATTAAATGCCTCCCTATTTTGGAATGAGTTGGACATTCGAATATATATTGAAAATGCACTACTTAGATTGCAGGTAAAAGCCAGTTTTTTTTTAGTTTTTTCTGAAAAAATTGAACTCCATGAAGATATTCACAGGATTGGAGAAACAGAAAATAGAAAGTACCTCATAATCAAAAAGCCTTTCAAGTATTCATGATCGTGGAGTGGTGCCAATAGTTGTTATTGAGCTGAGAAGAGAAATAGCAGAAGGCAGTTTTGGGGGGCTGGATTTTCCCTTTCCTTAATTCATTTCCCCTGTATCTTTCTTCTTCCTTACCTCACTCCTCCTTGTTTCCTTCTCTCTGTATTTCTTCTCTGTTCTGATCTCTTTCTTCTTCTGCACCTTAGTTGTGATTCTTCTACCTGATTTCTTTCTGCTTCCCTCTTGCCTTTAATCTTCTCATCCTGCTTTCTTCTCTATTTCCTTTATGCAATTTTGGGTAATTTTACGGAAATAGAGAGCATATTTTAGAGCTGATTCGGGCATTCGAAGTGTTGCCTTTCATTTGTTATGATGAACCATGACACCACATATCCTATGTATTTATAGGCACGATCAGCTTGGACCCACCAACTCCGGAAAACGACTGCATGGAATTGAAGAGATTTCCCCAATTTTTTAAAGCCATCCGCCTAATTCGCTTCTCATGCGTGACATCTAGAGAAAGTAGCGCTGCTAAATCCTCCACCGAGACTCCAGCTTTAGCTGAAAGGGGAGCCGCATCAGCTGCTATGAGCTGCATCGGACCACCAGGCGCAGGCCAAGAGAGCAATAAGACAGGTGAGAGCCTGCCTAGGGTTACCACGCTACAAAAAGAAATTCTGAGCCAGGGATTGAATATGCTCGGCTAGGACTCTGTCGAGAGGAAGAGTTAAATTGTTTAGCAAGAAAATGCAAACTTCCAGAATTTGATCTCAATCATCACCTGCAAGTCATGTTAGAAAGATTGAATTGAACATTGAGACATGACTCTTAAGAACACCTGAACAAAGAAGCTATAGAGTCCGCCATTTTTACCGACCAAGCTTTCCTTGTGAAGGACTCCGTGGAAGGTGTTTCTTTGATTCAAGTACGAGGGCTTATTTGTATTTTCACTTTTATTTTATTTCATTTTTTTCTCGTTTGAATTTAATTTTTAAAAAAATTAAAATCATTATTAATATCAATTAGGCAATACAATTTTACTTAATATTGAAATATTATAAATTCCTTTTTACGCATTATTTTATTGGCAATAACTTAATTTTATCATAATTAATTATTTTAAAAATAATATTACGTTTTTCTCTGTTCCTATAATATTGTTTTACTTAATACGTGATAAATAATAATTAATATAATTAATTATATATTTTAATATATTATAGAAATTAATATTTGTCAATAATTAGAAAATAAAAATAAAAAATAGAGTACCAACCTGATTGTTTAATAAAGATAAATAGGAACAAACTCATTAAGAAATATTTGATTATTAAAATAATTAAACATCTCTTTATTAATCAAAAGACAAGAAGGAAAACATCATAAACAACCCCAAAATTTATTTAAAATTAAAAAAAAAAAAAAGAAGAAGAAAAAACCCTAGCTCTCATTAACGATGAAGCTCAATAATCTTCTAGCAAATGCCATTGGTCTTCTTACTCTCAAGAACAAACTTCTTCCAAGTTGCAGTGATCTCCCTCTGCACATCAAGAGAACTTTTCTTTGCCACTACAGTGCCATTGCATTGAGTGGTCGTTTCCTGGGCAATCGCTAACTTGGCGGTAACCCTAGCCGGTAGAGTGTCGAGCTCGTGCAACACTTTCTCGATGTCAGACACGAGCCGCTCTGCCAGTGTACGTGAGAAGTCTTCTCGAATGACGACTCGAAGGACAGTGATGTGTTCTGCATCTGGAGGCATTGTGTATGCTGGAACTATCCATCCGAAGCGCCTCAACATCTCGGAAACTTCAAACTCATTGTGTCGGAGGTTGTCTTTCAAGGAGAAGGCAACGAGGGGGACTCCTTCGTCCTTCGAGATTATGTTGAATCGCCCAGTTTTTTCTAACCCTTCTTTGAGCACAATCATGTTGTCGCGACAATTGTCCATTACGTTTGTATATCCCTGTTCAAAGTTTTAAACCATGTTAAGAAATATATAAATAATTAGATTATTATTAATCTCCTTGAATTTCTTAGCAAGATATCTTGACATGTAGTTAGACATGTTAAATTCAAATCTTAATATAATAAAAAAATTAACTCTATTTCAAAAAAAAAAAATCAGGATTAATAAAAAAAAAAAAGCAGACAATATGAGATGGAGAATGCTTAAGAAATATGTAAATCATTTACATTATTTTCAACCGACTAGATTAAATTTTTGAAATTGTTAAGTAATTTATTGAATCATGATCAATATATCTGTTCAAGTCTTTAAAATTATCGATAATTAATCATGATATTAGAGTTGAATATTCCAAGTTCGAAGATCATATACGATATCGATGGGCTTAACCGAGTTTAAGTTTGAAAATTATACGTATATATCGAATCATCATCTTCTCACCTCATGGCCAAGGCGAATGAGTTGATAGTACTGAGCAATGACTTGGCTAGAACCTGCAACGCATAAGAGCTCATAAGAAGTCCGTCAATGGCGGATTCTGTGTTTAGAGAGAGAAAGAGAAGATGCTGACCTTTGGAGAAATTGAGGGTGAAGGTGGGTTGATCGGCGCCGAGATAGTTGATATGGAAGATGAGTTCTTCCGGCAAATCCTGCTTGCTTCTCCAAATCACCCACCCGATCCCGGCGTAGACCAGCCCATATTTGTGGCCGCTGACGTTGATGCTCTTCACCTGTTCCAAACGAAAGTCCCACTCCAGCTCTGGGTACAGAAATGGCGCTATGAACCCTCCGCTTGCGGCGTCAACGTGAATTGGTGTGTCCCATCTGCAAGCATTAAGAATAAACCTTATAATCAATGAGAAATAAACTACAAATTCAAGTACAAGAATTACGTATCATAAATTAATTTTATAGTGGAACTAGGGTAATTGTGGCAACTTGATTGTGACGCCAGAATGACCCAAGATCAAGGAATACTATGAAGCTGTTAGCTAATGACGGCCAAAAAATTTATTAATTGTGAAAGCTATGCTTATACCAATAGAATTGAGTGAAAATAGAGTGTTCTGTAAGTAAGTTTCCCTTCATACGCACGTATTTTAATTTAAAATACATAATATTATATTAAGAATAATAAAAACGTTACTTTAAGCAAAATCTTAAAATGACCTAAATTGATCGATCAATAACACAATGGTTTTACACGAAAACTTGTATATGAGAAACCTACTGTCAAAAGACAAATATTTTAGAGAGAAGAGAGGTTTTATTGAGAGAGAGAGAGAGAAGGGTGTACCCAGTTTGGCTGTTCTTCTTCACCAATAGATCATTCAATAGCTTGACATCCTCAAATTCCCCGTTGAGGGTAGAGCCCAAAATAGCAGCAACACAGATAGTGTTTTCATCCACCATTTCTACAGCTTTTTCTGGATCCATAACGTAGTATCCTTCTCTCAGTTTCACCTCCTTCAGCTCCACTTCAAAGTATCTTGCAAATTTCTCCCAGCATACCTTCATAGTATATCAAAAATACACTATCCAGCTGCAGTTAACCCATATTTTTCGATGAATTCAATCGAATTTTTTCGTTTCATTTTTTGAAAAGTGTGTAATCCTGGATTTTATCCTCTAATTGTACATTATAAGACGTATCATCTATCGATAAATTCATTTATTGGTAAATAATTAAAAATATATATATATTATATAAATTAATAAATAAATAACACGTAAAAACTACAAAAGTAAGAAAATAAATGACATATTTACCTGAACGTTAGCTCCGGTGACAATATTTGGTTTGTCGTAGGGTTTGCCCTCGGCCTTTCGCTTATTTTGCCACTTCCTCTTGAATGCTAAGCCGGCCAACATAATGGCCTCCGACGACCCCACCGTTCCAACTCCGACAGCTGCCTCCGATTCACCGAGTGGGGCATTGAACAGATGAGCTATCATGTTCACACACCGGTTCTGCATTTTTTAATAATTCATTCATTAACTACTATTCCATTATGCCAAAGATAGTTATACTTCAAATAATAAATAAAATACTTTATTATTAAATTGAATTAATTAATTGAGAACTTTAAATAAATGCACTAATATTTTTTGTCAAAATAATATTATTTTAAAAAAATGGTATTTTATTATTGTGTTAAACCATGTTCCCCCACTGATTACGTGTCCTCGAATTTAATTAAAAAAAAGTCTTTATTTTGAAAGAATAAAGTTTACTTTTCTGACTTTATTATCAAGTTAATGATTAATTAAAGTTTCATTGTTTTTTTTTTTTTAATTTTACATTTTTTATAATTGACTTCCATTTTATTTAGATTAAGCCTTTACAAAAACTTTTATTTATTTTTTATTGCTAGAATTATTTAAGCGGACGTGACTAAATAATACAAGCATTGACATAGTAATCTAATTATTTTTCGAATATTATTTATTAATTAATAAAAAAGTTTAAAGGGGTAATTTAATTCACTTCCATGCATGGTTCCTGGTTGGAGACTTATTTTATCTTATTTTTTTAAACATTTTTAGAAATTGTCTTTGTTGCGAAGCAACTAGGAAGCTTCCAAGCATTATTAATATTCTTTTTTTAATTATATGAACAATAATTTAAGTTTAAAGTAATTGCTTTATTTTTTATAACATGTTTGTAAAACCTACGTAATTGAATGTTATCTTTCTTTATGGGTTGAACAATGAGTTATCATAAAATAAAATAATGTTTATGCCCATAATAATAAATTTACTTTTATATTATTTAATATACTAAATTATAAGATTATAATATAAAATTAAAATATATTTTTGGAATTACAGGTAAAAATAGAGATATACCTGAAGCTCGGTAGTGACAGGATACTCATCCATGTCGACGTAGTTCTTGTTAATGGAGTCCATGATGAGCTTATCGCATTCCGGCTCCATCCAAGTGGTGACGAACGACGCCAAGTTCAGCCGCGGGTTTCCGTCCAACATCAACTCGTCGTTGATAATCTGGTAAGCCGCCTCTTTTGGGATCGACATTTCCGGCATCTTGAACCTGCAACATTCTTCATGATTCTGGGCAGAAAAACAAAACAAAGACAAAAGATCCTGTGGAGTGTTCGAGATAAGTACCTCGGAAGGGAGGCTCGGACATAGCGAGACGCAAAGGTCGAATGGATCGACACATCGCTTTCCGACGCCGTCTTAGAGAGCACCATGATGAGAGAGAGAGAGAGTAGAGAGAGAAAGCAATGGAGAGAAGAAGAGTGGGTGAGGAAGAAAGGAAAGAAACGCAGGTATATAAAGTGAGAGAAGGTCAAGAAAGAGAAAGAAGAAGAAGAGGAAAAAGAAAAAGCAACGGGTAGTGGCCGCCATAGATTACGCGGAGAAAGGTCAAATAGTTTTGGTAGTAGAAAAGGAAGACAGTGGGTGGGAACACTTGGGGATGGAAAGCAGGGGAACGTGGTGAGGACACCTTCGGCCTTCCCTGTTCCGACCTGGTTTTTGAATTTTTTAAGGTTCGAGTCAATGGGTTGAATTCGCAATTTGCAGGCTTTTAATGTTCTCTCTTTCCTCTTGCTTTACTTTTAATTATTCAAACACCAAAGGTTTGAATTGGTGTAAGTTATTAATTACCCACAGGCCTAGTCTAGACCAATCCACTCCCAAAGACCCGGCCAGCCAATCAGGATGGTCACGATCTTGGTCAGTCCAGTTCCACTCCAGAATTGGAACCGGAATACCATCATCCACGATTTTATGGAATTGAAACTGGAACCAATGCCGGAATTGGAACTCTAACCCTGGGGTTCCAGGACTAAACAGTAAAATTCAATTATATTTTGGTTCGGTCATGGTTCAGTCCCAACGTGAAACCCAGCTTACTTTGAATCCCAGGAGCACAGCTCCCACTCTGGGAGAGCCAAGACCAACCAAGTTGGCTCCAAGGCTATCCCGCAATATCCTACAACCAACATATGGAGAAGAGTAAATTATAATTTACACCTAGCGTTTATAGTCATTTGCTTGTTAAACCTTAAATTATTCTTTCTTAATAAATCGAAGTTTAACCTTTCAAATTGCATGAAATCTCATTCTGGATTTCTGATAAAATTCACTCCTACGAGTGGATAAGAGATTTGTTGGAGTTGAGTTATGATAAGATTCATTCTTAAGAATAAATAAGAGAACAGTGGGAGTTAGTAAAGATAAGAGAAAATTAAAAGACGGTAATAAAATACCTGTAATTGAAGAGTATAAATAGAATAAGATAAGACAAAAAAAAAAAAAAAGAGGAATTGTATGTGTAAAAGGAGAATTCTAGACTGAGATAGTCCAAGGAAAAAGACTCGTTCATTGTTGTTTTTCAATCCATAAGCGAGCGAAATACAATAAAGAGGTGTTGTTGGATAGAAAAAGATACTCTATCAAGCTCCTAAATGAAAAGTTAGAAATAGAGAAAATAGAGAAAAATCAATGCTTTAGTTTGTAGCAGGTGATAATCAGCCTACATTCACTTAATCCGCTCAAAAATAAAATAAAACAACACAAGATTTCGACGCAAAACTCTCTTCGGAATTGGAAGTGAGAATACAAACTCTCTAGCTATCATTCAATGTCGACGTATTAAGTTAACGACAGAGAAGTGCATGAAAAATTACAAATCTTACCCGAGTTTTTGAAGATTTTACTTCAAACACGTCTGTTGTCTCCCATCTGGGATAGCAAATAGAACAATAGGCTTTGAGTTTCGAATGTATGGAACATCACATCTAAAATATCCCTTCCTTTCCAGCTGCAGTATTTCTCCACGCTTTACATTCCGCATGTTTGAATCCCCAATTGCCAGAGTCTCCTTTTTAGTGCATGGATTTAGAACATCAAGAAAATCTTCTCCTTCTTCTATCTGGAATCACAATATAAACATCAGCTTAAATTTCTTTCAATACTTTACCCAGGGATGACAAAAAAGCCAGGCAAAAATGTCCAGCCACCCAGTCTAACCCAAGCGCAGTCTAGCACTGCAAGTGGCTCTGTTAGAGCATAGAACTGGGCATTTGGCTTCCTTATTTCTCAATCAAGGTCGGGCCAATGCCGGAAGCCTATGCTCGGTTTTTCAAGAAGGTAACTGTGCCTGGCCTGACATAGACCTTAAGCATAGGGCTCCCCAAGTGTTTCAGGCCAGTCTGGCCAAACATGGGGCCAACCACCAACTTTTGGACTAGCTGGCTTGAAGTTTGAAAAACCAAATTGACGGGTACAAATTACAACCCAGAATTTTTCCACTCTTCTATGCATAAAACTTATGATTTTCAGTACGTTTCGATGGTAAACATTGCCTTTTGGACCAAGAAATTTAATGCACCAAAACACTATTAAAAAAGGCATGAGTTTTTTCTAACTAAAATTAATTTGTAAGTATTTTAAGAACTTTAACTTAATGATGGACATAAGCACTAAACAATGCTTCGAAACCAAAGGAACATTATCTAGCGACTAGGTATGGTAGATAACACAGATATTCCTATCATTTAGAAAGAACATTTTATTAATGTATAACAAGTATTTCACGAGCTTTGGACCACCAAGACATAATCCATGAATCAAAAATTTTATTATTTATTCAAGATTAGCATAAATCATACATGAATCTAAGTTATCATAAATGATTTATTATATTAACTTTATGATAGTTGCAAACTAGCGCAAGTGTGACATGGATGAGTAAAAGATCACAGAGTATGGCCCAAATTCATTATACGTTGAAATGGTGTATAATTAATCAAGAAAAAAACTCAAAACTTTTCTTAAAATTCTTTTCACGATGACTATTTGTTATAAACATTAACCCCCCAAATTATTCACATATCCAACACACCTTTGTTTGTAAGTTTCATATATCATATTACAACTTCTCATACGCACTTTGAACTAGTAATAATAAAAGGAACGTACCTTCTTCTTTGTAATGAGATAATCAAAAGACATTAGAGAGAGGTTCACTAGTTCATTTGTATCAGGCAGCCAAGTAAGCTTCAACTTTGTGGTCTTGACAGATCCTTCAAGATGCAGAACTCCACTTAACTGAACGAGATTTCCAATCTCATCCTTTATAATTTCCTTAATAATGGCATTTCCCCAATCCATCAAGGTAATTTCCTCATCTACTGAAATGAATTGGGCATCAACCTGATCAATCCATATCCTCTTTGTGTACGTTGTTGATTTTTCGCCAGCCCCTTCATACTTTTTATGTTTGGGAATGATCCGAGTAAACGGTTCCTTGGGACCATTGGTAAGGAGTAAGATTACACGCTTTTCTCCTGTGACTGCAGTATATCTAGGACAAACTGGATCAATAATTTTTTTATTTATTGTCCAAAGTTTGTCCCATTCCATAAGGTTAAGATTTTTTGAAGCCCCCTGAAGAAAAAAATAAAATTGGATAAGTTTTAACCATCAAAAGACTTGGAAGCAATGAGTAATTTTTTTTTAAATGTTTGAAGAATATTAGTGCAAGAGCCCTAAGCACAGGTATCTGCTGTCTTCAACTTGGCACAATAGGTTCGAGACACCATCCTTTATGCTGAGCTCCAGTAACAAATGATTAACTGTAATGTTTTTTGAGCTTGCAACTCTAATTTAATTTCAACGCCATTCATACCATTTTTTTTTAACAAGAATTTCTCAGTGGACACATTTACAAGAGATAAAAGAGTGAATGCCAAAATGTATAACAAGAATAGCAAAATACCTGTTCAAGAATAAATTGGATCAGTGATTGAATTTTCAAACCTCTACGAACTATTCCTTGCACCGTGGGAAAACGAGGATCATCCCATCCATCAACTTTCCCATTTTGAACGAACCACAAAAGCTTTCGTTTGCTGAGAAGCGTGTAAACCATGTTCAACCGACTGAACTCATAAATGATGACTTTTCTTAACCCCATATCTCCTTGAATCCGATAATATTGTGCATTACGATCATGGTATTCACTAGATCGAAGTGCATGGGTAATACCTTCCACTGAGTCAACAAATGGACAAGCAAAATCATAGGTTGGATATATTTTATATTTAGATCCAATCCGATGGTGGGGCATTGGATTGCAGCGATAATAAACAGGATCTCTAAGAGATTTATTTGGATCTTGCATGTCTAACTTCCCCCGGACACAGCATTGCAAACCTCTTTCACTTCCTGCAATCATCTCCTTCCATAATTCCAGACTCTTCTCTGGAGTATTACTCCGACACTTAGATTCAATGCCATCCATTCTTTCTTTCTGCATTTGCTCTCGTGGAGTATCATCAACATATGCTTTACCTTGTCGAATTAAATTCTCAGCCATTTCCATCAATTGGGGGAAATAATCTGAAGTATACGTAACAGTTTCGTAATCGATGCCCAAAGTCTCAATGTCTTTCATAACATTTTCCACGAACTCGTTGCTTTCTTTAGCTGGATTAGTATCATCAAAACGGATGATTACTTGACCATGGTACCGTTGGGCAAAGTACTGGTTCAACATTGCCGCTTTTGTGTGGCCAATATGAAGATAACCACTAGGTTCTGGAGCAAATCGTAATCGCACTTTCCCAATCTCAGCATCTGGAAGATCAACTTCAAATGAAGATGTATTTCCAGATTTCCCCTTGTCAGTTGTAGATCCACTTGTACCCTTTCCCTGTTGGTTGAGAGCTTGTTGCTCTTTCACTCTACCAGCTGGCTGCTTTGCAGAGCCCTTCTTCCAGACATATGCCGTCAAGATCTCATTCAATGCGTCACTGTACTCCAATAATATAGAATTAAACCATCGTTGAAGATTTTGGTGCTTCTTTGACTTTTTTAAGTTTTCCCAACGCTGCCAATTACCTACACAGAACACAAATACAATGCATTTGAAGGCACAAAAAATACTGATGCATTCACGACTGACCTTCCCAAAACCAATTACCTGCAATACATGACCAGATTTCTATATCTGCAAGGGACAAAGAGTGGCCCACCAAAACTGTGTGTTTCTCTAAATATTCATCAACATAAAGGCATGCATTCTCAAATGTAGAACTTGACGATATGGTCTGAGCAAACTCCATCCACTCCTCAATCTAACAGTCAAGGTTATAAAAATGAACTTTCATTAAACATTAGCACAAAGTTATGAACCACCTTTTTTCCATGCCTTTGCACCAAAAAATTCACTCACCTGTCCAGATTCAAACGCATCTTTTCCATATAAATTAGGAATGCTGGCAACTCTACCAATATAACGTAGTAGAATACTTTTCCCTTGCAATTTAAGCCTATAAAACAGGTTACATAAAGCTAGAGAATTAGTAGCCAACAAATTTACTTCAAATTTCTTTTTAAAGAAAAAATCATCTCCTAGGAAATATGGAAAAATGGAACTAAAAGATAATTCTCAGATGCTAAATGAAATGGTGCAAATACATAAAAGTGATAAATAGAAAAATCAAAAAACATAGCGGTACTTCTGTCAACATTGATAACGCCAGACATGAGAAGATAAATGAAGTAGAAAATTAATATAGTCAGAAAGTTAAGAAAAGGAATGGGAAAAAAATTATATTTACCCATTGTGAAAGAGAAGAACAGGAGGAGAACTAGAGGATAGACTGGAATCGATGGGTAAAGCAATAGAAACTAGCTTTGCCGCTACAATGACAGATAAAGGTGGGTTATCGGCAGGAAATGACAAGAGCTGGATATCAAAATCCTTCAACATATTCTACAAAATGGCACACAAGAAATAGGATTTAAACCCAAATCATTGGTAAAAGCAATAGGGTTAATTGAAAAGAAATGCAAAGTTAGTCAAAGAATTTTTATCCGTCTCTTTCAGTAATCAATAATGATGTCAAATACATAAGATCATAATATCCCATAGACAATACTTATTTCTTATAATACTTCTTATCTTTTTAGCTCTCACAGACCATGACATCAGAACAATAAATTAATCACTTAAGATGCAATCGTAATTTATTCTACTAGACTAATCAAACTGCCAGAACAATAAATTTATCACTTAAGAGGCACAATCATAATCAATTCTAGTTTACTAATCAAACTGCAAGGTACATATCCATGCAAAAATAAACTCTCCTATTCCCTTATTCATCATTTAAATTATAAAATTGTCAGCCACATGCCATATTTTTTGAAAAATACTCAAGCATCATAAAAAGAGTTTATTTTTCATGTTATTTCGACATGCTAAAATTAGAATTTGTTTAAGTTTTCTAGAAATTTTACAGGCACTTCCAGATGACAATTTATATGTATTTAAAGGAAATACCAATTAGATAACCACTTTCTCAAATCTCCAGAAGGTAAATAAAAAAGTGATCGAGTCGGAAGACATGGAGAAAGAGGCCAAACCAACAAAGACTGGCTACTGGCGCTGGCTATTCTGGGCTACCTTGCGAGAGGAAAAAAAAAAACAACGACCCCAATAACTTCCACCAGTGAATTATCGGCTCAGTTGTGGCTGTGTAGCTTAAATGAGAAGCCAAAAAACTGAGGAAGATATCAATGGCGATGCCGAGGAGAAAGAAGGAGGGAGAATGTAGGGCTAAATATAAATGGAGAAAAAAAAAGCTTGTTACAGTCAAACGGTCGGAATCAGCTAGAGAAATAGGAAAACCAATATGACTGTTTCGGTTTGGTTTTATTCTCTCAAAAACCGAACCATGTCTACAATTTGGTTTTCTCACGTGTCAAAGCTCGAACGAAAGCTGAATTCATGAAATTGCCTCATAGAATTGATTTTACAAATTGAATTTGACTTCTCCGATTAAAAAAAAAAACCGTCATCATACTCATCAAAAATTTAAATTTTTTACGTTACAAGACTCGGATAAAAACTTAATTTATTAAATTAATTGATTAAAGTGAAATTTTTTATCGTTTTTATGTTTCATTTGATCAACTCGATTGAGTTTGTTAAATCGTATAGGATAGCTCAATAGACCATTGGTTTATTGTGCAGAGTAAACCCAAAATCTAAATCTTAATGTGGATTAAGATTGTCAGATCGATCGGTTCTTTCATCAAAACCATAAAACTGACGCAAACCGTTCAATTGAACCGGGCTACTTTGCTCTTTTTCAGTTTTATCTCACTGAGTTTTTCTTTATTTCCTGTAATTTTTATCCTCTTCGCCATAGACTAGGGCCTCTCCCTCTGCTTCTCCACCGCGTCTCCTCTCCCTTCTCTTTCTTCTGCTTCTGCTTCTGCTTCTTCTTCTTCTCTTGTCTACCTCTACAACCAGAGACTGAAGGTATCGATTCTATCTCTGTCTCTCTATTCTAATAATGCCTTGCGTTTTGAGATTTTAGGGTTGTGATTCTGATTAGTTGTTTTAATCCTTTTCGTTTTACTCGTTATCGTTATCGTTATCTCGCTCATTCTGTGATGCGTTTCTGCCGTTTTAGCCGCCCGTTGTTAGCGCTCGTTCCCTTTTCTATCGCATTCTGGAGCTGCACCCAGGTGCCTTCTTATAGGTCCAAAAAGGTGTGTAGGTTTCAATAATTCATTTCTTAACGTGCTTTTTATTGTATTTTCGATGTTATTTCTTTGAAATATTTAAAAATTGGGTTTTAAGTGTTGTGGGAAGAATCATGGATGAGTGCAAGGACTTTAAGTAATCGAAATCATTCATCTTGTCTATGAATTCATTCTTCTTGCTGCTAGATAAAATGTTAATGGCATTATCCATGCCCGGGATTTTTCTTTTTTCTTTTTTTTTTTTGGAACTTGAACCTATCAAAAATCATACCAGTATTTTAGGACCTCTTTCTTTCTTTTTTTTTTTTTTAAATTTGAAGCATTAAAGATTTTTAGCTCTCTCTCGATAACTAGGTGTTTAAACATAGATGGCCTCTTGTATCCTTCCTTTTATACTTGTTCTTCTGTTGTCTTGACTAAACTTAGTTATAACAAATTCTATTACCACTTTTCAAGCATTAAAGAAAGTTTCAGTTTCATTATCAGGATGCGTACAGTTCCTATATTTATATTATACGGTGGCCAGTGGATAAAAAGTGATATCGGAAATGAGTATGTCGGAGGTGAAATGCATGCATTGAGTGTTGATCGGAATATTACATATGTTGAGTTGGTCAGAAGGTTATTTGGTTTGGTAAATGTTGATCCTTCTGTATTTGTTATGCAACTGAAGGCTTGGTTTGCATTCTCAATTCCCGTACCACTAATGAGCATAAAAAATGACAGTGATGTGAGGTTTTTTATTGAGGATGTGGTTAAAGGTTCTAGAAATCTTCTATGTCTTGTTACTGAAAGAACAATCAATCAAGACTCCATCATTCCAAGTGGAGTAGATCAAGTGAAGAACACTGTCAACGAAAATGTACACATGCCTTCTTGTGAGTCAAATGTACCTACGATACAACATAGTCAATCAGAGTTGGTGCATGATGAAATTCAAGAGAATTTCACAAATCAATCCAATGAGGACATTGGTACGTCTCTTGTTCTTCAGGATTTAGAGGGAGAATATCTTGATGGCACTCAAGATCCTATGGTTAGCGATGTAAAGGAACATGATGGGTTTGATGGACTGGAAACTTCTCTTGTGGTTGACCCCTTTACACCTAACGGAGAACACAATGTGGCTTCAGAAGAGGGCATTC
Organism: Begonia peltatifolia; assembly: GCA_022433055.1. Lineage (NCBI taxonomy): Eukaryota > Viridiplantae > Streptophyta > Magnoliopsida > Cucurbitales > Begoniaceae > Begonia > Begonia peltatifolia. The sequence goes on along the minus strand of CM039525.1, from coordinate 15,736,446 downwards.
AAAAGGAAACTGAGATGGTCACCGCCTATACCGATAGATTGACTGGAAAAATTATTGTCACAGATTCCTCTGGCACTCCCTCAGTCTCTGATGATGCAATCAAAGTTGGTGACGTTTTCAATAGTAAAAGAGAACTCAGATGTAAATTGAGTCTTCTTGCAATGAAGAAGAATTTCGAATACATGGTCAAGAATTCATCAACAAATATGCTGTATGTGAAGTGTGTTGACGCAAAATGTAAGTGGAGACTACGAGCCACGATAGACAAAGACTCCAGGCTTTTTCGAGTAACAAAATTCAACAATATTCATGCTTGCTCTCTTGGCAGAGAACATCACAATCATCGGCAAGCTAGTAGCAATGTCATTGCCCAGCTGATAAAATCAAAGTGCGAAGGAGTTGGGGGAAAATACAAGCCGAATGACATAATTCAAGACATTCAAAGAGAACTTGGCGTTAACATTACCTATGACAAGGCGTGGAGGGCTCGTGAAGTTGCAAACAACTTCATAAGGGTGTCTGCTCGAAAGTGCGGCAGCTGTGGCCAGATTGGTCACAATCGGAAAAAATGTACAACTTCTCTTGAGAGCTTGGAATTTTATTAGGTGATGTTTTCTGGTTTTAGCTGTAAGAAATTCGACTATCCCTCCCTTATCTTACCATCGTAATAAGTTTGTTCTTAGGTGCAAGTTTTTGAGTTGGCATCTGACATCTATCTTATTTAGTTTAAGTTTGTTTTGAGATTTCAGGTGTAAAGAAATCTAGTAATAGCAAGAAGTCACTCTTTCTGTCTCACTCTTCCACATCTGTTGATCTATTAGGACTAGAAATGTGTTTGAATATCATTTAAGTTGTGCAAGACATGGGATCTGGTTCACCACCCTAGCTGCCGCTCTTGCGGAGTAATTTTTTTGCGCTACTTACAGACATTTATGGCTGTGACCATAAGAAAATCGGCTTCAAGGTATGAAAAACATTCTGATTTACTACACTAGGTTGGTTGAGTTTAAAAATAAACCAGGTTGGAAACCTAAAAAATCGTCCAACTCGTTCAAGTTGACTGATAAAGGTTTATCTGGAAGAGGCCATAGCTAAGAGAAAGTGGAATATGACAGTGGGTTGAGTGATAGTGGTTGTTCATGAGGAAGGAGAGGGAGTTGTGGAGGATAAAAAAGGAAGTTGATAGGAGAGAAGAGGCATTTCGAATATTTTTCTACCGAAAATATTGCTCGGGATAGTTCATACCGAGTGTTAACTAGTGGTTTACGGGCTGATGTTTTGGCCGGACCTGTGGTGTTGTGTTTTTATTGAGTTGTTTTCGCCGATAATGGTGGTTCTTGGCAGAATCCATTGTTGATTTTCCCATCCAATTCCAGACTGATGTTTTATAGTTCATCATCAACCCTAACTCGGTTGGGAACAGTAATGGTAACGGATTAAAGTTAGTAATCACATTTTCTAATCAAGTATTTTACCATGATTTCTAACCTTATTTTGAATTATAACGATAATTTTGAATGCTGTCGAAAGATTCACGGGAATTAGAACTCAGGTTAAAATACAAAAATATGAAATTTACGTGCTAAAAAAGAAAAAGTCTAAATTGGTGACAAGAAATAAATTCAAAATAATTATTAAATTATTTGAATAAAGTTGGGCAATATTGTAATTAAGGTTCAAAAGAACATAAAAAAAAAAGAGGGAAAAGTTAGAAAAGTCATTTCCAACTCTCATTGCTTCACTGCTCGGTACTCTCTCTCTCTCTCTCTCTACTGTGCTCTTTAGAATGTCACTCTTTCTTCGTCTTCACTTCCTCTTCACGCTTACTGCAACCATCGCATCAATGGCGGAATCCCATTACTCCACGTCTCCTCAGCAGGAATCTTCTCCCTCATTCTCACTCTCCGACTGGAGATCCGCCCGTGCCACTTACTACGCCGCCTCCGACCCTCGTGACGCTGTCGGCGGTGCCTGCGGCTACGGCGACCTGGTGAAGGCCGGGTACGGTATGGCCACGGTGGGGCTGAGTGAGACGCTGTTTGAGCGCGGTCAGATCTGCGGCGCTTGCTTCCAGCTGAGGTGTGTTGAGGATCTCCGGTGGTGTATTCCCGGAACTTCGATCATCGTCACAGCGACGAACTTTTGTGCCCCTAATTACGGGTTCACGGCGGAGGGAGGTGGCCATTGTAACCCTCCTAATAATCATTTTGTGCTTCCCATTGAGGCGTTCGAGAAGATTGCTATCTGGAAAGCGGGGAATATGCCTGTTCAATATCGCAGGTATGGATGAGCTTCCATTTATGTTATTTGCAGAACTGCTTGTTTGAATTCATGATTTACAGTGAGGTTTCACTTTCGTACTCGATTTTTGTTTTTCTATTTATTTGATTTCGTTCCGCTGAATTAAAAGTTATTCGATAATTCCACAATTTCCGTCCCCTCCTTAGATGAATATGAAAAGAAAACTACAAGCAGTAGAACGTGAAATCTAGCTAGCCATATACTGAACTCAACACGTAAAAACCCCAATATATCAAAACTCAAACGACCTCAAAATCTGACAAAACAATCTGAGACCATTTCAATTTTGTTACTTTCCTCCTTGACAAGAATTCAATAAACAATGTTGTGTTCATAATGTTTTAAATGGAAACTCACATATTTAATATTTTGGCTGCAAATACAATCAGGCATTTGAATTTGTGAAATATATCTAGGCAAATTGTACCATGCACTGAGCTCTTATGAGAAATTCATACTGAAGGGAGTGAAACAATGTATATTTTAATGAACAAGTAAACAATTAGATTTCTACCCGAAGTTCTTATCATGAATAATGGATCATTAGTTTTCTTTTCTTATTTCATTGTGCAGGATATTATTATATTTTGTTTATCTTTGCATGGCAGCTATCTCTTTAAGTCTACCTCTGCATTTTATAGCCTTCTGGGTATTCCAGCCAATGCCAATGCATATTTTCTTATGATTTCTTCCTCTTACATAGAACCCTAAATCAGGACTTGGCCCTCATATTTTCTTGTTACAAATGAGTATCGGAGTTCATCAAATACATTTACTTGCCATTGACTTTTAAAGCTTTCTGTTGATCTTGTCATCACCCTTATTAGATTGAGTGACCGTGCTTCGAGCAGGCGTTCTGCAGAACACATAAAGGGAGTTGTAGTTAACCTTTTTCCTCAAATTTTTGGACCGATATGCTTCTTGATATTTATATTCCATCGTCTAAGATGGGATTATACATAAGACGTGAAATCCTCCCTCTGGTTTCTTTTAAGGATGTCTGTTATTTGATCGTCTGGTTTGTGCAGAATCAAGTGCAGAAAGGAAGGTGGGATTCGATTTTCAATCGATGGGGCAGGCATTTTCATTTCTGTGCTGATAAGCAACGTTGGTGGGGCTGGGGATGTACTGGCGGTGAAGATCAAAGGGTCAAGAACCGGTTGGCTTCCGATGGGACGAAATTGGGGACAAAACTGGCATATTAATGCTGATCTGAAGAATCAACCTCTGTCCTTTGAGGTAACAAACAGAGATGGAATTACTCTAACATCTTACAACGTTGCTCCCAAGGATTGGAACTTTGGACAAACCTTTGAAGGCAAACAATTCGACTCTTGAAACTGTATGCACGTAAACTCTCTTTTTATTTTTGAAAATTTTCGCTTTTCTTAGTGGCAAGTGGAGGGGAAGGGAGGGTAGTTTTGAGGGTGTAATTGTCACAACCTAAAAGGAGGCTTAACAGAAACGTCAGGTTAAATGATCAATATTGGGGAGGTCCACCGTATAACCTAAGGCGGAGTGTGGAAGATATTTGTGAGCGATCTCATAACTCCTTGAAAGAAATAACAAATGTGATAATACAATTAATAGTAGAAACACAGAAAATGAAAAGAATATATGTCAATGTCAATACAATACCCAATATCAAAATAAAATATCTAAGGAAAAATTCACGATATCGGGAGCCGATCAACCTCGATTTCTATTCTTTTTTCCTCTACCTGTAGATGAGAGAATCGTTGGGATGAGTGACAAACTCTTTATAAGATGTTATACCTACCATTTATTTCATTATATATGCTCGCTTAAAATCAATGCGCATGTTTTAAAATTCAAAATCGGCTTCAATGTTTTTAAATTTTCTTCTTATTTTTAAAACGATTGATGAGTTTAGTTTCAAAAATAATGTAGAGATAGTAAAAATAGGCTCGTATCAACCATACTATCACATAAAACCAGGTGAACAGTGAAAAAAAAGGTCACTCAAGGATCTTCCAAATCACTCTATAAAAAAAGGTCGCGATAACACTGGCATGGCTCATAGGGAGAAGAGATAAAGTCAACCAACCAGGAGGGGTTTAACAGCACACCATACCCTGGGCCATCGCAGATATATGCGCTAGAGCACACCAGTGGGACACAACCACCCAACCCTTGGACCAAGGGGACTGCACAATGGATTTATAAACAGAGGCTAGCAACGAACAGACACTGATCAGGTCAGGTAATGCGGCTAGCCAAGCTTAGAGCTCATCGCTCCTTTAGTGGGGAGTACTGCATAGGACTAGTCAAACTCAAGAGTCTTTCTCCTATTCTCAGGGGGAGTACTACGGCAACTCTCAAACACAGGTACGTCTTGGCAAAATCCCCTGATACTCTCAGCGTATGAGCCTAGTTGAGAGTATCAGACGATTATCTCCAGAACCAACTCCAATGCACATTAGAAAACAATGACATGCGTGAGTAAACCAATACATGAATAAAACACATATGCATGACAACATAATAAATCTTACAGTAAATCTCAAATCGAGCCTGTCGGCAAAGGCGAGTAAAACATGACATCCAAATTCAATTAGGCAGTATAATGAACATGCTCGTAAAAATGCCGACGTCAATACTGGTGGTATTTCACCAAAATTAATAATATACATGCATGCTAGGGTAGGTATAACGTAACAAGTATAATAATTTATATTTCTGTGGCAAGTTCTCTTAATCTCGGCAGTCGGTGACTCCTCAGGAATCGTCTTGATCTCAGCATATTCCTTCGAATCTGAAAATTAACTCAAAAGAAAAATCTCGTTAAAGTCTAATAGGGGTCAAAAATGATATAAACAGGGAGGAGGGGCGAAAACTGCCTTAAACAGGTCGAGTTGACTTTTAGCCAAAAGTCAATGAGTCAACGTTGATCGGTCAACACCGTTGACTTTGACCCCTCAGTTCGGGTTGGTCGGGCCGACTCGGGTTGGGTTGATCCGACATGACCCGGACAAACCTGGTCCACCTGGCTGGGGTAGGACCCAACCCGAAGGGCTAGGTTTTGGATCGACACAGGCTCAACTTAGCTTTTGTGCCCAAGTCAACTCAGCCCAGAGACTGAGTTAACTAGGCCAATAGCGGGCCCTGACGATCGATAGTTGACAAATGCTTGAGGTAACAAAAAACACAATTTTCGACTATATTTTCACCAAATCACGCTCCCAACGTGCTTCTTACCTTAGATCCGGTCTTTTTCTTCTAAAAATACCAAGAAAAACGACCCAAATATCATATCTATGATTTTCCAAAAATTTGAAACTTTTCGGGCAAAAATGGGGAGATTAAAAAGTTACCTCTGAAAATGTTTTTCACCAACGTTGATCTACACTTCTATACAAAGAGTTTGATCCCAAAATCAGTCTGAACAGTGGTCCTCTCTCTCTCTCTCTCTCATTCATTTTGCAGTTGAAACAAAAGAGATCAATAAGATTTTTTAGAAAACTTTATAGGTTTAAATTATTATTTATTTTATTATTTTTAAAATATATATTTTTTAATATTAAAATTATTTATTTTATTCAAAATCATTTAATGATTTTTGATTTTTGATTTTTTGATTCTTGAATTTCTCGAAAATTTTCTTTAGATAAATTCTAACGTTCTTTACCTGTGAATTTATTTTATATGAAACGTGCGAATATTAACTTAAAATTTTAATTTATTTTTTAAATTTTTCTGTACGGGTCATAAGTGACCAAAAATTCATACGACGCTAGTTTCAGAAAATTCAAGAACTGAACTTTAATTTATATTTAAAAATTCCTAAAAAATTTATATGAAATTTATCTTCAATAAATTATGGTAGATTTTACATCTTTGCGCCTTTTTTAGGAATTTCGTCTTGAAATTCGCCTCAATTACTTATCATAAAACAACTAAAGGTACCTCTCTGCCATCTCAGACTCTAGCTCCCAAGTAGCTTCTCTCTCCATGTGGTTCTTCCATAGTACTAGCACATAAAGAACCTCTCGACGACGAAGCAACCGAAGCTTACGTTTCAAAATCTGGTCTGGCTTCTCATCGTAGGTTGTGTAAGTCTGGACGGACACCTCATCCCACAAAACATTGTGAGACGAATCTGGAATATACTTTCTCAGTTGAGATATATGGAAAATAGGGTGCACATGTCCTAACTGAGGCGGCAACTCCAGCCCCAACACTTTGGCAAATGCAGTTGATATAAAGGAATTCGATGCCCTAGTGTCAAACAATACTCGTGTAAAAGTATGAAAAAAGAGTATAATTCCGTTCACTACTGTTGGCTGATCAGGCACTGGATAGTACTCGGTGTGATCCATTGCATAAGACTGACCAACAATCCCTTTACCCTTATAATCTCGATCGCAGCCGCCGCCCCTAGAGATAGATCCTTATTGTTCCTGGAATCTTTTTGCTCTCTGTCGTTGTGGCAGGGGTGAGCCCATAGTCAAGGGTTTTTCCCTGGGTAGGTAGGGTGTACTCTTGAAAGAGATATTCACTGATCGGCGTTGGGGAGTCTGAAACTGAGTCTGCTGAGAAGAGGTTCAGATATGTTTTCGGTTCTGACCCGACAGGAAGAACAACTTGGTAGCCAGAGGAGTAAGGAATGGTGTTTGCGGCTGCTGCCCCTGAGGCTGATTCAGCAGACAGTTTCTCCTGAGATGACTTGGCTGGCCACATGTATGACAGTTGTAAGGGGAGTATTTGAAGCCTCCAGACGAGGCACCACTTGACTCGGAAGAGCAGCTTGCATTGAAACCCTGGTCTGACTTCTGCCGCTGGCTCTTTCTGGTCATCTTCCTCCCTGAAGGCTGGTTGTCTGACCCGTGCTGAATAGCACTATCACTCGAGGTGTACATCCTCTCTATCCTCAAGACTGCCTCTATGCCCCGAGCAGATTGTCATACAAGTTCACAGCCACAGTCTGTTTAATGTTAAAGTTCAGATCTTAAACAAATTTAATAATATGAGCTTCCACGTTGACTCTTTCAGAGTATGGCAACAGGTGAATGAATCTGTTATAATAATCCGTCACCGTCATAGACTCCTGAACCAGCTCATTGTATGTTAAAGTTATCATATGTTTGTACTATCGACTACTAAATTGCCTTCGGAACAGAGAGGTAAACTCGCATCATCCCATAGAATCAACATTATATTGGTTGCGGATGGCAGTCCATGAAATTTATTGGTATCACAGCTCAAGGTTCCATGATCCTCCTAGTGACGAATGTTGAGAGCAAGTATGAGCAGTTAGTAGAATATATGAAATAACTGAGCAATGAACATGCTAATGTGGTACAATTTTATGTTTTGTCATAAGAGTCAAAATGCCACCTCAAATGAGAGTTTCTCAGAATCTCGATCAGGACCCTAGCTCGATTTCCTCTATTCTAGAGGCATTGCAAAATTTGGTGAGCAGGGCCCAGTCTCCACCTCGAGCCCCGATTATCACCCTTGATTCTATCTCCAGAGGGGTTTTTTTTTCGGAGTTCAAGCAACTCAACCATCTAATTTTTGCAGGCGGCACTAATACGACCGAGGCAGAAAACTGGCTTGAGGTGATGGAGCTCAACTTCGAGACCTTACATACCCAAGTAGAGTCCAGAGTTTCGATAGATGTATATTTTCTGAAGGAAGCAGTTAGACGTTGGTGGACTGCCATCCGCAGCCAATATGATGTTGATTCTATAAGATGAGGCGAGTTTACCTCTTTATTTCAATGCTAGTTTAGTAGCTGGGAGTACAGGGGTATGATGACTAGAGTATACAACGAACTGGTTCAGGGGTCTATGACGGTGACATATTATTATAACAAATTCATTCACCTGTTGCTATAATCTGGAGGAGTCAGCGTGGAGGCTCAAATTATTAAGTTTGTTCAGGGTCTGAACTTTAACATTAAGCGGATTGTGGTTGTAAACTTATATAACAACCTGCTCGAGGCATGCGGCCGCCTTGATGATAGAGAGGATGTGCACCTCGGGGGATAGTGCTCTTTAGCACGGGTTAGACAGTGAGGCTTCAGGGAAGAAAAACCAGCGGCAAGTGTCAGATCAGGGTTTCAGTGCAAACCGCTCTTCCAAATCTAGTGGTGGCTCGTTTGGAGGCTCCAAATACTCCCCTTACACCTGTCATACTTATGGCCAGCCGGGTCATCTCAGGAGGAACTATCTGCTGAGTCAGCCTCAGGGGCAGCAGCCGCGAGCACCGGGGTATCGAGTCGTTCTCCCCACTAGGTCAGAATCGGGGACAGATCTGACACTCTCCTCAGCAAATTCAGTTTCAGACTCCCCAGCACCGATCATTGGATATCCCTTTTAGGAGTACACCCTACAGACCCAGCAGACAACTCTTGGCTATGGCTTCACCCCAGTCACAGCGGCAGAGGCAGAGGGATTATGAGAACAAAAGGGATCTACCTCTAGGGGCGGCGGTTGCGATCGGGATTATAAGGGTAAAGCGGTTGCCGGTCAAGTCACACTCCTTTATATTGGCTGCATTTGTCGAAGTGTTGGGGTTGTCCATAGAGAAAATGGAAACTTCTTTCTTTTTTACCATTCAACTGGGCGACATAAGTAAAGTTACGTATGTGTGTAAGGGAGTTTGTGTAGGCATCAAGGACTGTAAATTTTCTACCGATCTGATCATCCTACCCATGAGTCAGTTTAACATCATACTGGACTGTGATTGGTTAATGAAGTATCGGGCCATGGTTGATTGCTATATGAGGCGAGTCACAGTTACCTCAAAGGCCAGTAAGGTTGTCGTTTACCACCGAGGGCCGAATGGGGGGGTTATAAATTCTATTTTTCGAGTATGTCTTAGAGGCAAGACCGAGCTAGAACAATTTGGAGGACTTTGATCTATGGATCTAGATATTGAGACCGCGGTACAGGAGAGAGATGTTTCAATTGTTAGAGAATTTGATGACATTTTTCTTGAGAAGTTATCGGGTCTACCTCCAAATCGGGAGATCGAATTTTGTATCGATCTTGTTCTAGGGGCCACTCTAGTTTCTATTCCCGCATATAGGATGGCGTCTGCAGAGTTAGTTGAGCTACGAAGCAGTTGGATGATTAGCTTATCAAAGGTTTTATACAGAAGAATATGTCGTTGTGGGGCTCTCTTGTCTTATTTGCCAAGAAGGCAGATGGATCGTTGAGATTGTGCGTGAATTATAGGAAACTTAATCAGGTTACTGTGAAGAACAGATATCCGCTACTCAGCATCGACGACCTCTTCGATCAGTTCGGGGGTTCACGGTATTTCTCGAAGATTAACTTGAAGACAGGATATCATCAGGTGAAGATTTGGGAGGAAAATATTATCAAGATTCCTTTTCGAATCAGATATGGGCACTTTGAGTTCTTGGTATTACTGTTTGAGCCAACTAATGCTCTAGCGGTGTTTATGGATCTCATTAACCAAATTTTCAGTCCATATTTGGACCGGTTTGTGGCTGTCTTTATTGATGACGTCCTGGTTTATTTGAAGTCTCGTCAGGAACACTGTGAGCATCTATGTATTGTCTTGCAAACTTTGAGGGAACATCAGTTGTATTCCAAGCGTAGCAAGTTCGATTTTTGGTAGATTGAGGTAAAGATTTTGGAGCATGTGGTTTCACGAGAGGGTATTTCAGTGGACCTTGCTAAGATTAAAGCTTATAGTGGATTGACAACCACCCAAGAACGTTTCAGAGATTCGCAACTTCCTTGGTTTGGTAGAATATTATCGGCATTTCCTATAAAGTTTTTCTTCCATTGTCGCGCTGCTCTCTAGACTCACTTGCAAAGATGTGCGGTTCATTTGGAGTGATGAATGTCAGAATGCCTTTGAGGAGCTGAAACGAAGCTTGACCAGTGCTTTGACTCTGATAATTCCTGATAGCAGCTTACCATATTCCATTTATACTGACGCCTTTGCGGTGGGTTTAGGTTGCATTTTGATGCAATAGGGCAAGGCAGTGGCGTATGCTTCCCAATAGTTGAAGCCCCACGAGCAAAACTATCTCACCCATGATTTAGAGCTCGCTTCCACATCGCCTTTGCTTTAAAGATATGGATGAGTTATTTATATGTAGTCAGTTTTCAGATTTTCTCCGATCACAAGATTCTAAAATATTTATTTACTCTGAATGAGCTCAATTTGAGACAGCACAGATGAATAGAGTATTTGGAGGATTATGATTTTACCTTGGAGTATCATTTCGTCAAGACTAATGCAGTTGCTGATGCATTGAGTCGGTATCCTCGTGTTACATTATCCTGTCTGATTCTAGATGAGTGGAAGAGACATGCCACGATCGAGAATTTTGACTTGAGCTATCATGATAATAAAAGCGTGGCTTGTGTCTACCATATAGTGACTACCCCTTCGATGCTTACAATGGTGAGGCAACTACAGTGTCAGGATGAAGCGCTCATGGCAAGGGTGGGGAAGATAAAGAATGAGGAACAACTAGAGGGTTGGACAGTAAACGTCGATGGGTACATATTCTTCCATGGCAGGGTTTCAGTTTCCAACATCGTCAACTTGAGACAGGTCATCTTGGATGAAGTTCACATATCCCATTTTGCGATTTATCTGGGCAGTACAAAGATGTATCAGGATCTGAAGCGTCAATATTGGTGAGTTGGCATGAAGAGAGAAGTGATAGAATTTGTTGCCCGATGCATGACCTGCCAGAAGGTCAAGGTCGAGCACCAGCGGTCGACAGGTTTGTTCCAGCCATTACCGATTCCTGAGTGGAAGTAGGAGGATGTTACCATGGACTTTGTTACCCATCTCCCTATGGCTTCTCAGAGACTGGATGGTATTTGGGTTATTGTGGATTGGCTGACGAAGGAGCTCATTTTATTCCTGTTTGGATGACTTTTTCAATTACAAAGCTCAGTCGATTATATGTGCAGCGCTTTGTTCGTCTTCACATGATTCCTTTGAGCATAGTTCCTGACCGTGATCCTTGATTTGCCTCGGAGTTGTGAAGGGGATTACAGAAAAAGCTTGGTACGAAGACACAGTTCAGTACAACACCACACTCCCAGAAAGATGGGCAATCAGAGAGGACCATCCAGATTCTTGAGAACATGTTGAGGTCTTGTATTTTGGATTTTGGTAATAGCTGGATCAAACACTTGCCACTGGTGGAGTTTATGTTTAATAACAGCTTCTGGACCAGCATTAGAGTCTCTTCGTTTGAGGCACTGTATGGTCGACCATGTCGTTCTCTCTTGTGTTGGGCTGAAAAGGAGGAACGACTTATGCTTGGACACCGAGAAGATCCACCAGATTTGTGAGCGATTGAAGGTTGTGCAGAGCAGATCGGAGAGTTATGCCGACCTGAAGAAACGAGCTGGAATTCGATGCTGGTGATTTTGTCTTTTTGAAAGTTCATCTTACCTGTGGTGTCAGCAGATTTGGGGTGAAGGGCAAGTTTGCCCCGAGATATATCGGTTCATTCTAGATTGCTGAGGGGATTGGAACGGTTGTCTACAGGTTGGAGGTGCTGGCTCAGTTGGGACATGTGCACCTTGTTTTTCATATATCCCAACTGAGAAAGTACATTCCAAATCTGTCTCACAATGTTTCGTGGGATGAGGTGTTCGTCCAGGCTGACACAACTTATGATGAGGAGCCCGAGCTAATTTTGATATGCGAGATTCGGTTGTTTCGTCGTCGGAAGGTTCTTTATGTGTTAGTGCTATGGAAGAACCACATGAAGAGAAAAACTACTTGGGAGCTGGAGTCCGAGACGGCAGAGAGGTATCCTTATTTGTTTTATGATACGTAGGTAAAGCAAATTTTGAGATGAAATTCATAAAAATGGTGAAAAGATGTAAAATCTGTCAAAATTTATTGAAGATAAATTTTGTATAAATTTTTCACGAATTTTTAAGTGTAAATTAATGTCAAGTGCTCGAATTTTTGAATTTTTAAGTGTAAATTAACGTTCGCACGTTTTATATAAAATATATTCACGAGTAAAAGAACGTTGGAATTTATTAAAAGGAAATTTTCAAAAAATTCAATAATTGAAAACAATTAAATAGTTTTAATCTAAAAATAAATAATAATTTAAAACAATAAGTTTTTTGAAAAACTCTTATTGTTCTCTTTGATTTTTGCCTGAGAAATTCTGGATTTTTGAAAAATCGTAAATCTAAGTTGTATGTCGTTTTTTGTTGGTGTTTTTGGCAAGAAAGGATCGGATGTAAGGTAAGAAACACATTGAGAGTGTGATTTGGTGAAAAACTAAGTCAAAAATCGCACTAATGCGATTAGGCTGTGCTGTAATGGTTGGTAAAATTGTACAAGAAAAAGAATTAATTTTTAAATAGTTTTGCCACTATTTTATCTTATTTTAATATTTTTTTTTAATTATAACAACCAAAAAATCATGAACAAATACTTTATTTTGTTCTTTCTTAAAAGATTTAGTTACTTTTGTTATTAAACCCCCTCCGCTGGCTCTTTGGCTAATGGTCTTCCTACTTGCAAATCCAATGAAAAATAAATTGATAAACATATTTTAAAAAAGAATTTTATGTTTAATTTATTGATAATCTTAATTTTTATTCTCTGATGTGTCAAACATTGATGGTTACAATTAATGATTTATTTTAATTATTTATAATTATTAGATTAATTAATATTTGTTATGGAAGAAATAAAAACTATGGAGTAGAAATAGAGAGTAAATCTATTTTGTTTTAAAAGAACCGGAAGTGCAGCAATGTTAATGGTTAAAGCAGGTTCGTAATTTGATTTTTCATCTAGTTATTGTGAATCTAAATCATTTATTTCTCAAAATGTACTTGTATAGTTATATGTTCTGAATCCAAAACCATATTGAGAAGGGAGAGGAGTTACCAGCCACGCTTGTGAGTCCCCTGCTAAAACAATCCATGAACCATGGAGCAACTCGGACGCATCCATTGGCGTCAGTACCACGCCACTAAAAAAGCGCCCAACCGTACTCCGATCATTGACGAGTATTTCTTGATAAAACAAGGATTCGAGATGTCGCGAATTCCCCACTTCTGTAACCGCAATGTCTGATTATAATCCTTTCTTTCCCTTCAACAAAGAGGTGGTTTGCAAGGTTCTGCTTTAGCTTCCCCGTAAACAACGCTTCAATGTTTGGGAAATGAGAATTTTGACAGGAACAGGGAAGCTGCTTTGAGATAATGAAAATGGCGGATTTGAAGACGATGCCAATGCGGTTAAGTAGGCGTCTTTCAATACCAGGTGCTCGACAAGTTAAACCAGGCCTAGATCCGAATTGAAATTAAGATTCCAAGCGCTAAGACTGAGCTTGAATAAAACAGCTTTGACGGGGTAAATATGGATGTTGAGCTCAATTATGGATGAAATCCATTTGTTTCGGTTCAATTCTCAATACAAAAACTGAACCAAACCAAATGGTTTGGTTTTTTGACCTAACTGAAAGCCAACTAGCAATCAAGACAGTACTGAAATTCTCGGCATAGTTTTCATTTATTAGATTCGTGCCCAATGCTTTAGTAAAAATAAGTCGACTAAATTTAACATCGTATTACAAATTGAGCGATGAATTGATAGACTAACAAAGTTGTTTCAATCGATAGATCATGTATTTAGCTTTACCATAATTTAGAGATGCAACGCTACGGATACGACAATTTGATTTTTACGATAAGTGAAAAATTAAAAATAATTCTTCGAGTCAATTTGATGCTTATTTAGTGAGTATTCGAGCCACTTCGACTTTTTACGATAAATTATGAAACACGAATATATTTTTTAATTCAGGAAGTTGGATATGACAAGTAGAATCTTAGATTTATAGGTTAACTCGAGTTATCACCCAAATGAAAGGGAAGAATCATTCAGAATATGTGTGGAAGAAGCTAAAAAATAACACGTTGAAAATTCCTCCTATCAATGGACGGGGTACCAACACATATGTACACGTGCCACTTTTATCATGTTATTAATTAAATATCACGATAATTAAAATATATTATAAATAATTAAAATAAGATATTAGTTACATCACGAGATATATTGACTCACGAGAGAAAAAAACGATGAGGCAGTTAACCATACAGTAACTATTCTAGAGTTGTTAAATGAGAGGGTTGGCTCGCCAGTTCGTCCGCTCAGCTTGCTACAGTAACGAGTGGGTTTGACTCGAGCTACACAGACGAGTCGAGTCGAGCTTGATAATCCGTGCTCGCGAGCTTGATGAGCCTGCTCGTAAGCAGGCTCGGTCATGCCCAGCTCGGCACTGAGCTTTCTGACTATAAGCGAGCTTTCCGACGTCTCCGATGGAAGCACATCGTCGAGAACCTCAAACCCTCGAACATTTTCGATCGTCGTTGGGGTTGGGATAGCTGGCCGATCGATCGTCCAAGCGCTGAGTGATCATCGCCCTGCGACAATATGCAAAGCTGGGCGAGCTTTCCGATGTCTCCGATGGAAGCGCAACGTCCAAAAGCTTGAGCACTCGAGCATCTTTGATTGTCGTCGGGGTCAGGAGAGCTGGGCGATCGATCGTCCAAGTGCTGTGCGATCACCCAGATCGCTGAACTCTTTCTGTCGATTGTACTCTCTTCAGCAGTTCGGTCGACTTTTTGCCCTTCAGTTCAGCAATCTTCTTCTCCTCGATTTTTTTTCTTCTCTCACACTAAACACTAAAGTGTTAAAGAACGGTGATAACCGTTGATAAGAAGCTGAGATTCTGAGCAACGGTCACCAGACCGTTGTTGAGAATCAGACCACTCAGTAACGCAAGGACTCGTTACGCTCGTTAGGCTGGTTCGGCTCGACTCGTTAGGCTGGTTCGGCTCGACTCGTTAGGCTGGCGGCTCGCGAGCCATCTTGAGTTAGAAATTTTTTAAGATCAGTTCGTTAGGTTCAGCTCGTTAAGCTCGGCAAGTTTGTTAAGCTCAGTTTGTTAGGCTCGGCAGGTTCGGTGAGCCGAATTTTTCTCAGCTCGGATCAGCTCGACTTACTCGTTTAACATCTCTAAACTATCCGTTGAGCGTCTAGGGACTCAACCTGTCAAGGTGGCAAGGCTTTTTCCGGTTGACCGACGCTTCGCTAGTTAATTTGACAACATTAACTAATTAAAAAAAGAGAAAGTTGAATTCCTAATATACGCCAAAAGATTATTCTAGAAATCTACAAAGAAGACGACAACAATTAATATTTAAATGAATGATGTACATTCGTATTAATTCATTGCCACCGACAGCCGAGACGTTAAGCAAATCAATTAGAATAAAATATAATAAAATTTACAAGCATGACTAATAATTAAACTAAGTTGTGGAGGAACGAATGTGAGATATTTTCTTATACAACATATAAATAATTGAATATAATTTAACACGATACTCGCTTGGCAATAGATCGGTAAACGATCGAACTTCAAGAAATATCTCGGGCTTATTAGTTAGCGAAAAGAAGTCTATAACGGGACATTTGTTCATGATAGTAAGTTTTTCGTAGTTGTGTTTTTGATAATTTATGAAGGAGCGTATTATTTGTTTGAGAAGAGAAAAATAATAAGGGAACGATGCTTTGCTCATATCTTGTGATGAATTTCTCGTCTATAGACACTTGACAATTCCCTTGTATTACGTGAAATTAAAAAGTTGGTGTTATATCATACTTTAATTTTACTATCTAATCTAATTTATACTTTACATCGTATCATATTTTAATAAATAATTTTATTTTAGTATAATATTATTTGTTTTGGAATATAATCCGTATAAATTTGTTCTTTGAATTAGGACAAAATACATTATTCTAGATAATAAGATGTATTTTACTGTTTATAAAGCACTTAAAATTTCACTCTCCAATGATTGAGAGATTTGTATATTCATTAATATGAATTGAGTTGTGATAATTGAACGAATTATTGAGTCGTTGTTGTTTTCTCACAGCAAACTGCCACAAATGCGTTCATGAAAGATTTAGAGTCGTGAAGTTCGGATCTCAAATACAGTAAAAATATTTACACTATTATTGAACAATTATTGGGCTAAAAGTCAGACGTAATTATGGGTTCAAAATATAAGATTATGTGTAGTTGTTATATTAAAAGATAAATAGTGGGTCAGATGTTTGATTTGTTCTTGATCTTCTCAATATTTTACGTGTGCAGGTGGGAAATATAGTAATTTTGATTTAAGAAAAATGTACGACGATTGGAGCTTAAGATTCAATGGAGAATTTCTCTCCTCTTCTTGTTTGAGCTTCTCTCCTACTTTCTCTCTCTTCGTTTTTTTATCACCAAGAGCTTCTTCTTCTCTCTGACGCTCGAATGAACACTTACTGGAGAGAACAAGTTAGCCAAACTTGGGTTTTCCGTTGTTGCTGAGTAAGTTACGCCCTGATCTTATTACAAACTCGATGGAAGGCGCAGATGAGTTTCTTCGACAAAAATGAAGTTTGAGTTCTTTCATTAAAAATGGCTTTAATATCGTTAAGAGTTGTTTCGACCAGCATAGAAGTTACCACTGCACTAGGATTTTCCGATCCGATCAGACATGGAAACCGGTTAGTGGATTCAGCCAGAACCAGATTGATTAAAGCTCAGAAAAGGAGGAGAGAGAGATTGAACTACCTTTCTCTCTCTACAGATTTGAAAAACTCTTCGTTAGATGGATCTGGGGAAGCGAGAGGAAGTGGGTTGCTCGTGGTTGCGAGCTTGGTGGGCAACGACGCCGGAGAAATGGCAACATCGTTCGAGCAGAAGGTTTATGAAATGGTGTCAAAGCAAGCAGCTTTGGTGAAGAAAGAAGAGAGAACTGGAGAGGACGCCGACGTTAAGCCGGAGATTGTTGTTATTCCGGTGAGGTCGAGCTTGTTGAATGAAGCTTATAATCGATGCCGAGAAGTTTGTTCATACTATTCAAAGACATTTTACCTCGGTTAGTCTCTCTCTCTCTCTCTCTCTCTCTCTCTCTCTCTCTCTCTCTCTCTCTCAAAATGAAAATTAAACTATTTTTCAGGAACTATGCTGATGACACCTGAGAGGAGGAGGGCTATCTGGGCAATATATGGTTAGTGATCATATTAGTAGATTTCATTTCAACTAGATTTTTAAAATAGGTTAGTTTGAAAGACGTTACTTAGAAGATGTTCCATAAATTAAACGTTTGCTTGTTATGTTACTTGTTTATCAAGTGTGGTGTAGGAGGTTAGACGAGCTAGTTGATGGGCCGAACGCGTTACACACGACGCCAACCGTTTTAGACGAATGGGATTCGAGGCTAGAAAATATTTTCCGGGGAAGACCCTTCGATATGCTCGACACTGCATTGTCAGATACCGTTGCGAAATTTTCCATCGACATTCAGGTTCATACATATCTGAATAAACCAACGATGAAATCATACAATTGTAACATCTAAAAACATGTTTGACTATGAGTTTTTGTAGAGTACGATAATGTCGGCCGGATATCATACACTTTTGTTATTGTGTTTTATCTCTGCCGAAGCTTACAAGATTTTTGATCGAATGATTTGCAGCCATTCAAAGATATGATCATAGGGATGAGAATGGATTTGAAGAAGACCAGATACAAAAACTTCGATGAACTTTATCTGTATTGTTACTATGTTGCTGGAACAGTTGGATTAATGATCGTTCCAGTGATCGGAATTGCACCGGAGCATCAAGCTTCGCCGGAGAGTGTTTATAAGACTGCTTTGGCTTTAGGGGTTGCAAATCAGTTGACTAACATTCTTAGAGACGTGGGAGAAGAGTAAGTACGTAGCCTTTGAATTTACTAGTACATTATTTCTTTTTAAATATAGGAATTTGGAAAAATAATACTAAATTTTTTTAAAAACTTTATAATTTAATTTAGCTAAATACGTCGCACAATAAAAATTTTTAGACCTGATTAAATAGAGCTCGAGAATATGACAGTGATAGCATGTTTATAACTTTTTGTACTCTCGCTATGAACTCGTGATATATCTTTAAACGATAAAAAACAATCAAATTTTCAAAACGTTAATAAAAAAGTGTTTAACATGATAGAACTTCTAATTCAGTGCAAGAAGGGGAAGGATCTACCTACCTCAAGATGAGTTAGCCCTAGCAGGGCTTTCAGAGGAGGATATATTTGCAGGGAAGGTGACCCAAAAATGGAGATTTTTCATGAAGAGGCAGATTAGGAGAGCAAGGATGTTTTTCGACGAGGCCGAGAAGGGAGTGGTCGGGTTCAGCGAAGCAAGTCGTTGGCCGGTAAGTCTCCCAATGCTTCGTAGAATTAATTCAAAACATAAATTATGTTACATTCATACATACGCATATGCATACACATACGCATACGCATGTAAGATCGATCGACTTCGCAAATTTGTGATAAGAAATTGTTGAGTCGAAGTTATATAAAAACTATCCATGTTCAATCTAATATTAGAGTCGGAGTTTGTGTTCGATCTGTATTATGAACGAAAATCATTGTTCATTGTTTTGCTTTGAAAGTGATAAAGCAAAACTAAGATCGAATAATTGCTCACAGGTATGGGCGTCATTGCTATTATATCGGCAAATCCTTGACGAGATCGAAGCAAACGACTACGATAATTTTACAAAGAGAGCTCTTGTCGGGAAACAAAAGAAAATGTTGACTCTACCAATTGCATATGCTAGATCCATAATTTGTCCTCAGAGAACATAAAAAGCATCAAAATTTCATATCTACACTACATTTCGGTCAATTATCGCAAACTCGGTTTCATATCTATATGTAAAAAACGTTGCATCGTTCTATCATGTGATGAAATTCCTGTAGAATAAAATTATCGTCTCTTGACCAAGTTATAAGAAGTTTTTGTTTTGCTTGATTTTCAGCTATCGTTTGATCAATTGTTCGTACTAAATTATTATACGAAGAACTATCTTGAATGTCCATTATTTTTTATCGTCGCGAATACTTAATTCAGGCTAATAACGTTGAAAGTTTAGTGTCTCGTTAGTTCTCTTTTATTCGCATTATTTGATTAGTTGATATAATAATTAAATAAAATCAATAAACCTAAATAAATAATTACTTAATAATGCTAGTAGAATTTATGGGTGGGAAGGAGGGAAAGCCAGGAATGGGGGAGAAATAAGATTATGTATGTAGTATAGTTTGTAAGAACATAGGCAGAAAATCCAAATCTACATATTTAATTCCTCATGCACAATCTTATTTAATCCTAAAATAAATAGTTTTAAAAAGAAATTTAAAATCTAAAATAAAAAAAAATTAAAATTTAATCTCATACGCTAACATGACATTTACGTGACAGATTATAATAATAAATGAAAAATACACAGTAATAAAAATTTAAGAATATAAAACTTTGTTTAATTAATATTATTATGATATAGGAATGAATTACAAATAAGCATCGTATTTAAATATTTAATAAATTCAAAATATATATCTAACGTTATTCTATATAATATATAAAGTAATTAAGAAATCATTAAAATTTTGAAATGAATGTAATTTAATCAGTTTGTAGTATGTTCTTCCATGTTTTTACAGATCTTTATGCATAAATAATATTAATTTTTAGAATAAATTTAAGAATACATTATGACACATTTATAGGAGAATAAATATAAAAAAAACCAATAGATATTAAATTATATTCATTAATTAAATAAATTTTAAATAACAAATCAACTTTGATCCCATTAAGTCCAGACACGATAAACCATATTTTAATTACAAGCAATCATGCGTACGCCTGCGTGAAACTAAGGTCATATATTATCCGGTGCATTCTACACCATTTACAAATGTGGACGACCGTATTCTAATTGCAGGCGCTGTGTGGAGAAGAAGTCATTTCTTATCGAGCGTATTTTATACTCATTTCAAGTACAGACGACTGCGAAAATACCTACGTGAAGCCGAAGTCGCCTCCTTTCGAGCGTGTCTTGCACTCATTTCAAGTGTCGACGACCGCAAGAGTTGGATTATTAACGAATAAAGTTTAAAATTCGTTTTGTCACCGAATAATAACTTAAAATTTATTTAGTTAATAATAAATAATTTAAAGGTTAGTTTGATAATAATTTTATATATTAGAATTTTTATTTATAATTTCCCATTTTATAATTACAAGACATATTATTAATTAATTTTGCGATTATTTAATTTTATAGTAAGTTATAATTGTACGAAATTAGCAGTATATGTTAAAATTTGAATGGAAAATAATTTAATACGTATTTATATTTCTTTAACTGCGCCGAAATAACAAAATTAATTACGATACTAATTGAAATTAATAATTGTGTCAGTGTATGCTGTGTCAGCACGTGGGCCAGACGACACACTGTATGGAGATCCGATCCAACGGCTCTCTGTCTCCCTCGCTCTCTTTTCAAAATTTGAAATCTCCTCTCTCTCTCTCTCTCTCTCTCTCTCTGAAACTTCACAAAAGCTTCCATTTTTAAATATTAATCCGACTTTCCAGTTTCCAATTCCCGTTGTTTCTCTTCTTCTCTATCTCTCTCCTTGACATTCTACAGTTTGGAGATTCGACTGAGGAAGAAACACCATAGCCACCAATGGGTACTTGTTTGAGCAAGAAGAGAGGTAGCTCTAATGGCATTGCTGTCGTTACTCCGGGAACTGTGCCAGACCTCAAATGCATTAACAATGGCGCAACCACCGCGAAACCCACCCGACTTCTCCAAACAGATACCCAGAACGAGCTCAAATGGGGGAAAAAGACGCAGTTGAAGAATGGGAATCAAGAAAAAGAAGCAGAGAAAGAACTGAAAGACGAAAACCCCATTGTTGTTAAGAAAGAAATCTTCGTCATTAGACACAGGAAGAGCCACGATAAAAGCTCCGATGAGACACAGCAACATAACGCTCCGGTTTCTCCTCCGACAGGAGGAAGCCGAAGCCTTCCTTCCGATGCAGCTCTTCCGCTGATTTCTGGCGATGTAAGCAAAATTCGAACTTCAAGCTGCACAAAAGAAGAAGTCGACGCCATTCTAATCCAATGTGGAAGGCTCAGTCGAAGCTCCTCCTCCAGTAAGGCGGCCACTTCAACTTCCTCCCACTATGGGAGGAAGTACTCGGGTTCGAAGCGTAGCTTCGATTTCGACCACTCTGACAGGGATGCCCTTGTGGTGGCTGCCGCTGCAGACGACCGCGACGGCGATGATAGAAGGAACACCGATTTGGCCGAAAATGATGACGACGGCGATGTGCCAGAGAGACGTCTCCGCCACCGGCAACGGAACCGCCAATCGCCGCGACCTTCTCCATCTAGAGAGAGAAGGAGAACTCATAGCAGAGAGAGAGACCCGAATAGCCAGAGGGAGAGACGAGTCAGCCGATCACCTGGACGTCGTTCATCCGAAACCTCGGGAAATTCCGCTGTTGATAATACCATTCCCAACATCAACAACCACGATTCCACTGTTAATAATGGTGGAAGCCGGAAACCAGCTAAGATGGTTTCAGTTCCGGCGACAGTCTCTTCCTTAGCAATGGAGAAAAGTAACAATGGCTGTGATTCTACATCAGCAACAGCGATAAAGAGGATATCAGTGAAAAGAAATGCCGGCGACCCAGCAGCGAGAGTTGTTTCATCGCCAAGATCACAGTCTCCGGCGGGAACAATTGCAAACGGAAAGGTTGCCGACGAGAATGTGCAGCAACACCAGCCATCTCTCAGCCGGAGCTCTTCAAGGAAGGCGGAGCAATCTCCGTACAGAAGAAATGCATTGAGCGAGATTGATCCAAACTCCATTCCTCATTCGCAAGCACAAAACTTAGTTGGTGGAAAAAGCAAAAAGGAAACTGAAAGTGACGGGATTCTCACCATTAATGCTCTGAATCAAGTAATATTCAAATCCCATTCCTCAGTTTATCACTTTATCCATTCTTTTCATGCATTTCTTTGTGGTAGAACTGGATATCTAATGTCATAATTAAGCCAAGACCATGAACAAAATACGGCCAAAAAATTCACTAGGAAAAATCAAAATTTGTATTGGTCAAATCATAAAATATAGAAAACTTAAAATAAAAACTACAAACAAACTCAAATCAATATGAAGTATTGATGTGATTTTCATTTGAGATGAGTTTTCCTCTGTAGTTGAGTAGGATATTTCAAGCTGCTAGAAAATGCTTAAAGCTCTGTATTGACCTTGATACTCCATAAGAAAATAAAAAAGACAAATGATGGTTATAAAATGTGGGTTTTTTTTCGGATTACCTCAAAGTTTGTGAACTAGTAATTCCATCGTTTGGTGCAGAAACCCAAAGTAGAGACAGGTATGAACGGCAATGTTAGCATCCAAGGGTCAACAAAGGCTGTCAATGGAAACATCACAACAATGGCAGAACCAAAAATGATGGAAGAAGAGCCCACCAAGGTCCAAGCATGGATGCCAGAAGCGGCAGAGCTGGTGAAGCCACAGACATTGGTAAGAAGCAGGTCAGCTAGGCGATCCCGAGACCTAGATATCAACCCAGAAACTCTGTTAAACTCCACTACATCTTACACAACTTTGCTACTGGAAGACATTCAGAATTTTCACCAGAAAAACACCACTCTAGTTTCAGTACCTCCCTGTCTGACCAAGGCCTGTTCCATTCTTGAAGCAGTGGCCGACCTCAACTCAACCACCAGCTCCAATCTATCTTGCACTTTCTCTGAAGATAGAACAAGCCCTGTGCCATATCAGTCAAGCTGGAATGACTACTCTGCTTCTTTTGGAGCCAATTTGATAGGAATAGGCAAGGGAATGGCATTGGGCATAGAGCCATTTGTGGAATCGGAGGTGGCAGCGGAGGACGATGTAATGGAGCCAAGTTTTCACAAGTACATCACAGTCACTAGGGATGGAGGAGATACAGAGGATCAAGAATCCTCTGGCAGCAACAGTTTCGCGGGCAGTCAGCAAAATTGGGGCCTTTCTTCGTCAAGGGAACCAACTTCAGCAGATACAACTTCAAAATCTGTCAACTCGAAAGAAGAGGGTCAGCCAAGTTCAGCGAGGCAGAGAAATGTACGTACGAGGAAGAACAATGTAAAGAGTAAAAGAGAGACTTGTCCCAATTAACCTGCAATAATTCTGGTTGTTGTATTTGGTGTAAGTTAGTGTTACAGACTATTCCCTTCGATAATTTGGAGCAGAACTTCCATCCGCTCCTGATTGTGCCACATGCAGTAAACTTTAATTGATTCATCCAACAGTGAAACTGTGTTCTCTTTAATGCTATACACAACCTGCAAAAAAGCAGAAAGGCAATGCTCTTTTTCTCCTATTATATAAATTCAACACATTTTGGAACTGAGTGAAGAATCTACATTGAATGATTCGAGTTTATTCAAGAAAATATGTGTTATTTACATGAAATATACTATGAATCTATATCTAAATAATAGTGATATCAATATCACATGGTTTTGACCAGCAACCCTTTACTTCCATTGCCAAGAAGCATATTCCTCCATTAAATGCATATGTGCATACAGTAGAAGTGGTGCCAAAATGTCCAAGCCACGTTGGTCCATTTACCATTTTATGTCTTTGCCAGCCAAAAGACCATTTTGTTTATTCCAAACTGCTTGTGTAGTTAACCATGTATATGGCAACCACAGTTACAACAGCGCCAACGAGTTGCAAAGGTAAGAAAGTCTCGCCAAGATACAAAAACCTGTAAAGACAATTAGCCACAGATGGCTTCAAGATTTCCTTTCATTCCTCAAATTTAGTATGAACATTAAACAACAGAAGTTCTAATCAAACCAAATTACACAAGCCATAGAATGAATGTAATTCATTAGCTTAACACTTTATGGATGCACCTAACGAGGGGTTGTGTAGGAAATTCCTGAATGTTGATAGAATTTTGATCGATGATTACAGCAGGATCCTGATCTTTGTCAGTACAAGACATGGAGCCTCTGCTGAAACGAAAAATCCTTATAATGGCATTTCCTGAGTGCACTAACGATCATTTAGCAAGTATTGCAAGATATCCTTGCTTCCAATAGCACTGAAGCTCCTTAACACATGTTTATTTTGACAATATTTAAAACTCCTATTTTAGTTTGGAAGAATAACTCATTTTCTTTACTCCTATTTCTCCCCTTTCACTCATTTATTAGTATCATTCTCTACTATTAAAATGATTTCCCATAACTGAACAAATCCGACCTTGCTAGCTGCAGATTGATTTGGTTTTTACACTAGTTCAGTATGAGACGATTCAAAACTGATGGAATCGGTTCTTTCTATCAGGATTTCTACTTCAAAACCGACCGACTGCACCATACTCACCCATAGTGGGTTTACATTGCTAACAATAAAATAAGTAACATCTTTACGTTCTTTAAAACTAAAGTTAGAGAGATGTACCCAAATATTGAAGCAAACATTGGAGTTAGAAAGGTGAGGGAACTGAGCTTTGTCAAACTGCCTGTAAAACATAAACATAGACAAATTTAGCCTCAAGTCAAACTACCTAAATCTAAAAACAATCAAATTGAGCGATCATATATAAAATTCCTTGAATGCAAGGCAATAATAGAGGAAGTTACAGAAAAACTCAATTATTCAAAAGAAACATATAATATACATCTAAGAAAAAAGAACACATCAGACCTTTTGTTGCACTGTAGAAGTATACACCATAGCTGATGGCACTTCCGAATACAGATGTATAAAGGAGAGCTAGTAAATCACTAGTTGTAAACGAGCTAATATCTCCAGTGACGCCAAGATCGTGGTTAAGAATGGAGATAATTAGAAGAGGGAGGCCACCAATAACCATGTGCTGGAGAAATGAGAAAATTATAGCCATTATGTTCAAGTACCATACTTGTATCACCATGAGAAAATTATGGCCCAATATTTTGAATATTAAACCTAGAGATATCAAAAATATGAGACTGAAGTCCAAAAAATGTTGCATCAAAGTGTCCAAATAGCAGCGCAGTATTGTTCCAAATAACAATTAAGTATTTCTTCTTAGACACCAAGTATCTAGCGATTTCAATCAAGTGTTTTTGATATTGCATAGGAAAGTTATTATATAGGGTAAAATCCAAACTTACCCTCAAAATATAGGTTGAGGGTAAAATTGACATTGAAGAATTTTTTTTTAATGAAGTCGCCCTAGAAATATGAAAAATTTGACAAACCCCCCCGGAAGAATGAGGGGTCGATTTGGATTGCAGAACGGGCCTCGTTCTTCTGTCCAGTGCTTTGAAGCACTGGACTCCTCTAGGTCGAGGGCCGTTATGGGAGCACGGGGCCCTGTTGTAATGGAGACTGGGCCCCCGTTTGTACTGAACGAGTGACCATTCGTTGATACTATACAAGGAACATTAAAAGAAAGGAGATCTATGAGTTTATTTACTCTTCTGATTGTGTAGCAAAAAATCTTTCTATTTAAAACCAGCCATATTCCATTGAGAATTTAGCAAAATCTTCTATTGAATTTTCAACCGACAATTATGCACAAAAACTACATTGTAAGTTTGAAATAAAATTTGAGAAACTTATTTTTCGTTCCTCTTCGTGTAATGCAAAAATCTAGCAAATAAAATCAATTGATTCTCTTTATTGAGGCAACCGGAAATATCCCTACAAATAAGAAAGCTAGTGAGACATGGAAAAAACTAACAATTAATAAATAAACATGCATCACCTCGTTCTATTGAACTCATCGTGTGAAAGACTCAAAGAATTGTTCTTCTACCTTGTTACTTTCATTCAAACACTAAACTGAGTCTCAATGCCATTTTTGGAGAGCGGGAAGTGAGAATGGGGAGCTGTTCCTTATATAGTGTCGAGGAACATCCTCCGTTCTATACAAATATGGGGCCCCAATCTCTATTAGAACTGGGTCCCGTTCTCCCAAAAAGACCCCTCGATCTGGAGGGGTCTAGTGCTTCGAAGCACTGGATAAGAGAGCGGGGTCCCGTCCTCTTAGAATGGGGCCCCAGTCTAGATGGGTCCAATGCTTCATAGCACTGGATGGAGAACGGGGCCCCGTTCTTGGACCTTTCTAAACGGGGCCTTGTTCTCCGGGCCACGTAGATCAGCTCCCCATTCTTTGAGAATAGAAGACCGACATGGGCGCATTTGTTAAGTTTTGCATATTTAAAGAGTGATTTTGTAAAAAAAACCTTTTCAATGTCTATTTTACCATCAACCTATATTTTGAGGGTAAATTTAGATTCTATCCTATTAGTTGTTAATTAAACTAAGTGCTAGAGAGGATGTTACAAAGAGAATCAATACTATGGAAACGTGCAATATAGTTTTTGTGCCGATTGCAAGAAGCTTACGGAGAAGTTAACAGTAATAGTTTAGGGTTTCAAATTTTAAATTTCAAAATTCTCAAATGAATCTAAAATAAAAACCTAATCAATGATTTAATTCTTAAAATTTCTCATAATCAGCTCAAATCAAAATAATATCCGATTTCACTCTCCCTAACTGACCAAACAGTCAATGAGTAGCTAGGAATCCGATTTGGAGATCGGGTTTGATGATGCTCAACAGAAGAATCCGAGCAGATAAGAAGACGCAAAAACAAAAGGGGATATTTGTTTTAGAAACTGAAAGGAGGACGGGCATGCTTCCTTCAAAGACTGTTTGGCAAGAATC